>JBAIZZ010000099.1:693383-1030399 GCA_037355905.1 Heliconius aoede | reverse complement strand
TAAAGCTTTTGTGTACAATAAAATTTGCAATTTCCAAGTTGTGCGTAATTGCAAACGGAAGTGCGTGACGTCACGTCCGTCAATTGAGCCACTTGTAACCATTAGCGAGGTCAGGGTTTGCCAGTTTGATTACTGTGTATTGAAATGTTGGCTTGTATTCCTTTTAGTTGGTAACTAAAGTTCAAAGAACTTAAAAATTAACATTTAAGCTTTTGAAATTGCTTGAAAATTTATGTATGAGTAATATATGTATACGTATGTATGTATGGAGAGCATCTTAGCACTAGGTTCTATCAGCTTTTCCCTTATGTAGAAGATATGAAAAATAAAAAAAATTATATTAAAATTAAGTACGCCAATTTTAGTTAGTCCTTTGATACAAACGAAGGCTTATTATTAAAATATTTATTGTTCAAAGGAAAATATTGTCTGTCTGATTATTTTTATTTATGTTAATGAATTCTTAGGAATAACGCCCACTTACTTGTCATACACGAGGAACTCAATAAAACTGTGGAGTAGTCTACAATCGTTGCAAAAGCTTTCAAATATTAAATGTTTTAGGGTAGGCAGAGAGAACCTTGTCTTACGAAACTCTCTTTCTCACTCTCCGACCAATTATGAATGTATTGTATGTTGTTTGGCGGAGCTCAACGCTGCGTTTTCCCTTTTTACTAGAGCGTAGAAATGAAAATATTAAATATTACATATTTCGAGCGGATAATTGAACTCACAACCGTCGCTTCTAAAGAAAAATGTAAATAATTCATTCACCTTAAATGAGAATTGAATCAGCAACAATTGAATTTACAGTCGGACGTTGTACTACTGCGCCACGACGAAAGTGAAAATTTCTAATAAAAAATTTACATAGATACATAAATAAATATATTTATATGTATTTTAATGTTTAATACTTATACAGTAGTTCTAAAACACGCACCGGCGGCATTGACCGCGCATTACGCAACTACTTGACATCAATAAAGCGCAGACAGACGGACAGACGGCGTCCAAGTTCATGTTATGTGATACTCGGACATTGTTACTATATTATATACATATTTATTATATTTGTGTCATAATACGTTGAATTTTACTGTATACAGGGAATATGGCGGAGGCAGTGTAAGCGAAGTGTAAAGTTTCTTCGTTCCCCACGCACCACCGAATTCTCGAGGAATTATTTGTAGAGTGGCAAAACTTATCGCTGCACTATGTCCTGCCATTATGGACAGTAAATGAAAATCATTTATTCTCTCGAGTGGGAAGCGAACCCACACACGTCACGCTGGGCCACGACAGCCACTGATTGATATTAGTAAAATTTTATAGATAATCTAGTAATGAGAACTTTTGTAGAAGTAGGGATGTACATGTTGAAATATATTATAAAGAAAAAACTATTTTTTACAATCTACCGTTTCTTACACCTCTACAGTTTTTGCAAAAATATAAATGATAAAAAAATATAGTACAAGGAAATTGGACGAATTCGGTTAAAGCGGTTAATGTAAACAAAAGTTTGCTTAGTTTCTTTATGGCTTTGGTAATATAGTTTTCACCAAGTTTTTCTGAACTATATAGATTAATTTAATGGCACTCTTTCTTGTTGTCCGGGTTATTTTTGTTGTGGTAAATGTAAAGTAAGATCTTTCTCACAAACTTTCATATTTATAATATTGGTAGGATAAGATATATATCGACATTCTACAAATGTATACATATGAAATAAAGCTCTTCCGTCACTGATACACACTGAAATTTACTTTCGAGAAGTCATCCTCGAAACGCCTACGAGATTTTTCGTAATTCTTACAAAAAAAAGGGAACTAAATTAAGAATTTTTTTTTAAATTTTAGCTTCACGCTGTATCTTGCATGTGGCAGGATAAGTGTAGGAACCCTAGAGTTAAGACTCTCCGGTCCCCTCCTTCCTACCGAATTATGGAGGCGTGGCCTGGACACTAGATTGAAGAAATGAGAATCGTCACTGATCTCAAGAAAACACCAGATTTCAAATTTTACAGTCCACCCAAACAAAACCGCGGTCGACCGCTAGTCACGCATTGAAGCAGTGATTCCATTACGAGTTCAACATCAATCATCAATAAATAAAGCGCAGACGAGGCTCAGACGGCGCGCGGAGAGCGCGGCGGTGAGCGACTCGCGTTATCCGATACCGAGGTATTGTTGTCGTCTTTGCGATCTCCTTTTTTTTTTATGTTTTTTTTTCTTGTTGGGCCTGTGATTATTTGCTTGATTGGATGGTGGTTGTGGGTTCGAATTTATTCGGGGGCCAAAACATTCAATTCCGAGCATCCTGACATTTCACATCTACAATGGCTTTGATAACTATTTATTGATATGCGAATATAAAGAAACCGTATTAAATAGGGAATAGGTCTGTATTATCTTTTTTATACAATAAAGTACATTTACAAGGATAAACATAAAGTCGGTAAGGCAAGAATCTCCTTCACCGCCATAAAACTGCCGATATAAAATCACAAAAGTTTAAGAAGCGCTATAACGCGCTATACTTCGCAGAAAGTAGAGTGGTGCAACAGTAAGCGAGAGCGTTGCATGTTGATGGAAATTAATACAAGCTTCTTTGTTTACCTTCGATAAAAAATATATATATTTTTGATTTACTAAAAACCTTTAAAAGTATTGTTTTTATGTTGTTTTTTATTATTTAAGAATAATTTTTAATTAATTAATTAATTTTTATAATTGCATTCGACGATCATAATTAAATTATTATAATTAAGTAATATTTTTTTTAACTACAATATCCATCACTATAAATTCCAAAATTACAAACAAATAAGATAAATTTCATGGCCTACGAAACCATTAGTAAATATTATCTGCTAAGAAAGCACAAAATTTCTGTCTATAAAAACGTAGGTGCTTATTCGTTCGACATAAAAGATAATATTTAAGCGCCGTCACGTCTTACACAATACGTGGCGTGTTTCCGTGCCTTCCCGTATTCCCGCGACGTGTGCTTCATACAACCGAGCTACCAAGTTTCCATTCAAAATTTTTAAATCTTAGTAGCGAATTAGTTAGGGTATAAGAAATCTAATATTAAGACACTTTGTTGTACATTTTCCGTAAAATTTTCGAGACATTACGTGTTGAGTAGCACTTTGACTTGTTAACAGAGCAAGGACATTAAAATAATTAATTCCCTCGAATGGAACCGAACCCGCAACCGTCACGTTTAAAATCAGCCGCAGTGGTTTGACTACAAAGTGCTTAGCGATTTACTTCGCGTTGTTTACTGTGCATGGCGGGCAAAAATTGTAAACGCGGCTCGTTTATAACTTATTTATGCTGTTTTAGTACTTTATTTGTGTCGATGTCTGATGCTACTTATTTTTGTATGTAGAATTAAAGTTAATGATGTCGGTAAAAGGTTAACGTTTTTGATGATCGCGTTGTGATATGTCTTTTGAAGATAGAGGTTTCTATGTATTTTTTATATTTTCGAAGTAACCACTGACCCAAAAATGGTGTAAAGTTTTGAGTTTTGCCCTGGATACAATATTTTTGCTACTCGGGCATTTCCTTTTCAGCCAGATTCTAACACATACATAACCGTCGTATGTAGACGTCCATATTACACTACATACTCATTCTTTTAAAAACACGACAGGAACTAAAAAGTCAATAGGAGAAGGTGGAAATGCTTATAGTATTACAAAATTAATTACTAAAACTTTTATATATATTTACATGAAAATAGGCATATTTAAATAACATATTTTACCTACTAAAGAGTAATTTCGCTACAATGTAGCTAATTCGCAGTGGCAACATATTGTGACATGGCTTAACTAAACAGAGGGTCTATTCCTATGAGGGTGTAATAGGGTAGACCATGTATGTCTATTTGTCTATTCTGATGCGATACATATGTTCTATGGGATGATTTGGTTGACTTCACCATGACCAACCCTAAGTAATTGACTTATTTCATAGAAAATTAGACACTTTTATAGAAGAGATTTGTAACGTTTTGTAAGGGGAATTTAGTTGTAAAAGATTATTTTTTTGTATTTAATATATTTTCATTGTTTTATTCAGTTTGAGTTAAGTTTTCATTATAAAATATATTTTATATTTTTGTCCAAATGCTAATTAATGACTGAAATGTGAAAAATAAAAAAATATAAAATAATAAAACAACTTTTCTCAAGGACACGTGAAAGTCTAAGAAGTATTTATCTACATCTCTATCTATAAGCCTCGTAACGATAGAAAATTTAAAGAGATTATAAAAACTTTAGACTTTAAGATATTTCAAGTAACTTTAAATCCATATTTAAGATAAAGTAAAAAGCAAGCTTAAACCAAAACTCACAACTCAAAGCTCACCCTTCATTATATTGAGGGTAACGCACATTCGTGCGTATTGACCCGGCAGTTGTCAAGGTCAGGACCAAGTTCAAGGGCGCCTAACAGGTGGACTCCATCAAAGTTCAACAGCAAACTTTCCTATATTACTTGGCTAAGCCTCCTTTGTCAATTTTTTTTTGAATTAACCGAAAACTAACTAAACTAGCTTATGTGTGTGTTTAATATCCCCTGGACTGTTAACAGTTAAAATGTCATCCAGACCTTTCTACAAAACGAAACGTCATTAAAGTCAGCCAAATATTAATTTAATTATACGAACATTTAATGATTTCATATAAAAATTTGCAAGTTCATCGCAGATTATAATTTTCATTGATGGCGAAGAAATAAAACCCGCTAAGTACGTCCGTCGTGTAGGGTTGAAATTGACTTAAACTTTTATGACTAACTTATTACTCTCTTAACGACACTTAACTTGATCTCGCTACGAATCTTTATCGTTTATCTCTTCATAATATATATCTATATAAATTATATATATCTTTATAATATATATCATAATATTTATCATTCATAATATATATCTTTATAATATATATCTATATTTGTCATTCTTTATGATATTATATTGTTTGTCGATTTGTAATAAATACTGACTTTTGAAGTTTTTCTTTTAATTCTTTTTTTAGCTTCACGCAGATGGAACCTGGGGACGGAGTATTGAAATCCGTTTCCATTAATAAAAATACTATTCCCTACATTACGCCGAACTCTGAAGACATTACGTGTTAAAGGTGGAACACCGCTCTTTGTACCGTTCTAAGTTTAATTAGTATAATTTCATTATCAAATTTGAGCTTTTTCTCTTTTTAACACATAATCCAAAAGTATTCACAACCAATATTGTTGCAAGACAACACAACTACAGTAGATGTTCAATAGAAACACAAGAAACATTAGATGTAGGAAACTTTATAGTATCCAACCCAAGAATAAGTCTTCAAGCTATAAATCAGACTCTACATCCCTAAAGAATAGTCTTTGGAAGTTTCCACTAATATGTACTCGACATACATTGTTTATGACAAACCACCCTTGTTTTGCCGCATAAATAGGGGTAAATATTCCTGCGTATTGACCCAAGGGTTGCGAAGGTCGCGTTCAAGTTCAAGGACGGGATCTTATCAACAGGTGTTGGGGTAATGTTGACGTTATATAAGTTGGATGCTCAATTTTGATAAGATCTTTGACCTAATTTATAGCTATTTTTGATATAGTTTTATTTGGCAGTAAAAGACAAGAGAAATTTGTTTTTGTAAATTAAATATGAAACATTTTTTTCTGTTGCTGAAGAAGTTTATAATAATAAAAATATAAATCATTCATTCGGTGCAATAATGACGCAATTGCTTTTCAGAAAAAAAAATAATTAAAATATGACACTGGAATTGGAGAAATCTATTCTTCTGAAATATTGCTAAAGTTAAAATATGTCATTGGCTGTACTAAACGAGCGATATACATATAATAATATACTGACACTTTGTTACTATTCAAATAATTCTTGTCTTACATAGACAAAAGATGCAAAGAAGGCTTCTTGAAGAGTTATATAATTACAAAAAACAACTTCCCTTTCACTGAGATTAAACGGTAGCTAAAATAAGCTATAAATTAGGACGTTTATAGCGAACTGTTATCGCGGCCGGACGTTTGATAATACTAAGTTTGTAAACTCGCGGGCTGGGCGTGATGGAACACGTGATGTTTGTAAACTTTTCTAGTGCGGTGTAGCACGTGACCGTGATTACCTGGTGTGATTACAAGTAAAGCTTTAATGTTTTTTTTTCGTAGTTTCACGCTGTATCCCGCATATAGCAGGGTAGATAGAATGAACCTAGTGGTAGGATATTGCGTTCTACACGTTCAGTCGTGGAAATCAACACCGTCTTGTGTCTTAAAAACAGAAATAGGAAATGAAATTACTATTTTCATTCTACTGGGTGGGCATCGAACCCACAAGTATTCAGTCAATATGCTGCGCCACTGCATCACGGACTTATTAATTTGTACAAGATGTTGTGTAAAATCTAGATAAAGAAAGATTTTGAGCTTTTGTAGTGTAGTGCTATAAATTTTATATTAGAAATTCTTCTTATTGGAATATGGCAATAGCTATAAGATGCCATTTTTCATTAATAAATGTATTATTAAAATATTTTTCTTGTCTACAAATGTAAAGAAACGAGATATGTTATTATGTAATTATTAATTAATTTCAGTTATATTTACACATCGTTTTTGTAAAGTAGGACGAGTTAATTAATAATTATTATGTCTAAATATTATTTTCATATTATATAATCACATAATGTTGTTAAATAATATGATTTTTTTTTTTCATCTAAAATCAGAACTATATATATATACTTCAGAACACAAAATTTTCCCAAGCTTTTCAAATCCCTTTTAACGACAACGGAAAAATAAAAATATCTTTGGGAAAATCTAAAGGCGATATGGTGATTTCGCGAATTATACGGTCTCCAAGGTACTGGTCAGTACAAATGATTGGTCAGAGCAGTTCGGCAGAAGCGTGAAGTAGCACCATCTGATTACCGGCGTACCGTGAAGCAGAACATTGGCTCTAATCTACACGGGTTTTGTGTAACCACACTCTAACTGTAAAAATTGTGTAAAATAACTGAATTATGTTGTCCATACAAATATTTGTGTTATTGCTTGCGGTTGTGTGGAAAATTGTTTAGTAAGCTCATGTTATTGATAAAAAGAGTCATGTTTTTTTATTTTAGTTCATATCTAATAGTATGCGGCTTGATTCCAATGTCTATAAATATAAATAAGTAGAATAGATAACGCATATAATATGTAAGTTACTCTTATATATTTCAAAGATATATAATAGCTTATCTCGAATAACTAAAATATATGACAATAAGACATAATTATAAATAGTCCTACTCGAAGATTATTTTGTAAATATTTCCATTTGATTGTTTTAATCGAGAAAGCGCGTAGTTGAGTTCCGCAACTCAATATGAAACTCCTCCAAAATTGGGGGGAAACGAGTAATTTTATAGTATGTCCCCTCTGTCTACTCTACTTTGTGAGCAATATGAGAAGCGTCTTACAATACATAACGCTAATATCAGTTACTTAAGTAACAAAATGTTATTTTATTATTTGCTCTCTATACTTATATATATATTCTTTACTGTACTTGGGTGGTAGAACTTGAAATTTCACGGATGTAATTGATCAAGCACGTGGAAGTACAACGAGGGGAGTTTGTTTTATGTTTAATTTAATAAAACAATGATGGAACGAACCCTTAAAAATACATACTGTACTCGTATATATACAAATGTGCAAAATAAAAATGTCTATAAGTTTCATATAATTATATACTTTAATGTATGTAATATTTGTGTGATTCCAATCCTTTATTTACTTATCTACAAAATATAAATGATTGTTTGCTAATCTGTGGAGACTTGATTTGTTTTCGTATCATTTAGAAGTTTTATAACTTAACTTTAATGTTTATTTCCTTTAAAAATAAAGATAGTAAAATAAAAGAAAAATCTATGAAATAATTTATAAAATTAATTAATTTGATCTTTTATAAAAACAAAACGAAAGAAAAAATCCAAAGATCATAAAAGTACTCTATCTCATACAACAAAACCTTCAACTCTCAAGCAAAACCCAACAACGAAACATAGCTAAATAACTCCAAAACTAGACAGACCAGCATTAGCACAGAAAAGTGCACATTATATCGACCTTGGCCTTTACGTCGGGATGCACCACATTTGCATATAAACGCAGCCGACGGCGATACGATTATCGCGGACCGGACCGGTTGGTTCAAACAACCAGTTTTGTCTTGGAAAAGTGATAGTACTTATTTGTGTGGAACTTATAGGTTTTTGGTTTTGTTTATTGTAAAATGAGTATAATAAAGCTATATTTTTTTATGTAATGTTTTAGACGATTTATTATTTGCGTTTTTAAATTTTTGAATAATATAATATATAATATAAGGTACTTGCAACATAGTAATTAATAAAATAATATTCGTTTAGGGGAAAACATACACGATTTTTTTTAATGAGTTATAAGCCCACACAACAGTCATATAATAAAAGTCGGTACGACTGTTATTGGCTTATAAATTATACAGTAAGCTATAGATTTTATATTCATACAACGCTCTTGAATTTGATAGAGTAAATACTAAATATTAATAACTCGTTTTAATATAAATATAAATTTATTGATTGCATGGTTTGAAATATTATATTTTAAAATATAATATTTTAATTAAATAATTTCTCATAAATTCATACTATTGATTGACTGACATATTGTAAATTCAAAACTATTATAAATATATCAGTTTTTTTTATAATTACAAATACATAGTTATGTTAAAGACAATTTGTTATAATATATTAACGATAATAAACTCTAATTCAATTCAACATTAACTTCCCGAGTGAGCAGTTACATTTAAATAGAAGATTAATGTACACATGATATTAATATCCTTATAACCCAGTGTTAAGACACTTTCGTTCTCCACTTTTCGAATTCAGAATTCACTTTCCGGAATTTGTCAAGTCCCTGGAAATTGGAAATAGAATTTCTGGGATTCCAGGATTACTCTACCTGCCCTTCTATATGCAGGATACAGCGTAAGACTAAAAAAAATATTCTGGATAAATTTCGTTTTGAGTGGCGGAACTCTATGTCGCGCTTAGTCCCCTTTACCAGACCGAGGTAACGAAAATATTTTATTACTCCGGATGGGAATCGAACCTACAACTTGTGCCCCTGCGCTACGATTTGCCTCAAATGACCTAATTCTATATCTATATTTATTATAATTGTAATTTTATATCATCGGTCTGAAATCGAGTACCCTTGAGTGTCTTTTAGTTTCCATCTAATCTCGTCTAGTCTAGTCCTCTCTTGATATCTCTAAAATAAGGAGAAGTAGAAAAACCGAATGAAGACGGTCTTAATCCCATTTCCTTGGGTCCCAGGGTCCAGAATTTTTAGTTTTACTCCTTAAAATCCACGTAAAAATTTTCTGGCGGCAACTACAAGTTTAATAATGCAGTGAATACTGTCTCATACTGTTTATTAAAAAAAAATGTAAGTATATCTTACTTAATGAAAAAAGAAGATAAGACATTTTAAACTCCTAAAATTTGTTAGGTTGCCTTAAATTCATTTATAGAAAAGAAAATTTGTAAGTATATAGTATACATATGGTATGTATGTATAGAAAAAATATTATACACTAATAGATTTGGGTGGCTTCACCCGTTTGAATAATACGAATATTTATTAAATATATTTATGAAATTATTTTGTATTTAGGAGGTTTGAATCACGTCCAATGAAATATTTTCAAGTCTGAATTTAACATTTTATAAAAATCGCTGCTAATTTAAAGATTTTTCCATACAAACTTTCAAGCCTTATTTCATTGATTTAGGGTGAAAATTTTTCGAAATCCCATCTTAGCGAGTGTCCTCATTACAAAAATAAACATCCGTCCAAATGTAACATTTCTACCATCAGCCGTAAGGCTGTGCGTGCGTCTTACCTCACTCAGTCAGTGGGATCATCTCCTTTTGTATACCTAGGATAAATGAATGTAGGCTCTAGTTGTAATAAAATTGCATCTACCATCTCATAGGTATAAAAACTATAACTTAAAATTTAAATAAACATATAAATTAGGCAATTAATATTCAATAATTATAATACATAAATAATTTATTTTTAAAATGTGACAGCTCTATATTTATTGTATGCTTAATAGTTTATTATGACTAAGCAATGTTTCTGTACACTACTTTACATTTGTTAAAACTTTAAAAATCTAGAATTTGAGCATATTTAGATTTATAATTTAGATATTTCCCTGGTTTCATTATGTGTAACGTTTTGGGATTCGTCATTAACTTAAATGTCACTAACTGAATAATCGAGATGTGGAGAATGGAGTGTTATAATATATTAAGAGATATATTCAGTCTCCAAGCGCGCCCAATGTGTGAATAAAGGAACAAACAAAACAAATTTATATCAAAGCTCGGTGATTTTTTATTATATAGTCTGTATCACATTAATAATGGCCCCATAAGTACGCACTTACAATGTAATGCCGATTAATAAAGTATTTATATTAGTAATAAAAGGTTTTTAGTGTGAAATTAAAAATATATATACGTATATTTAGTATGCCGTTTTGTTTTAGAAGGTCCACGACGTTTTATTGCCGACTGATCGTAAATAAGTTACAAAAAAGCTTTAAAAAGGTTGTAATGTTATTGTCGTTCGG
This sequence comes from Heliconius aoede, assembly GCA_037355905.1. Classification (NCBI taxonomy): domain Eukaryota; kingdom Metazoa; phylum Arthropoda; class Insecta; order Lepidoptera; family Nymphalidae; genus Heliconius; species Heliconius aoede. The sequence continues at coordinate 1,019,647 of JBAIZZ010000099.1, read as the reverse complement.
CTGAACTTGGCGTATCTGTCCTATATATTTCTTTTATAGTCTGTGCTGTAAAAAGAGCGCGTAATAAAAATTAAGAAGAGTATATTGTATGAATATACATGTATATAAACTAGTGATTTGTATTGTCTATTTTTTTATCATATTGCTTCCGTTTTATGCGAAAAATTCAAAATAGAAGGAATATTTAAATGTTACATAAACATTATATTTTAATTATCCGTTACTGTACAAAAAATTAAAGACTAATTATTTATATTTACCTATGTGATAGTATTTAACGTTACTTAAAATTAATAACAAATGAAATAATAAATTGGGCACTAATTCAGAAAACTATGTAACCATATAAATATAAAAGATTAAAAGCTAAAACGAATAGTTGTAAAGTTTCATATTTATTATAATGGCGCCAAAAATATATAACTACTTTAAATAAATGGCGGGATTTTCAAAACAAGAAAAAAAAAATACCTGTGTGACAATAATCTTCCAGATAGTGCCTCGCCGCCCGCTGCACAATCGAGTAGTACAGGCTCACAGAAGATGCAAGCGCCATTTTACCTCTTCTTCTCGCTACTTCTGTCCGTCCGTCGATATACTTTACTCCGAGTGTGTTACAGTTTCATTGGAAATTAAAGAAACTCAAGTATGAAAAAACTCAAACCGTTTCAACTGCATTAGTTTGTGATTGGAAATGAACGTAATTAAATGAACGAACCAAAATAAAAAAAAGAAACCTAGTTTGATAAGTCGCGGTTGCCGGGAATTTTGCCGAAAATTGTTTTTGTATACGAAATAGTTTCACGTTGTTCCATTTTTTGGATTTCCGAAAAGTCACAATTTTTAAATTTGAGCGCACATGACGCGATAAACCGCCGTCCGATACGCGAAATGAAACACGTAAGAATAAAATAAATAACGCGGTGGATGCGGGCGGCGCGCGCCGCGGTGTCAGCGAGACTGCCGCCCGACTCACTTTTTTTTTACTTCCCCTGCCTGGGATGCTGAAACGTACAGCCGATCGTCTTTATTATCGGATTTGTGATTTTTCATATAAATATTGCTTTAAAATATTCGGTAAATTGGAGTTCCTCGTGTTTTTCCAATTGAATATTTGAAATTGTGTCTCATAAGAATCTTTATTGGTCCCATTAAAATTGTATGAAGCATGATTCTACTAACCTTAATTAATTAAAATAAAAAACAAATACTAAAATTAGTTTAAAATGACATAATTTCCATAATATATTATAAATAAATTATAAAAAATATATTAAAAAATATGTTGAACATGAATAAATTAGCAATGTGAATAATAAATAGAATATTCTAATCAGATTCGTGTTAGCGGATTGGTTTGCGAGCGCTGTGGTGAAAAGGCGGGAAAATAAGTTTCCCGCCGAGTACTCGAGACATGCGTACAGAAGACGGCCACTTGTGAGGACGTTCGAAATTTGTCTAATAACCTCCAAACCTAAACAAAACAATAATAACATTGTAAAAGTTAAATATAGTTGTGTTCTCTTTTTGAAATATACGTTTTTTAGTGTGTATTTTAAATATATATTCATATTCTTAACTAAGAATCGTGTTAAATATGGACTTATAGCGTCGTTTAAGCAATTCATAGCTTATTTTTGTGTTGTATGTCTGTCATAATTATTATATAACAGTAAATGTAAGAATGTGATATAATTAAAAAAAGACAAATGAATCGACATAATTGGACTCAAAAGTATATAATTAATTGTCGTATATCGTGTCGTATTCCCGAGGTAACAGATAATGTTGTATTATTTGGTAGACAGCTTATCGTCAACATAATCGGATGCTGTGCAATTATGACGAAACCCTTTAAAAACGATTCGCGTAAAAATAAGGAAAAAAATGAGAAAAATGTTCATCAACGCGACACGACACCCCCTCGACCCCCTGCGGGGCGGCGGGAGGTGCGAGCGGGACAGAACTACTAACATATAGCTATACTCCTCGGTGCATCGCAATACAACTTTCATACTAAAACTACCCGCGTTGCGCAGATACGTCTTTATTATTGAAATGTCCTATAAGTGTTTATCTAAAATATATTCTCAACCTAAATTTAAAGCAGCTAGGGTTTATTTTCTGTAAGTCTTGGCCCCTGCACGTTGCGTGCTGTCCCGCTAAAGTTTTGGACCCCTGCATCTGTGAGCATACCCACACGCGAACGCTAAGTTTAGCCCGCGTCCGTACATACTGCACCTACGCACACATAAACGAACTTCCTTGTGAAGTGTCGCCGTGTGAGTGAACACGGTGGTGTGCGTGCAAAAGTTGATATTGAAGTTTTCGGTAGACTTTCTTTGTGTCAGTAATTTTTTTCGTGGAGTTGCGCCAGTGTGCGCGGGTCAGTGTGATTTTTTTCAAGTTTTTCTCTACGCACACCGGCGCGCTTTGTTTGTACGCCGCTCCTTGTCTGTGTGGGGGAGAGCGCCCGTTCTTTGTACCCGGGGATTGTAAAAAATGTCGTATTGGATTCTAGCTGTGCTAATGAATGATAGATACGAATGGTATTGGAACTCCTGCACTCGAAAATCTGATGCGGAATATGCAAGTATGTTTTTTTGTGCATACGTCGGTGCTCTTTTTGAATATAGAAATTTGGAATTGAATTCGTATTTCTGCGTGCATTTTTGTCGATGGGAGTGATTACTGTTTGAGTGGGATTTTAATTTGATTAAAAACGGTATACCTTTCATATGGAAATATGGTATCGCTGTATGCACGCGGCCGCATGCATATTGCATACGTCACTCCCGCGACTATTGGAAACGTTATTCCAGTAATTACATTTTATTTTAATGTTGTTCTCTGATGCACTATCAGACCTATCGATTTTATATTCGTTCCCATTAAAATCGCTTTCCTTTGGTAAAATAATGGAGTTGAACCCGAAAACACTAGATATGGGATCTATTTCTTTATCTTTGTAGATTTCGTATGTTTAAAGCTGCAAAGAGAATTTTAGCATACGATTACACAGTACTCCTATATAGAGTATAGCGCGTTGGATTCGGTTTGTGTAATAAAGTTTTTTAAGATTTTATATATTATAGATTCATTTTTTCCCCGTATATAAGTAGATACCTAGTGGCAAGACACTCTGTTTTCTATTTTTTGTCCGAGTTTCGAGATAACATATTGTGGGCTGAGTGAAGGTATTCACATTTTCTCTATCTAAACGGGAAAATAAATAATTGTTCTATTACTCGAGGAGGGTAGTAGAACCGTCATGTTTACGTTCAGACGGATCCTAAAACCTTATTACAAGTTTAATAAATATTTAAAATAGTCATAATAATTATGAATATTTAAAACATTTTTAAACGTGTATTATTTTTAGTTGCAGACTGCCTGCAAGCACGTAGCAGGGTACGCAAGAACAACATGTAAACAACTAAAGTTGAGACACTCCGTTCGTAATTTTCTCGGGGCATTGAGTGTTTTACCTCCTTATCAACTTGAGTAAAAAAAATATCAAATATTTCATTCCCCGAGTGGGAATCGAAGTCAAAACCATAGCGTTTACAGCTGCACCGTTTTGTCCTTGTGTCACGACGGCCTCATATACATGCATGTACAACATACATATGTTATAAAGTAATTGTGCAGTATATCACAAAGTATCAGGAACAAAACTGCCAAAACCTGGCCAGCCAGATATTTTGCAGTACATACTCGTGATACTTCAATTGTAAATATAGCTTGTTTAAATGTCAGGGCTAGTTGTAGTACATAAAACATAATTGTATATTGTGTTTGATGCTGTAAATTACTTGGATTTATATTAAAAAACGATAAAAATTTATTGGTTTATGTAATAATGAATTAAAAATTAGAGTAAAATGAAAAAGAAATTGAAAATAATTCATTCCCTCGAGTGAGAATGAAACTACAACACAACGTTTACAGTCAAATACAGTGGCACTGTGCTACGATGGCCCAAAAACAAAAAATATAATAAAAAAGTGTAGAGAACACTACATTCGAATGTATGATGAACATCGAAATGAAAAAAAAACCGTATCTTGATCGAATTTTGACATACAGATTTATATATTTTTTCTATTATATTTGAATATAAATAAACCAAAAGCTCTATTTTTTTTACAAAACAAATAACATTATTTCGTTAACCTGGCTAATTACTTATTACATTTACAAATACATAAATATATGAATGTATGTAGTTTAAATTAAGTTTAATAGTAACCTTCGAGTATGCACTTCCTCAATTCTCCACTCTCTTTACTCGATATAATCACGCATTACATAAACTTTATCTATATTCGAAATCACAGAACACTAACACTAAAATCGTTATATAATTTGAACTGAACTCTACATAATTATTAGTGGTTTTTGATTCGAATCTAATTTTGGAAATATTCTCGCTGTATTCTCCACATAGCAGGGTAGGAAGAGAAGGAAACATAGGAATCATAGAATACTTTCTGTTGAATTCTTAAAACATTGCGTATTGAGTGCCGGAACTCAACGCCGCGCCTCGCCTCCTTTCCATTTTGAACAATACGAATTTGAATTTGAATTTGAATTTATATATACATTTTAAAATTTTTATAAAAAATTTTATATTCACTCTTAATAAAATTATTTTAAAATTATCAGCAATTGGAAATAATTATACAATATCCACATAACAAGATGTCTCTATAATATTAGTAAATAAAATATTTAATTTTTACTCGTCGCATATTACTCATTTCTTTTTTAAATTCAACATATTCATTACTTTACAGTTCTAGGATTTGGTGCCTCGTAATTTTTAGTGTAAATAATATATAAGAAAATTTATTTAAATTTATTTTATACATTGTGCTATTTCTAAAATATCTCCTGTTCTGTGGTAGCCCCAGAGCAAATCACGAGAGCTCCACATTCGACCACGTTATTTACATTTCACTTTTATCATCCAGTGTTGTCTGGTACCTCATAATTTGTCCAAATTGTCTTCATTTTATTACTTTTATGTAACTAACTTAGCGAAAGTTCTTAAAAGTAAAAAAAAGATTAGTTTTTTTTTAATATTGTGAGATTAAAATGTAAAACATAAAACATAAGTAACAGTAGTACATAAAACATAAATATATATTTTTAAATAAATATCTCGCATTTATTACTCTATCGTTGTGTTTAAACGGTGTACATTTTAAAATCTTTAATATATGATTACATATAATATTTGCATAATTTCAAAGCGTTTTACATAAAGGATATATTTAAATAATTTCAGCGTGCACTTTATTCTAGTGCACAGACTATTAAAAATGAAACACCGCGTTTTAATGTAATTGAAATTTTAAAGAGTGAGGTTGCAAAAATATTGCGAAAAGATTACATACAGCCTTTATGTTTACATATTGCTTGAACAGATTTTATGTAAGAATGTAAAATAAAACTATTTTGACATATGGTTATATTTTAATTTTCACGCATTAAGAAGAAGAATTAAGAAAAAAAGATCTTTCTCTATTTTAACTCTAAAACTTCACCACTCATCCCGCAGATACTGGGGTACACCTATTGTTAAGATCTAATATCTAAGCTAATCAGGCGTTACTGCCACATTTTCATTGATGTATATTTCATGATGTTATATGTTAACAAGCTTGGAGACCAGACTTGACTGGCTCCAGCGGACGAGGCGAGCCATCACCGCCCGCGTAAGACAGGCCACTCTAACTAATGATATGCATTAGTGTTCGTATATTAATCTTCCAAATACCACGTTATTAGGAAGGCGGCAAAAAACGGAAAAAAGTATAAAAGAGGTCAATAACTGGACCGAGAGTATAGTTGTTGATGGTACAGACTATGGAAGATGCTTCGACCGGACTTCTTGCTTTTAAATATTTCTTTATTTTAAGATAACGGCTTTTTATGTGTAGCAGAGATGAGTTATGAGAAACAATAAATTTTGAATATTTTTTACTACAAAATTCTTTATTTGTATAAATAATTTTGTAGTATTAAATGTTCAATAGTATAAATAATAACTTGTGTTAAATAAACAAGTGAATGTTAATAAAAACAAGTTTGTTCAATTCAATTTAAATAAACATTAAAAACAACGGAGAAATAACAATTATGAACAGTTACTAAAAATATAATACAAAAACAAAATCCTTATTTTCCTTTCGAGGCTAAAATCTTGCTGACGCATGAAAATTCGGCTTTTCCTAGTTCTTGTTACTATCAAGGCTCTTAAAATAATGAAAAAAAAATATTGAAACCAAAATTGTTAAAAATCTGATGAATTTCTAAGATAAAATATATATTTCTTAAATGAAATATTATTTTCTTTAGATATATTTATTCTTCTTTAGCCTAATGATATATGATATAATAATTTACAAAATTATCACAAAAAGCCAGCTTCAGTACGTTATTTAATAGCTCTAGTCAATAATACTCATTCTATATAAATAATATTTTTTTATATAAAACTGTATTGATAGTGTCTCCAGCGGGTGTACCACATATGTATGTAAACAGCACACTCTAGGCTCGGACCATGCAAGTTCCGACTTAGTGTGGATATACCTAAAGTTAATAAACAAACACATATTATATTTCATAATAATCTTTTAAAATATCACATTTGAAGTATTAATTACTTAAGCAAAAAATAAAAATAATATGAATTACTAATAATTCATATTATTTTTTTTATAGCGTGATCTAAATTTATACTAAAATAGTGATCAATCGGCTTCTGTACATGGAAGATATTTTAGAAAAAAATATATGAAGAACTATCTAGTGATAGAATTCAAAACAATGTTTTTATTTTGTCTATTTACCGGTTGTCTAAAAAAAAGGTATATCGATAGAATATTTAGTAAATTACTATAAAATAATATTCTTATTGCATTGGCTGAAATTTTTGTGATAAGAAAAAAAAAGAAACTATCATATCCACATGACTATTCACAAGATAAGATGAGAAATGAAAGCGAGATGATTGTAGTTATCTGTACAGTCTCAAAAAGCCCCAATCGTAAGCCGCTTCAGTACGTCGGCGCTCGGCCATAGCTTTTTGAACGTCACGTTAGTGTGTCGACGCCTTTATTGTAATTGACATGTGAAACGCTCACTATATATCTTATATCTGTATTACTATAGGTTTTTTTTATTTCCTAACGTGATGCGCCGTTATAGGTTCGATCCTCACTCGTGGGAGAATCGAATCTCGTGAAATGGAAATAAGTAAGAATTGTATATAAATTAAATTTAAAAAATGAGTCTTTAGAAAGTGAGTCTTCATGGCCCTTCGAACTTCAGGAACAATCCTGACGTATGAAGGGCCGTGAAATGTCGACTTACAAAAGTCAACGGGAAAAACAATTTATAAAAGTTGACAAACTTAAGTTTGCAGGCATATATACTAATTTTGTATGAAATGAACTACAAAAATAATATATATAGTTTGTAATGATTTATTTCTATAAAATAGCTATAATACATTTTTTTTGTATTTTTCGTTTACAATACAATTAGATTTCACAAATGTGACTCACATCACTTAAAGCGAACAATCTCATACAAAATGTAGCAAATGATATGTAATAAATGATATCTCTACGTAATCTCGAGATCTTGACAGTTTGAAAGCAAAGTGACCCTGTAAAGGTTCCGTGCATACTTTTTGAGGCACAGAACCCTAAAAACACCTCAGCTTTATAATATAGGAAAATATTTAAACCTCATATTTGCTTCGCTTCGTCTAGCTGAGACAGTTAATAATACATCAAATATTTAATTTATGTTCTTATAAAAATTACTGACACTGTACACTTTAATTTGTATCTTAAAATTGCCGCACAATCTCTCATGAATGTCTTTTATTTCTGGGTCTTTCTTTTTTATTTATTTTCCCCGAATAGGAAGTGGTAGAGTTTGTTGTTTGCGTTAACGCTTATAAACTGTAAATAACAATAAAAATATAAGTGAGCTTATAAATTTGTTAAAACATGAGTTTTATTTACGATTTTAATGAATTTGTTTCTTAGTTGTTACTAAGAAACAAATTTAATGTTTATAAGCTGCCTCGACATGTGTTAATATTTATTTATAACTATATAATCTGTGATATTTAAAATGAAATTTTAAATTTTACAGCATGGAGGAACTTCGAGAAATTTAAACATAGCTACCGTATAGATCGCTCAACGTGATTCCTTTAAATAGATAGAAATAGACTTGCATTTACTATGATCTATAATATATAATTTATAATGTAAATGTTACTATCATAATAAGAATAAAATAAATCAGCTTCACGCTGTGCCCTGCACGCAGCAGGGTAGGCAGATTGAACCTAGAGTTAAGACACTCCGTTGCCACTTTCGAGGCGTGCTGAGTGGCGAAACTCAACACCGCGCTTTGCCTCGACACTAGAGCGAAGAAATGGAAATATAAATAAATATTTAATTTTCTTGGGTGAGAATCGAACTTCTCACAGTCACACTTCGCCACGACATGCCCCGGTTAGAAAATTATATATTTTTTTAAAATTTTTTACTTTCCATTTTTCGATCTCTTAAGAAATGATTTGCCATGGATCAATGTGTCTAAATGGAACTTAAATTATGTGAAAGCTGAAAAACTAAATATCATACACACTTTCTATCGTTACTCAAAATAATTACACAATAACGACGGAAAATATTTAGAAGCGCTTAAGAAATTGTACGTAGCGGGACTCAAACCTACCTCTTGGGAACCGTCCAAGGACTGTAGCCAATAATGTCCTACGATCTTATCGAGCTACATACATCAAAATATTTATATAACTTATTTTTCGAAGTATGATATGAATGGATAATGTACGTAGATAAATATATACACTAAAAACTACACTTATACGTTTTACATTCTTAATTTTTTTATTGTTTATGGAGTGGAACCAATTGATAAATAGGTTAGTTAAAAAAATCCAACGAATTCATTCAACGTTATATTTATAAAGTTCCGTATATATTTTATACAGAAATAAAATATGCACCACAGATATGGTAAAATTTATTTAGTTGTCCAAAGCTCGCAACATGCTCAATCAATGTAGCTTTTAAATATGCTTTACACTTCCGCTTTTGAGCTTTAGACTGGTATTTATTTTTATATAAACTTTAAAAACTATTTGTTTCATATATTATGATGTTTTTATTTTATGCTAGAATGCTAATAGAGACGAATCGTCATAGACAAGCGTGTAAACAAAGCGACGGTTGTGGATTTGATTCCCACTCGAGGAAATGATATATATTAAATATTTCATAAGAAAGATATATTTATATATAAATATATATTTTGATATAAAGATATATTTTATACATAGATAATTTTCAAGTTCATATTTGCAATATAATAAGAATATGACAAATGTCTTTAATATTGTGTAATCTTTTATCTAGTATTAAAGATTGAAAAAAGGTTTAGAACCCTTACAGAGATGGAGCACTTGTATAGAAAACGAGAGTGGTCACAAGGACGACCGGTCTACTCGTACCTCCTCTGTTTTATACTTAGTTAAACGATATACTATAAATAGTGGATTATGTTTTTTATTACCGCTAATATAATTAACTCACTAGAATTTATTTTAATGTATTTATATAAATGGATAAGAACAGAAGAATACGAAATTTGAACTTAGTTGGATTCGAATTAGTGCCTCTTTAAACGGAGTACCTAGACTTTGGGTTACCTCGTCCTTATTTTACCTACGACTTTCAATAAAAAAAAAACTAATATAACATACCTATTTTTTAGAGACTTGTTCTACAGGGCAATTTGAAGCCCAAATTAGTCTTAATACAATTTATCATAAGCATTAATTACCCTATGCCTCCAGAATTTGGTAGCAAATGGAGAACGGAGTGTCTTAACACCGAGGTTCTCTCTGCCTACCCTGCGGTGTGCGGGATACTGCGTGAAGCTGATTAATTACCCAATTCTTACCCAATAAATAATACCATTATCCACTTTCCGTTTGTGTTGAGAGGCAGAACTCAACGCCAAGCTATGCCTCGTGTTCCGAGTGGGAACCGAAATCACAACCGTCGCGCTTATCGTCGTCGTGCCACCGGTCCACTATGGCCTGAACGCCATTTTTCACAAAAAAACGCAACTAAGTAAAGTAAATTATCCAAAAAGAAAACTTTCTAGTACGCGATCTCTCATCTGTAATATCAGCTTGCACGCTGTAGGACTTGGAAAGCTGCTCTATTGATAAGCTACGGGGATGAAACCGAGAGTGGCCGCAAGGACGCCCAGTCCATCCTATCTGACGCGTGGTGCAAGTATAGACTTTTATTTTTTTTTGGCTTCACGTTGTATCCCGCATTTGGAGTCATTGCGTATTGGGTGGCGGAACTCAATGCTGTGCTTTGAAGTATGTCTATACTATAAATAATAAATAATATTTATTTATTTAAAATTGCAAGTAAATGACTTAAACAACTTATAACGATGATAACTACATGAGTATTTAAATTGGTCCACTCTAGCGGCTCTGTTGTATTCTAATGTCGCTTTTATTTTAAAGTATATTAATTTGTATAAATATAAATAAGAAAATCATTAGGTTTGGTCACGTCGAACGAATGAGTGATGAAAGAATGGTAAAAAAGATCTATGATGGAAAAGTGAGTGGTAAGAGAGGTAAGGGGAAAGACCTCGGTTGACCTTCGAACGGTCAAAAACACAGTATCTAAGATGGCATGGATGTAGAGGTTGATGACAGTGGACGAGGCGAAAGAGGTATGTAGGGACCATAGTGTTTGGCGCTCCGTTCTCTGACTTCCCCGCTAGGGATAAAGCGTGAAGCTAAGTTAAATTAAAATCATTATACGCCATTGAAAACTAGTTATTTAAATAGGGCATATTATAATTGATTAATTTATCTTGATTATCTCAAAAATATTCTTAAATATCGCCTCATATTGCTATATGACTTTACTTTTCACTCTTTTAGTAGAAACAGAGTAAAAGTTTAGTATAACTTTTTTAAATTCGTGCTGTATCTCGTACATAGCTGGATAGGCTGAGGGATACTTCCGTTACGCATTGCGTGTTGACGAAATGAAAATAATAATGAAAATAATAAAATATTAAATTTCCTCGGGTATGAGTCGAACCTATAAGCAGTTACGTTTAAAGTTACACGCTTGTACCTGCTATAACTTCGTATAATTATAAAATAAAACAATTTTCCTGTTATTTAAATCCAATATACTCACAAGTAATAAATAAGTTATCAATTTAAATTTAAAACTATAAATTTAAAGTATTCAAAAGGACATACCGCAGGTATGTAGATAGTGCAGGTAAAAACCGGTCAGTATGTAATGGTCTACCGACAGGCTTGTTCAATGTTCATTATGGTCATATAGTAAAAATATCTATGATGTATGTGTAATATGTATGTTTTTGTAGATTCACGCAGTATCCCCTATATGTCAGGATAGACGCAGGGAACCTAGTGATAACACACTCCGTTTTTCACTTTTCGCCTAATTTTTACAGACATGTGACTTAAGTGGCGAAATTTATCTACTATAGCGGGAGCACGACAATGAATTCAATATAAACTCTCAAATCCAGATTGAATTCCATCGTCGTTTTAATAGGCAGACGCTGATCTACTGTGCCACCGCTACCGTTAAATATATGTAATATACGTAGCTTAAATGACATCACCAAAGCGCACGGGATAGGTTACCTACAACCTGTCAAGGGGTTTTAAATTGGACTTATACTTGGGGGAATGATTATATAAATAAAAGAAATATAAAAGCAACGATTTCTTGTTAATTAATATTCTTAAATCAATATAAAGTACAAAAATGAAGCGGTATATTAAAATGGAAAATGTTTTTAGTCCGGTCGGAAATGAGGAGTATTGGTTCATAGTTTCAATAGGAAAATAAAAAAAGGAGTGTTTAGGCACTTCGTTCCCAGTTTCCATCTTATGGAAACAGTGAGTAGTAGAGTACTTTTCATCAGAGCGAGAAAATGAAAAAAAAAAGTCACTCCACCGTGTTGGAATCGAATCATAGCGTCTGACTATAAACGCGGTGGTTGCAGGTTTGATCACGTAATGTTCTGAAAATTGAATGAATAGTGACTAGTTTCTCTCTGAGCCCTCCACTATACGACTATATATTTTAGAGTAGAGAGTATATATTTTATATTAGAACCAACTTTTTTGTATTTAAAATCATCATCGTTATTAAAAAAAACGTAATATTGGCTTAAAAGGTAATATTTATTTAAATAATAAGCTAAACAAATATGTTGACAAGCGAGTAAACTGACGAAGGATACTTTTTACTTGGATCGTGAATTGTCAGTGAGGTGTGAAGCTGCGAGTTGCAACGGCCGATAGTAAATCAACATCGCTGGTAGATTTTTCACCCAATTTTCAAGGCATTGCGTGTTGAGTGCGAATGTATTGTTATCTTATTAATTTTATAAAATGCAGAAATTACGACAGTTATTCCTCAATTTTGATATTATTGATTTATCGTACAGCATTCATAGATATTTTTTTTCTTATGATAGAGAAATTTTACTTTTTTTTAAGGTAAAGAAATTTTAGCGTTTTATTTTCAAATTCCTTATTAGAAAATTCTGCATTGTTCACCGACTTCAAAAGAGAGTTTTCTATATGGAATTTTACAAAAATACTCGTCGTGTAAAGTTTCAAACTCACAATGATCTCTAAAATGTAAGAAACATAGACTTACCTTAACTTATATTAATTTTCATATTTTTTACATTTGCTTCTTTGACTTCTTCTGTGACTTGGACCAAATATCAAGATGCACCTCGCTTTCTTTCAACTTTTTGCCTTTGCGCCGTGAACACACCAGTTCACATGCTTATTAGAATATTGACTGTACCGTGTCGTCTTGATAATGCCAAATATAAAAAAAACGTACAAATTTTTAACTTAAGCCAGGTTACATCTTATCTATCTTATCATCTTAGTATAAAAATTATAGAACTAGCGATGCATTATTATATTAAAGCCAAACTTTTTCTTACATATAAGTTATATTACTGTAAAGTTTCATCCAAATTCGTTGAGTACTTTTTGTGTCAAAGTGGAAGATATATCCAAACTTACAAATTTTAACATTTATATCCTTTTTTTATTATCTTTATACGCTGTAACGTGTTAGGGGAATGGTTATCTAATTTTCGAGATATTGTGTCTTGTGTTGCGGAACTGAGCACCGCGCGTTGTCTTATTACCAGAACGGGAAAATAAAATACCCACAAAAAAGTTAAAATAATAGATGATAAATATGTTAAATCAAGCCATTTTGTAAAAACTATGAAATCTAATTAGAATAATTGACTTGGTAATGTATTATGAGCTGTTGCGGTGTTGTTGCTTATAGATCATTATTATGTTAAATGTTTTTTTATTATATTTTTTCGACGCTATTCTGTCAAAATGGGGAGTTAAAGTTTTATTGGATTCTCTTTGCCTGTATGTGAAAAGTGAAACGCATATTTTTTTAATGGCAGAGACAATTCAAACATGCGTATGGGTTACCTCATGGTGAGTCATCACCGTCGCTCACGACCCTGTGGAAAACCAGAGCAGAGCAACAGAAGCGTCACCGACCTTTGAGACGGGAGTAGATGGTACTTTTTGAAGGTATCCAAGCCTAGTCTGCTTAAAAAAAAGTGTTAAAGGCATACGATACGTGACAATACAAATACGCGCTCTATATTCTTCGTATTGTCTATGAAAATATGTTATAAGGTCACATGCTAGCTATAAACGCGATGGTTATGAGTTCGATTTCTAAAAATTCTTCAAAAAATTTAATCAGTCGCAATTTATGTGATTTCCCTTTCTTTACTTTGCTTGAACTTGTGAAGACTGAGATAATGATATGAGTGAGCCATAAGTAATGACTTAACCCATTAAACTATATATATTTTTTTAATCGTTTGTTTGGCAGTCGACTAGAACTAAATGTACTTTATGATATAATTTGAACAATTAAATAAAAATAAAAGATATGCATGTAGCTTCTAATTAGTGCATTTGGATAATTATATTTATATGGTTTTATACATATATGGTATTTTATATATATGGTTTTGATATTTTTGGTATTTTTCCAGCTTCACGCACATTCACTCTCTGCACGTAGCTAGTGATCTATCGAAGTGTTTTAACACTTCGTACCCCACGCACCGCTCAATTGTGGGCTAAAACTAGTTTCATATAAATAGTAAATACATTTATTGATGCGAAACGAATGGCTCTACAATGTCCACGGTACGTCCAAGCATGCCTGTCACGTCTCCATCCCCACACACAACGCACGCAATCTAAGATTTATCAGATTTATTTTCGATTAATCAAAAGATTCTAAACTTAGGTCTAATTTCCAAGTTAATTATCCTTTATCCTTTCTCAGTCATCTCATTCAACTGCTAAGGAGAAGCCATCCATCTTCGTCACGGTCCAGACGCGGTGCATTAGCCAACAATTTGAAAGATGTATCCCATATAGTGTCATCTGTCTCGCTCTTTTCTATGAAAAATACGTTAGTTGCGTTTTTTCTCTCTGTCCGTCTCTGAAATGATTCAGCGACTTACAAAGAATGCATGTTAGATTGTGTTGATGTAATTTGAGTTATATCACTCAGGTATAGGGTTAATTTTTCCTTGTCCAGACAAATTCGAATTGAATTTCCGAAGCAAGTGTTAATACTGAGTGCAACAATCTTTTTCTCTACAATATCTGAAATTGGATGGCGTAATTTACTAATCTATTTTTGAATTCACATCAAATGTGTGTCGTGTCTATATCTTTCTAAGCCGTATTTATATTTTTATCTTAAATGAAGTTGATGAACCATGAAGTTATCTAAAACACATACCTATTAATATTATAACTGAAGGGTTTTTTGTTTACTAGTTTTGTTAGTTATTAAAAAAATCTTTTATTGTGGAAGACTATAAACTTAAATATAAGTAAAGTTACTTCAGATACTTACAATGGTTAAGGGATCGTACACAATTCAAAATTATTTCCACGAAATTTCATTTAAAAACTAATGTTATTGAGGCTAGTCGCGGTGCAGGAGCACAAAATGTGCTGCAAAATTGACTGGTTGTGGGTTCGATCCCCATTCGACTGAGTTTTGCCACTCAATATGCAATGCTCCCAGAATATGGCAGAAATTGGAGAACGGAGTGTATTAACCTGAGGTTCCTTCTTCCTACCCTGATGTGTGCGGGTTACAGCGCGAAGCTGATTGAATTTAGTTATAATAAATTTTCGCTCTTATGATATAAAATTAGATTTAAAATAAGTATTATAAATTTTTTTTATTATATTTATATTGTATAGTAGTACCTAGTATAGTAGTTATAGTTGGGATTGATGCTCAAGATGTAATCCATCTACTTCAGTGCAGCGCGATGGGAGGGACGAGTGGAGTGGTGTACGTCCGTAGTGCTAGAGGGATAACATCTACGTATTTATGAGTAAAATCTAACATAAATAATAAATAAAATCTATTTTAAGACAGTCAGTTGATCTACTACGCGACTTTGACAAGAATCAAAAATATCAAAATGTATCAGACCAAGAATATTAAAAAAAAATCAGCTACACATAGTAGCCGTTGTCGTTATTACCATAATGTAGAATAAAAATAACTATTTCTCACGAAAGGGAATCGAACTTATAACCGTTGTGTTTACAGTCAGACTATGTACAGCTGCATCACTATAATTTTAAATTTAATACTAAGTATTATTGTTTTTTTGATAAAATAATAAAAAAAATAAAATGAAAATTTGCTCGCTTACAATAAGAACTCTGAATGGGCCATAATACATTAATCTATGTTCCCGCGAACTTTAATATATGATCGCGGTTCGACTCGCTCATGCTGACTTCGGACCACTTCAACTTGTAAACGCATTTGTCTGCACGTAGGTCTGTAGGTTACCTTACCTTAAAACAAATTGATTGTATTATATTATTTCATTAAAGGGCAGTTGTGGCGCAGGCGCAGAACGTGTGATGCGATAGGTAGTGGGTTTGAATCCCTGAACTCGAGGAATTCCGTCACTAAACACGCAACTCCAGAATTCAGCAGCAGCAGAATTGGGAAGCAGCGTGTCTTAATGGGAACAGAGTAACTTAACATTAAGTTCCCAGGTTCCCTCTGCCTACACTGCACTGCAGGATGCAGCGTAAAGCTAAAAAATTATTGTCTAAATATATAATCCAACCAATACTAAATAAAATTATAATATAAATTATTATATTAGAAGGATTGTATTATTAATTAATTTTATTAAGATAAGAAATACCTTTTAAAGCAAGTTCATTTGCATGGAGACTCGAGTCGAGGCGAGTCATTTGTCATTTGTCAAATACGCTTCCAAGCGATAACATCTCAACGAAATATATATAATTAATATGCTAATTTTTTTCATATTCGAATGAACCTACCTGAACAAAATCATTATTTAGATATAGAATACCGTACAGTGACATCATGTCTGTCTATGCTTTTATATTAATTCTAGCCGACGTGGGCGGCTTCGCCCGCTCGAACTATACGAATATTTATTATAAAGCATATCTGTCATGGCGCAGTGGCACTTCGTGTGACTGTTGTGGTTCGATTAGGTGAAACGAATTATTATTTATTAATATCTTTAATTCTTCGCTCTGGTGACGATTTTGTTTATAATGTATTTTTTTTTGCTTCATTATTCCCATGCATATAACAGGGTAGACATCCCCAGGTTTAATATAATATGTTCTTAGCTGATCGCTGACTTTTAAATGGCGGACTTCCATACTAATTCCACTTTAAATACAATTATTACCTTGAGTAACAATCGAATATACAACCATTATGTTCAGGGTCAAACAGTTCCAACGTACAACGACAGTTGCAGTTGAATTATTTTTCTAGGTTCACTTTTTTCTCGCCTTTTAGCTGGGTAGACAGAGGGAACCTAGTAAAATAGCTCCGTTCCTCATGCATTATGGAAACAATTCTCTAGAGTAGGAATCGAACCCACAACAATTATTACAATTACTGTAATGACATTGAAAGATATAAGGACATCCTTACATATATGTATGTAACATATATAATGTTATATAGTCAGTTGTGGGTGCATTCAAATAGATTTGCAGCGCTCGACCTCGACGTGTCCTTCCAAGTTTGATCTTTCGTAGGTCCTAATAAATATGTATCGTGCCACTTCATATACTGAGATATTGTTTTTAAATATATTATGATATTTAAATAAAATATTTTATATGAATGTATAAAAAATCTGCTTCACTCTGTATCCCATAACAGCAGGGTCGGCAGAGGAAACCTAATGCGAAGAGACTTCCTTGTTCATTTTCCGAATTATATTGCGCGTTGAGTGTCGAAACTCAACGCCGCACCACCAGAGCGATGAAATGAAAATATAAGTGAATATTTATATGATGATATAATAAATAAATTTATTTCTATAGAAAAGAAATAGATGAAAAGAATTTATGTTACATATACTCGCAGATTGATACATTTTTGAAGCAAAAAAATGTCGAAAGTACTTAATTATACATTATATGTTCGCTAATGTTAGGTTTGGTTGACACAGTTGGCGCAGTGAGGCATCAACTGAGTTAATGCCCCCTAAGGGGAATGATTATATTTTAATTGTCTTCAACTCTGCGCGGTGATCTTTCGTTGTAAAATTACGTTGCAAAAATTAAAACGGAGTGTCTCAACACTAGTTGTCTTTCTACCCCACTATTACCCCACGGGAAAAAGTGTAAACCACTTTATTATCAAAACTTTTGTACTATATGAATGTAAAAACAAAAATACTAGCATGGTAGTTATTAGTTCGGCCACCCTTACGTCTCATTTCTATCAGACCACTCGAAAAAGTACCCGCATTTCATCATTCAGTGTAGTGAGCAATTACATGCTCTCGAGACAATAGTGTTCTTCAGTTTCGTAATAGAAACGTATGCTAGTATATTATATAGAAACATTATACAAAAGTTATTATTAAGGCCCTCGTGGCGTAGTGGTGGTATTGTTTGAGTTTAAGCGTCATTGTGAGTTCCATTTTCATTGACTGGGACAGCGAAAATATTTTTTTTAATAATTTTTTCTTCACTCTATAGACGAAAGGTAAGTTTCTCAATTGTAGTATATAAAGTTGTCTGTGTCTAGATAAAAAGTGTAATTTTAAAAACATCATATTTTGAATATTTTTTTTCATTATTCATATTTTTCACTACTGAGAAATATATTATTGTATACATTGGTATAGGATATATACGTTTGTAATGTACATTATAACATTAAATTAAACACATTTTCATTCAATTCTATATATACATGATAATAGTTACAAATTCATATTCCTCCTGGGGGGGACTCTTTATTTTAAATTTCAAGATACGTTCGAAAAATGTACAACACATTTAACCAATGCACCTGTCTAAAAATACAACAACAAAAATCGGCTCAAGTTCAAAGTTATCCATGTCGCCATATCATTATGCTAGGACATTCGACGACCTCAGCGTCCGCGCAGATAGTTGCATCATTCACACTAAATGTCTCCGCGTGCTCAAAAAGAACAAACAGACACTCTGTTTATCAACAATTTGCATATTAGCGATGCACTGATTTATTATTAATATTTATTTTTTGCTTATTTTATTTAGCTTCACGCATTATCGCGCATATAGCAGATTTTATAGATAAACAACAAATATATGACCGTGGGGGCCACGATGTAGATAGACCTCGGTAATGACAAAGCGCGGCATTGAGTTCTGCTATTCAATGCCAAATGTCTCGAAAATTTTGACTAGAAACAATAAACGAGTCCAAAATTAGTTTCCTTGTGCTTACTCGCTTATTTGCAAGATAGTGTGAAGTTAAAAATAAATGAGCATCATTTTTAAGAAGTATATTGTATTTTTTTTAGAGCGGGTAAATGAAATATTAACGTAAATATAGGTTATATTTATACAAAGTGAGGCCCATATCCACAACCATCACGTTTTCTCTTAGGGTCGTCGTGGCGCAGCGGCATAACATCCGACTGTTAACGCGACGGCTATTGGTTCGTTCCAATACGGGGAAATGAATACTTTTTCGCTTTACTAACTCAACAATGCGCGGCGTTGCACTCTGCCATTCAAAACGTAATGTCTCGAAAATAGGGCGTAGATAATGAAATGTCTTAGCACTACGTTGCCTGTTGAACCTGTTGTATGCGGGATGTAGTATGAAACAACAAAAAAAAAATACGTCTAAGTGACATATCACTCGTTCTCTTTTCTTATTGCACTTAACGAGACTTTACTTAGCTCTGGGCCGGTGTCTGTCGAGTATTTAACATTTTTATTGAATATGCAGATATGGAGCCTTTGCTTTGACTGAATACTTAATTTCCTATCCTCTTATCAGGAAAAATACGGTTCAATACTACTCATAGTAGTTTTAATGTATCTTTTTTTTTCATCACGAGATATTTCGCATATAGCAGGGTAGGCGGGGAGAGTGAAGTGTCAAGATACAGATAATAGAAGAACATTTGTCCAAAAGTCGGATTCCTTTAAACACGTTCAGTTATCTTTTCGCCCATATTCAAGACGTCTTAGTCCAGATATAGAGGTTTTAAGTAAAAAAAATACTAAACTTAAAAAAAAAATATAAGCAAAATATTTTATACTTAAGTTTAAAAATTTCAATAATTAAACTTAATTATGCCTTAATATATGCAATATATAATAATATGAATGAGGAAAATTTATTTTCCCAAGTAGGAAGTCATTTGGCTTACAATCTGATGCTGCCTGCCTGGTATAGCCTGTCTGATATAAGTATTGCTTAGATCAGCATTTTCTAGCTTACTGCTGTATGCCGCACATATCAGCGTATTCAGAGGGAAACCTGGTAACGTAGCATTAAAACACCCCGTTCTCGTTCAGACACTATAATTCCTCACTAAATTAAATATTTTTTTCGTTAATTTCCAGCTATTCTCGTTTAAAAAATATATGTAAAATACGTTCTTTATTTTTTTCTTTACTATTTTTGCCAGGCTTTGATGAACATGACTTAACAACGTTTTATTTTTTTATATAAAATACATATAGGTACATAAAATCAATTGAAATTTATTATTTAAAACGATAACCACAGTACAGCTTTTAGAAGGCAATTGAATAAAAATGTGAATTTTATATAAAGAAATATAATATAAGGATATATTTCAATAGCGCACAGTCCGTACGGCGTATCGCACCATTGGAAATCGTAGCCGTGTTGATTTTGTCGAATAAACGCAATGCGGACCGATGCTTGGATTGGAGTTCCCTTTTAATGGAATTATATGGTAATTAATGATTATTATACTTTCTTTTATAAAACAAATGTTAGTTTAAAAAACAAGAACGTAGTGACGCTTGAATCCATCGGTTTCCTCTGAAAACCGTCCGAGCGGTCTTACCACTGAGCAGAACTTATGGCGTATATGGCTTTAAAAGAATATTTTTCTTTTCTTAAGCATGGAATGAAATCTTAAAAATGTAAAAAAATATATATAATTACTTTTCATTATACATTTTTAATAATATTTTCTGGAAAAAGACTTTATGTAGTTAACTACAACTTTACTTTTTTAGGGGACATCGTGTTGGCACAATCCATTACACATTTTATGCAAAAACTTTTCGAGTGTATCTGGTTACCAAGCAATCATGGCTTAGAGAGAAATAAAAAAAAAATTCTTTCTCCAAGTGAGAATCGAACCCATAACCGTCGCCTTTACTGTCATATACTTCTACTGCCACGGCTCAAATATCAAACAGTCTGTAGGCATTTCCTGGAAAACTACGTTACACTACAATAAATTGCATTTACATAATTGTACGGAACCAAAAATATTGCACATCGACTCAACCTGACCGTATGCAGTAATTTTTTTCGGCAATTGATTGGCGTTCGCAAACAGAACAAATGAAGTCGGATTGAATTTGTGATGAGCTCGACCAATTTATTCCTCATATGCTTTGCTGGTTCACAAAGCGGGTGAAGCTGTACTGCTTCTATATATACCTACGGCTTATCTACGGTTTATAGTAACGAAAATCTGTAATGCTATATGCTTAGTTAGTACATTCTGTTTGATTGATTGCAGCCCTTTTGCTTATTTTAAATTTTGTATTCAAGCTTGTAGTGTAGCTTGTCGCTTTGGCGTTACGTTTTATGCCGCATATCACTTCATATGGTACACAAAAGGAACCTTTGGTTAAGACCACGTTTCCCACTTTACCCCTAATTTTCGAAACATAAAGTTGAGTAGCGTGCCTCAATTAAAGCTGCGCTTTGTATAGCTTTTATTTGCGTTAGCATAGTGAAAAAATGAAAATATTTATTTTCCCAAATGGGCATAGAATATACCTGTAACCCTGTTTTTTTTTCTTGATAATTAATAATATTTTTTATTTAAAATTTATTTGTATGAAATATTACATAAATGGGCACAGAGGGCACATGGGCAAAGAGGGGAAACCTTACTAAGACAGTTCGTTTCTTACTTTCCGCTAATTTTTAGAGCATTGCGTGTTTATTAGCAAACTCAACGATGCAAATTGCTTGTAAATATATTAAATATTTAATTTTCTCTAGTGACAATCGAACCCACAGCCTTTTTGCATGCTTTTGACCAATATAACTATTTATTAATGTATTGAAAATTACAAATTCTCTATTTACTGTAATATCTATAAATATTTGTAAGTTATACTGTTTTAGGTGATATTAGGACAGTTAAGAAACTTGTGACAAAATAATCTTTATATACAATATTTACAATCAAGAAATTTATACCTTATTACTTTAACGATAAGAGTTAAAACCTCTTCATAAAATTACTCGGATATATTTTTCAGGAACTTACATTGCAGTTTTTGCAAGCTCTCTGCAACTTGCATCATTCGTCTTTGTACGGTGCATGGGAAAACTTAGTGACAGATCACTACACTGTCTGGCACTAATATGTACACAATATTTATTTGTAATTTTTATTTATCATCATACATTATTACTATTGTGCATAAATATATTATTTATATTAATAGTGAATATAAAATGATTTGATATTTCTTAATTAATTTTTCCTACAAAAAATGCAATGTTTCTAAGCGATTAGAAAACTGAGATTATGTATATTTTGCTTCTCTTTGTTGGCTTTAGACAATTCAGAAAATAAAAATATGAAAAATGAAAATCGACATGAAATGTATGTGCGTTGAATTTCGTCATTCAAAAAGCGATTGCCTCCAAAATTCGGTTAAAACAGAGTCTTCATGGGAATGGAGTGTCCTTAACATAAGACTTCCCAGGTTCTTTAGCTTACCCCGGGACATCTGTATCTCTGCTAATAAAACTAAAAACTAAATTTAAACTGATGCCGAAAATGATAAGCATACTATAGAATATAATTTGACTGTTTGTTTGCCTAAAAAAACTTATAAAATAAATATTTACAGTATGTATTTTTTATGCAAATTCATAGTGGGAAAATTACAAATACGTAAATTGTTACAAAAATTGTGTCCTATTAATTTTGGCTGGCG
The DNA here is from genome assembly GCA_037355905.1 of Heliconius aoede. NCBI lineage: Eukaryota > Metazoa > Arthropoda > Insecta > Lepidoptera > Nymphalidae > Heliconius > Heliconius aoede. The sequence continues at coordinate 996,912 of JBAIZZ010000099.1, read as the reverse complement.
GTCCTTCGTCTAACGTAGTGGCACCGACGGCCGCTAATTTATGGAAATCACAGAGAGTCACCGCACGAGGTACCGCAGTTGCAAGTGTTTCTAGACATTAAAATAACATGAAAAACAAATATATGTAGCTCAGAACATAAATTATATTTTTGTTCACCAAGGTAAATAAAAATATAATCTAAATAATCGTGTTAGACACTAAAAATATATATTATTATATATAATATAAAATCTGAAGGCGTTATACTCCTTCTAAGTTTCTATTTCAGAAGAATCTTGTTTAATAATGTTTTCATTGTATAGAAATTATAAATTAAATCACATTGAATGAGATATTTATTTATTTTTATATCTTCACGCATTATCACTCATGTATATAAAAAAATGTATTAAATAGATTATTCAAAATTCTTGTACGTGTTATTCAAGTTTCGGGCGTTATATTTTATTTTTAGACCATATATTACGTAATGGCGCCTTATCAGGAAAATAAATTATGTTGTCACCATACAAACTATTAATATTATTTAAAATAATACAATTTACATATAAAAATAGATAAACTTATATTATTATAAAATTCACAGTCAATCGCTACTACTAAAAAGTGGGTATTTTGTTGGAAGAGTACTTAAAATATTAATCAAATTAGACAAAACACCGAGTAGGAAAGCGTCGCGATGGTCGTACGTTCGATCCCAATTCAGGGGAATGAATCATTTTCTTTTCCCCGCTTTCAAGTTTCATATTGAGTTTCTCAAATTGGGTGTAAAGTTGCCTTTTATTACTTCACTTTCCGTGTCTTTGTAGTACAAAATGACTTACTGCTAATTATATCGTGAAATAAATAAAAAAGTATTTCTTTCCAATAAACCTGAGTGGCTATATACTGTAATCTAGTATTACCACACCCGTAACATATTTACACAAACAAATCACACTAAATTAAATTATATAAGCAAAAACACACAAAAAACCTTAAAAAATATTCTAAAAGTAATAATAGAAAGGCCAGAGATTCACAAAAGCTGATCTGGTATCGCGTGGCAGACGCCACCTTGCCTGACCTGCGGCAACATGGTGGCATGGTAATATAGGTGACTGGAATAGCCCGTTCAACATTTCTAATTTACATTTAACGATCTATACACACACGGCGTTGAGCTCTTATTTTATTGATTTTTTTTTATTTATGGTGTATTTTTATTAATTAGGTTTTGTAGAAGAAGAGTAGATAGTTGAGGATTTTTAATAGATACTTATATATACATATTTAGAAATATTTGTTAATTTTAAGTTTATTAATAATATTCAAATGTTTATTTTATGGTCTTTTAACAATGATAAACACACTTTCCGCTCAATTTTCAAGACATTACGCAATGAGTGGTGGAACTCTACACCGCGCTATACCTTGTTACCAGAGTGAGATAATAAGAAAAATCTATTCTATTGTCAAAGTAATAACATCTGAAACACTAATATTAAATTCCTAATAATACTGATCTCAAAACGAAAAATAAAAAAGTCTTATAAACAGAAATTACTGAAATGATATAAAAAAAAACATTTTTCAACAGAAGTATATGTCTTCAAGCTCTTCATAATGCACGAGAGCGCTTTACGGTAGTGCTTTACCACTTTTGTTGTTTACGTGATGTCGCATGAATTGGAGATACCCACTCTTAGGGAGGGTTCACACTATAGTCATCGTTGGTTCTAAGACCGACCTCATAGTGAGAAATATTCCTATAAACTTGATTGGACCGATACTTGACTAGGAAGATAGTGTGAACGTTATTATTTTTCTCATATAAGAATACTTTTATAAGAATGAACCAAGAACGATCTATGACTGGTACTTTAGTATGAATCATCCCTTACATGCCCTATAGACCTGCATCTGCTAGGTGCTATTCTTAGATTCAAATTGAACCTGAGCAAACATTTATTAATTGAGTCGATTTCTGTAATTTATTCAATTTTCTCGAATGAAAGTTAATATTAACCACTAGGGCCTGTGTTTTTTTTTATTATATTATTTCCAAGATTTAAAAGCCGATCGTTTTGAAGTATTACATTATTAAAAAGGCTTGTTGAGCTATATTGAGAAAAAAAATCACGAGCGCAGACTCAACAGTCGGACTGTATCTGTCAATTTTCTTCAAGAATTCAATTTTTTCCAAAAAATTTCAAATTCTCAAACATCTACGGAACAACTGATAATCGGCTAACATACATAGGAGTGAAATGGATAGGTACCTCAGTACCTATCCATTTATAGTGCAGGGTATATACCCTGTATATATCCCACTATACATGGAATACAAATTAAATAAAAAAAAAAAACAAAACATTAAAGTAAAATTAAACACACAAAACGACACTAGTTAAAAAAAATACAAAGATATGCAGAAATTATGATAAAATATGTTCTTACAATTTAAAAGTGAAACTAGTCAATATTTAATTGAGAATGTTTATGCAAGGAACGGGTTCCTTTATACATCACGCAAACACTTGCGAGGCAGGCGACGTGTCTTATAAACAGCTGGTTCAGCTTTGAAATTGGAAAATATTATATATAATTATTATTAATGATCTGGCAGAATAAAGAGTGTGCCGATTTCGCACTACTCACTTCGCCATTGACACGTCATATGGAGAACACAAGAAGAAAGTTTACCCAATTCCTATATTTTTGTTATAATTTTCATCAGTTTTAGATTTAAATTTAAAGTTATGTTTTTATTCGAAATGGACCGAAATGCCATAAAAATTAGTTTAAAAATCAATGTCTAATATTTTTCACATTATTCCCAAACTCTATAGGTGGACCTACAACATCTTTGAGATTGATTTTGGATCATTTTGTGATGGAAAATTTTATGAAATATAATATTTCAAATAACTTAACATAGCTGTACCACAGGCTGTGGCAGTCACACCGCCTTGATATTGAACTGGCGAAGGTCGGGCGAGTGACTGCGCTGACCCCTACACGCCTTCCGCTCATGTTTACCTAGATTTAGAATTTGTGTCTGATTTGTGTCTAGATCTAGAAAGTTTCTGTTACATTTTATTATGTAATTTTTTCAGATTCACATTATTATACCCTCTATATCTGCATAAAATGTATTGTTCTGATTGGTGTTATTCTTAGACGGTTTTCAAGAGGTGCGGGGTTCGAATCTCGTTTCGTTCAAAATTTAATACATGACCTAAAACGTATTTGTCCTTCCTAATTGTGGTATAACACTTTAAAATGTAAAAAGTTATGTATTGTTTTTGTTTACTTTTCATCTTTATTTTATTTTTGTTTTTGTAAAAACGCTTTATTTCATTTAAATTATAAGAAAAAGGTATACAATTTCAAGCAATAATTGTAATCTAACATATTATTTAACGAGGCATCAAGATAAGTTAAGTCGAAAAAGTTCACATTGTAGCCGCTATATAAATTCATTTTATTATTCATATACGATAAAAAAGTAATCAAAAATCAATAAAAGATACATATTATTTGACATTTCTCAATTAAGTCACTAACTTATCAGACTGTTCGTGACTGGTAGTGGGTTTGATTCCCATTCGGAGAAAAGAACAGGGTCTGGTTCACGAAAGTAATGATGAAAATAATATCACAAAAAGGTTATTTTATAGATCGTAATCCGTTATTCGTCACTTTTATTAAAGAATTCAACACAAATAGGCGTTCTATATCCAGTCAAATCTTGTATGAAAGTTTATAAGCCATTGATTTTGTAACATAGGCAGAGAGAACCAAGAAAGAAAACCCGTATAATGACAATTTTGTTCCGGGAAAATGAAAATATTTTACCTCGAGTGGGAAAATATTTTACGAACCTACAACTGTAGAGGTAACAGTCAGGCGGTGTCCTACAGTGCCAAGGCAACTGCAATAAAATCCAAATGGTTAATGATTGTAATAAAATTTTAAATATAAATAAAATTTTAAAATATAACATTTTATGTATATTATAAATTAATAAAATGGAATATCAGCTTCTGTATTCTGATAGTGAAGATAATAATGCCGACGCCAGCGTGGTACGGCAGTGTTTATGTACACGCGATGGTTGCTAGTTTGATTTCCACTCGAAGGACCAACTAGATATTTATATGCATTTGATCTGTCTCTGTCAAGAGTGAAAGTTGTGTTGGATCCAATATATAATATAATTTCTCAACAAGCAAAATATATAATGTGATATATTTTGAAATGCCTATATTATATAGCAATACTATTCAAACCGTGTAATGTGCGCAGTCTGAAATAAAATTTCTTACATTTCTTACTTTGCGTTTCTACAATTTGTCATATATCGTACCGTTTTTGTGTAATCAACTAGCGTTCGGATATATTTTTTTCCTTTCATATTTTTACCTTCACCTTATCGCCCATATAGCATGCCCTGCTATGAAACAACCTGGTGTTCCACATACCATTCCTCATTTTCAACCTAAATTTTGAGACATTGACTTTAATGTGGCGGAACTAAGCGCCACGTTGGCTCTATCAGAACGAAGAAATAAAAATATTAAATATTTACGATTGATTTAATATTGTTGGATAATAGGTCAAATTGAGCGCCCCACGTCCACCCCAAGCAGAACGCAGACTCTACATTACGTTATAGAAAAAAATATGAATATATTATCAGAGCATCTGATTCTATACTCGTTTGAATCGGTTGCGAACCGACCGAAGCAACCGGTCAGACAACTTTTTGTGAGATTCCACCCTCATCTCGACCTGGCTATTTTAACGCAATAACCACGAACTAAATACGCTTCTCTATACATAATGCGCTAGAGACCAAAATCGAACTGCCGACCATCCGTTTGACAGTCACGACCTGCGAACAAGGATAATATTAGGATGTTAGGTTATTTAAAGGATTATGTGTTTTATATTTATCATATTTAAGTTCTGCTTTGGTGTAATATATAATTTATGAATAACTCCTTTGATTTTTATCGTTCACTTGACCCGTCATGTAGAATGTCCCGGGAATGCTGGAGGCGATTAAATAGTTATTTGCCGGGGATCATGACACGATATTACGATTTGAATATTTGAATAAAAAAACATTTTACGCACTTATTGCTTAAAATCTACGTGTCTATACTATCAGTGGATCGTGGATCCGATGCAAAATATAATTCAAGTTGATTGAAAATTGAAAATTTCAATAAGGAAGTAAATAAAATAGTAGTATTTAAAATATTTAAGAAATAAACTTAAATTTGAGTACAAAAAGAGGGCAGATTAAACAATAGATCTTTATCTACTCTGCATTTGTCACCAAAACAGATATTGTCCGATAAATGGCGTGAAATTCAATTAATTTTTTAGCTTCACGCTATATCCCGCACACAGCAGGGTAGGCAGAGGGAACCTCATGTTAAGTCACTCCGTTCCCCACTTTTTGCCGAATTCTGGAGGCATTACGTGTTGAGTGGCAGAACTCAACGCCGCGCTTTGCGTCGACACCAGATCGAAGAAAAATGGAAATATAAACGTAAAGAAATATTTCAATTCTTCGAGTGGGAATCGAACCCACAACCGTCGCGTTTACGGGTGGTACCCCTGTGCCACGACAGCCACGACTATTAATATATTTTGAAATAAATTAGATCTGGTTATAGGTTTGATCGCCGTGCGAAGAAATGGGTACTTCATGAAACAGAACTTTTCCAAGAAAATTTTACATATTTATTATAAATTTTTATTATTTTGCTTATTTTAAAAACAGAAAATGTATATAAAATAAAAAAAATTACATTTTGAATGTAAGCTACAATATATATAGTGCTCTCGTCGTTAAAATTTCCTTCAGTTTTTACTCAGCACTGTGTAAACACTTATCGCCTTTCTTAGTTCTGAGAGGCGACCTAGATGCTTTATAACGAGGCGCCGGTCATTAACAGTACACACGGACACATTTAAAAACCAACAATTTTACGTGGCTTTACCTTATTGTATATTTTCTTTAATACATAACTAACTTAACTAAGCTTCTCGCTGTATCCCTACAGCGAGGTAGTTAGAGAGAACCGAGCGCCAGACGCTACGATCTCTGCATACCTCCTTCGTCTCCTTCATGGTCTCCAAGAGGCTCTCATGCTTATACATATATTATAATAAAAAATCTAATACTTTGATTTCGTGAAAGTACCCAAGTCAGAAAGTAAAAATATTAGATTGCTCCGAGTGAGAATCGAATCCACAATCGTCGCGATAACAGTCGGAGGCAGCGCAATGACGGCTCCTTAAAAATAATTAATGATAAAAATTTAAAATATTTTTTAATGTTATTTTTGGAGTGAGTCACGATTACATTCACTGTACTTTCTTTATTAAAATAGATAAATCTCGATATATTTAAATTGAACGTATCATTATTTTTACTTTTACAAACATAGCGTAAACATGTCAAGCATTTTGTAATATTAATGAGATGCTTCATTTTTTTTAATTAACAAACTATAAATTTTAGATATATGTTGTATTTACTTATAACATTAGAACCTAGAGATATTTTCATAATTGAAGTACATCTATATATATATAAAAACAAATGTCTGTTCGTGTGTTAGTCTGTTCGCTAGACTCCGAAACGGCTGAGTCGATTGTCGTGCAATTTCGAGGAGATGTTCCCTGGTTTCCCGGTATGGTTATATATATATTATTATTATATATATATATAGATCCAGAATTCAGAAACGCATTTTCTTTTATTGTACGTTGTTGTCCGACGGGACGTGAGTTTTCCCGCTAAGCCAACAGGTGACTGCACTATGATTCGCGCGAGCGAAACGAGCGGGCTCAACTAGTTTTTAATAAAAATATTTTTTTCAAAACATTTGAATCCAGAACTATTATTATTAGACATTTGAATTTTAGCACGTTGAAATATTTTTAGACAGAAAGAGACAGACAGACAGACAGACAATAAACTGATTTTATAAGGATTCCGTTTTTTCCGCTTTGAGTAAATGATTCCTAAAAAAAGTAAAAAAATAGTCTCTTATTAAAACATAATATAACGTCTCGTTCTAAACACTACTGTTGCATTGACTAACGACGTCACTTGACATTATCCGATACATATTCCAGTTATGCTTTAATTTTTATTTTCATATATTTTTAATAATAATATTTATAGAGTATAATTTAAATGCTGTCTAATGCTCATTAGTTATTTTAACAGAATATATTTTTTATAGCTGCACGCTGTATCCCGCACATAGCACGGTAGGCAGAGGGAACTTAGTAACTTAGTGGTACGACACACCATTCTTATTTAAAAAATTGCGATCCCCATTTTCCGGCGAATTCTGAAGACTTTGTGATTTTGCCTCGAGCGGCGGAACTCAACGCCGCAATAAATAATTTAGTACTTAACTTTAATTTATCCCGAAACTTTAAAAATATTCTAAGACCCAAAATGAAAATATTTTTTTACATTATCCGAAATATAAAAAAGGTTTTTTAAAATAACAAAAATGCCCGAAGCACGCTGCAGCAAAGTACCAGGAGAGCATCGCGCGGCAGGAGCTCGTCTCACAAGATTGATATACCGCGTGATGGATGAGTTCTCCATTACAGCTCGTATCGGAACGCTGCGGCTTAAATGTATTGTTTTACTTGAAATTTTAAGTGGAATTTTAAAAGGAAATTAAAAATATGTATGTAATTTGAAAATGGAAACTGTTTGTGTCACTTATGTTGACAGTCGCAGGTTCTCTTCCCCGTTACGACAAAGCACGGCGTTCCGAATGTATCAGTTGAGCACATACACTTCAATATAATATTCGGACGACTGGTTCCCGAGATTATCGCATGCAACCAAACAAACTATCCAGCTTTATAACATTAGTATAGATAAAGAAAAAAACAAAAAAAAAAAAACCATACGTAGTTACATTCAAAAAAACTAAAAACTCTCTTACAGCCTTAATGAGAAGTTAAAATAAAAAAAAAACCTGAGTATATTCCCTCCGTTACTATATTTTTCATATAACCTACGAATTTTTCGTGCGCCTTCTAATCCAATTAGCCGCGATGGATACTTCAAATATATATATGTATATATATATAAATATAACTTTATGTTCCTTTTGCATTTCAAGTATTATTCAATTCGACGATCCTCATACAAACTCGTCAATATTTCTTTGGAATAATAGAATTTCCAAACAAAAGGCTAGTTTTGTTAATCGTATTCATAGGGCTGTTTTCAATAACTATTAATTTTTACCTCATTTTTGATTGTACTTGAAATTTTGATATGAAAATATATAATTTTAATTTTTTAATTGATATGTTTCTCTACTTATGTATTTAATTTTTAACGATATCAATGCTTGTATATTGTTATTTTTTTTTTAATTTTTAACAACCTTAGTTTTGTTAATCATACATGTAGTCAGTAGTCATTGACAACCATTTTATACCGCATTTTTGATTATACTTGAAATCTTAACATGATTTTATAATTATATTACCTTTGTTTTAATGAAATTTCAATTATATCAATTTCATACATTGTTATTTTTCTTAATTTATTTTTAGGCTATTAATTTATTTTTGTTAATCGTATGTAGTTCTAGTGAACAGTCGCTGATAATCTATTTAAGATTGTACTTGAAATTTGTGTAGCTCTAAGTAATCTTTCTATAGAAATGTTAATTATGCCGATGTTGTATAGATTTTTTAACTCATTAGACTAAAATCTCATTTTCAGACTACAATTACCTGAAATAGTCATATGGACATAACTGAGAAGGGTCTATATAAAAGTTAAGTAACATTAGAAACCTGTAAAATATATCGAGCTTTTGCTTCTATAGCAACTAATGCCTAAGGGTGAACGGTTAACATTTTACTAGCTTAGCTATTGGACATTATTATAGGTAAATATGAATTAATCTTTTCAATATTTATTTCACGCTGTATCCCGTACAGTAGTTAAATCATTCTTAGTACTTTCTTATCAAATTTTAACTAGAAAATCAAGTAAATTTTGCCTGTGCGTTGTGTATCTCTCACGTACGGAATATTCTCTTACTACAAATTTGGTCGTTTGTAAGGCCATTATTAAGTACGTCATACACTACTGCTATCAGTTATATCAATATGACCATTTTTTTTATATCATGCTGTGCTCCGCACACAGCAGGGTATCCAGAGTGAACCTAGTGTTAAGACACTCCGTTCCCTATTTTTTGCTAAATTCTGGGGAGACATTGCGTGTTAAGTGACAGAATCAACGCCGCGCTTTGCCTCAACCAGAGCAAAGAAAATGGAAATATTAAATATTTCATTTCCTCGACTGGAAATCAAACCCACAACCTGTCGTGTTTACAATCTAATCACACTTAGTGCCCCTACGCCATGACTGTCCTCAACAAAGCTCATATCATTGTAAAAATCAATCCATGATAAAGCTCACATCCCAGTGTAAGTGCGGGCTCACACAGCGATCTGTAAATTAGTAATTAATGAATGCGCCCCTCCCCCTCTCTTCTCATCCTCCTCCCTCCCCCCGTGCAGTGGCGCTGGCATTTTTTGCAGCTAGGTACTCTGATGGGTGCAGGCTGCGTGGGATAACGCCCTACAGTTGTTGTCTTGTGATATTTATTTTTATTTTTATAAATAAATTTTGTAAAATTAAAAACAGACATCACATATTGCAGGATAGGCAGAGGGAACCTAATGCTAAGACAGTCGGTTCCACATTACTCTTGTTAAAAAAAAATTAGGTCCATTTCTTAAGCAATTACTTCGATTTATATTAGACTAAGGTATTGAAATTTTATAAAATCATTTTGTAGATGATGTATAGTTTGATATTTGCATTAAATTGTAAGTGTTAAATAGTTTTGGTTATCTTATTTTACTTAAATATTGGCTTGGTAAGATTTTTTTTATGTATAGTACTAAAATAATTTCCTAGATATAACAATGAAAATATACTACAGTAACGTATTAATAAAACTGAAACAACCAAAAAAAAATCATAAGCCAATCAATCTGAAGATACATCCGACGATAAAATGCACCGTAGGCTGTCTTTTTCAGCTTTTTTTTTCCGCCCTCGCCACTCCACTATACCCCACACCACCCCCCGATAGCCGTGCGCAGAATTTGATTAATGCAATGTTCACGATAATTATTCCTGTTACTATTTTTTGACAGGAACTTTTTCATCCAACGTTCATTTTGTATACGTTTTTCGGCACTCGCATGTAATAATAACTTTTAGTTTTTATTCCCCCTCTACCCCTGTACGAGGGTAGGTGGGTAGATGCGAAAATCTTTTTACTCTTGTATCGTTATAGTTTGGTTAAATAAATACCGATGTTTTCGTGTGTTTTTATGATTGGTTCGGAATTTGATGTTTGTATTGAAAAATGTTGTTTGTATAATATGAATGGGGTAAGAAATTGTTTTTTATGCAATGAGGGAAGGGAGAGAATTTTATATACATATACTCTACAAAGTTGCATAACTTCACGCATTTTTACTCCACGTAAATCAACGCCGAGCTTTATCTACTACAAGAGATGAAAACAAATAGTTTGTGTCTGCGCCAACTCGACCTCTTAATAAAAATTAAAATCAACCTGGTATATTCTTATATTCTTTTATTTTTCGTTCAAAACGAGAATATGAGTAATCAGCATGAATAAAAATTTTCTTTAAGCCTTTAAATCCTTTTAATTCTCAATAGTGAACGACTGATATCATGAAATAGACGAGTATTAAATGAACGAAATATATTACAAAAACAAACTATTCACTGAAAATATGTATAGAAAATTCAATTATGCAAATTGAATTATTGCAATATGGCAGAACAAAGTACGTGGAACTTGTCTACCTTCAAAGTGATAGATGAGCTCGAATTATAGCGTGCTCTGGAGCGCTATGACTCCAACTTTACAAGCTACAAATAGCTTTTGCAAGTTCAACTATAAGTACTGTAGGTCTATATGAAAATAAATTATTTCTTATGTAGAGTATGCTGGAGCTGTGGAGCAGTATCTGCAAACATTTGCGAGATGAGGGCAAAAAAAAATAATAAAAAATAGAATATCAAAATATCTGTAACTGGACCTGTTTGTCTGATGCCTGTACTGAAACAGGAAAGGAGTGTCTCAACTTAACATTATAGATTAAGCATCTACATCAAAATCATTTTCATAATAGAACGCTTATGTAACGATTTACTTACTTTTTGGAATTTTTAAATGAAGTTTTAATTAATTTCTTGCTAACTTTACAGTTTTCTAGTAATAACCTTGTAAATTGAAACTGTTGATAACAGTTAGAATGTGTTTATCTGAGAACGAGTGTGGATAAAAAAAAAGAAATATTAATATATTACATCATTTAATAATGATATTTAAGAAGGAAGGCCTAGATTGTTACAATTTCATTGCATTTATGGTCTTATAATTTATATCTACTGTCTGTTTTCATGACTTCTACAGCAGTTCTAGTAGCATACAGTTTTCCCTATTTACTTGATTTTTTTTTTTCATATTTCTCTGTTCAACTTTACACGAGTGAAGTGTGAGAAAAAATGTCTATATATTAAGTAAATGTTGAAAACTATTGTAATGTATTGGATTACTTGTTTAGATATAAGAACGTTTTTAATTTGGATCGAGTATTATCATAACTTGATCCCGTGATCCCGTCCCCTAACATTTTAACTTTAATTAAAACTCTATAGAAACCTTAATGATACAAAAGGCTTATTTAGATCTCTGTACCTCACACCTCTGTCCATTCGGACAAAGCCCAGTACTGGCCCACAATGAAATAGTCTCACTCAAGCGAGATAGAGAGCTAAAACTGAAAAGACACCTCTGTCCTGATGAAAATCTCATCGTGTTCTTTTACCTATCAGACTAATGCTGTAAGATATTTGAAAGCAGCACTTTTCTATTATGAGGCTGTTAGCAGAACAATAGTTAACAGGGAATCAGAATTTATTATTTTACTTATTTAGTTTTTATTGTTGAAGTAGATATAATACTGAAAGTTGTCAAAATAATAATAATAAGTATTAGAGCATAAATTTTAATTTATCTTTTATATTTGGTAGACACTCCGATCTCCACTTTCCACAAGAATCTGAGACATTTCATGATGAGAGGCGAACCTCAACGCTGCGGTTTATATCAGTATATAGATAGCACTTCACCCATAAAATGTGCGTAAAAGTAATGAAGCGTTTAAAATAACTACACGCACTGTACACTGTATATGCATATTATGTATGTAGTATAGGTATGTGGTAGTGTGATAACAAGCGTCACTGATTGATGGAGCATCGATCCAGCCCTCGCATCGGAATCCGTGGATATTATATAAAATATATAAAATTTAAAATATGGAACTTTCAACACTATATTTAGCAAAGTATCTTTCTCATCTATCAACCTCATGTACCAGTTTAGGCGGAGAGAAAATGATAAAAATATGAATAAATTAATTTGTGTTAACTTTTCTCATAGGAAGCAGACAGAGAGACCCTAGTGTCAAATTACTCCGTTTTGCTATTCGCCCGAATTCTAGATATTGTCTTTGGAAATATGTAGTTTAACACTACGTTAAAATCACTTGTAAAAATAATTAATCTTGTAAGCTCGTTACATATATTTCAAATGCACTGCAATGCAATATGAACACATAACGAATACCACACATAAATAATACCAGAAAAGTAAAAGAAGTAAAAAGGCGAAGTGCAGCGTTTAATTCCGCCACTCAACAAACAAAATCTAGAAAATCCGGCAGAAAGTGGGAAATGAATATGTTTCGATGGAAATGTAATATTTTTAACATTAAGGCTCTAGTTCCCCTTGTGAGTGGACAGAGGGAACCCTGGTCATTATGCAGTAGAGATCGAGAAGTCCAAAAAACTACATACATACATACATATGCATATTTATAAAATATAATATATATACAGAACAAGCATGTCTAGACTATAAATGCGACGATTGTATATTCGAATCCTTCTCAGGGGTCTGAAGTTTCATTTCCTTTACCTCTGGTAAAAGCATAAACCACGGTGATGAGCTCCTCTTAACATACATCACAAAAAATGAGGTGAACGTGGGGAACGGGATGCCTTATCACTAAGTTCCCCCCACCTACTCTCCTCTACTATATACGGGATACAGCGTGAAACAAATATATTTCAGCTATATCATTGTACGGTGGTGTGGTAAACAACAAGCATCCCTGATGGACTACGGATCGATCCGGCCGTCTGATCGAGCGCGTGTGTGCAACGAAATAAACGAAACATGCGGCCGGGAAAAAATCGCCACCACCGCGTCAAAATGGACATGGTGCAGTGCTGGGGGTGAGGATTGGCTGTTGTGCGTCATTTTTGGGGATTATTTGAATGGAAATTGAATGGTGTGAGAATTTATTGTGTTTTTTTTTATATATTAATATTTTGTTGTGAATAGCAGTAGTCGGATATATAAAGAATTTAAATTACGATATCTTTTAACTGCTACCGTTCTGATCTGTACAAATTAATATGCACCTAAAGATTGTACAAGAACTTGTTCAAAATGTTCAAAAATTAGGCTTGTCAATTCGTAAATCTTTATAATTGTTTTTTTTTTGTTGAGATTTTATTCGCTGCTTAAATAAACATTTGATTATTAAATAGTCATTTGTTTTTTTCTTTGAATTTTATTTTCGTTGTATTTAATACTAAACCTAGTATACAGCCGTATACTAAAATATACGTAAACAATATAATTCCATAGTCTCAAAATGAAAATATTTTCTCTAATAAAAATCGAACCCAGAAGCATCACATCTATAGCTGAACATCTATAATAAAAAAAAAATAATAAAAAATAAAAAAAAACCAACAAGCCATTTACCATTCCACACTACCCGCACAACAGAGGTGCAGGCGACACCAAACAGTCTAGGGGGTTCCCCCTCAAAAAATTGCACCAGGGCGGCAGCACAGTCAACTTTGACGTCCCCTGCTCCCTGTTTGCTCCTAATTGATGCCGTTGTACGCGTATTACAATTTGATTTGATGGAAATTAGCCATGGCTTCGTGTGGTGGCCACCACTACCATCGGACACTAGGAAGGTTAATCAGGTTACTTATTTTTGGAGAGTTTGGGGTGTGTCTTCAAAAGAGATTTATATTGTGCCATTTGCAAAATATATAGATATTATATGACCTTAAAGGACGTAACGATATCGCATCGGATAATTCTATAAATTTGGCGGTTGTAGCTTCGACTCTCTTACGAAGCAATGAATTATTTTAATTTTCAGGCTCTGGTACGCGCAGCAATGTATCCGCCGTTTCCGAAATATAAATTTAAATAAATATTTCATCTCCTCGAGTGGGGATCGAACCCGTTTTTTCAGTCACACTTTGGGCCCTGTGCCACGACTGGCCTCATTATCACTATTTATCTACTATAGTAAAGTAATATGAACAAAGCGGCGAAACTCAGCTCGACAAATTACCTGTTAATTTGTAAGTTAATTCAATATTATATACGAGTCGTATTTAATTTTGGGTTTTTGTGTGTACATACACACACTCTTCTAACAAAAAAAATACAATTTTAAATAATAATATTTTCATAAGTAAAAAATGAATTTACATTAAAGATGATTCCTTTTGTCTGTTTTACAGTATGGCAACCATAAACGCGTGTCTGGCGTAACGCCAAACTTAGAGTTATGTCGCGCGAGTAAACACCTCTCGGTATAATATACGACGAGACGACGCGTTACAACAAACCTACTTTTAAGTTTCAGAATAATATTATTTTCAAGTTCTACATTTGTTGAGGCCTCATGGCGCAGTGGCAGAGCGTTACTTTAAATGTGATGATTGTAGGTGCGATTCCTACTGGAGAGAATGAATTATTTTCATTTCATCCTTCCTCCTTCTTGGTTACAAGAGACGCTCAACTCGCGATGTAACAAAAATTGGGCCAGTTATTGACAGGTTTAATTTCAGTCGATTTAATTTTTTCCTTTAATTATAAAACGTGGCAATTTCGTTGTATTTTAATGCAAAAATTTTAAAATCATTTTTCATATCAATCCTATCCAATTGAATATATTCAATGTAAAATGTTACTAAAATCGACGAGTGATAGAGGGAGAGTAACCTATTGCTAGGCTTTTATGGCATCTTCATCAACTTATTCACGACCTCCGGGGATCCTCATGATTTTCGCGTGAGCTTACTTCAATATCATCAATTTTGGAAGGTGAACTTTTATCTTAATAAATTAATATCATCAAATTTGGAAGGGAACTGAGCTCTTCCTCTGCCTCACTCACCACTCACTCTTGTTTAACGTAGTGATATTCAATTTTAGTCGCCGCTTAGTACGAGTACATGCGTATGCGCAACTGACAAATGCAATCTAATTTAATTTCTGTCACAAGCGCACTCTGCATTAGCTTGGATATTTATGTTTCGCGTAAATAGAAAACGCGCCAGATGTACACTTCATGATTCGCTAATTCTATGTAAGTTGTGCGTCCAATGACTGTTATAAGGAAGAAACATAATATGGTACTTATATTAATATACATGTTATGTAAACAGCAATGGCAGCAAAATTAAAATGTTGCTGCCAGTCGAAGCATGGAACGCGACAGGTTGTAGGTTTGACTCTTAGTGACCGTCGTGGCGCAGTGGTACAGGGGTGTCGCCCGCAATGGTTGTGGGTTCGATTCCCACTCGAGGAAGGGAAATATTTCTTTATGTTTATATTTTCATTTTTTTTCGCTGTGGTGTCGAGGCAAAGTGCTGCGTTGAGTTCTGTCACTCAACACGCAATGCCTCCAGAATTCGGCAGAAAGTAGGGAACGGAAGTGTCTTAACACCGAGATTCCCTCTCCCTATCCTGCTGTGTGCGGGATACAGCGTGAACCTGAAAAAAAATATGCGTAAGGATAAAAAATACAAAATTTTTAGATTCACGCTGTATGCACAGCAGCATAGGCAGAGGGACCCTCGACACTGCATTTCTCATCTTCCCCCGAATTCTGGAAGCATTATATGTTGAGTGGCGGAACTTAACTCTTCACTTTACCTCGCTACACCAGAGCGAAGAAATGGAAATATTCAACATTTCATTTCCTCAAATGACTACCTACAATAAGTTATATATATATATATATATATATATATAAATACATAATATATAAATATACAATCTCTGTAATAGTCATCACAGGCGCTAAGCGAGTTCTGGCAAATATCCAACCATTGACGGATTTATAGACGTAGCAACGACTCCCCGAGCTATTATCAGATACGCAATTGTTAATTGCATAGCAGTTACGATTATTCCTTATAAATTATGAGTTTAACTTATAGTAATAACGAGAGGCCAAGGGAGAGGTTATGGGTTCGATACCCACAATGGGAAATTAATATATGTTTATTGTTTTAATTTTTTCTGCCTTGTAAACAAAGAGCGGCGTTGACTTCATCCATTCAATATGTTCCGAAATTTTGAGCGGCAAGAACGGGACGGTAGAATTATGTTAAGAAACTAAGTGTCCTCTGGAATAGACGAAGAATAAAAAAGTATAAATAGAAATTATTTATAATTTTTTAATTCTTTTAAAATAAAGACCATAAATTTTGTTAATTAATTTAATGTTAACTTAACAGTTTTTAATCTAATTAAACAATTTTATTTCCGTAGCAAAATATAGTCCCGAAAACACGTGAAAATTAAAGACCAATTTTGATAACAATACAAGCAAGCTATATATATCTATAAAAAGTATACATCTTTTTAACCAAAAAAAAATATATACTTTTGCCAAATACATAATTTTAATACATTTAAACTTTTTAACTCTACTTCCGGCAACATAAATCAAAAGCTTCTTCAAATTTTAATCGGAAAGCAAGAGCAACAACGTTAGCTCGGTCACGCACATAAATTCATCACGCACCTTGGAGCGGAGCCAGCGGGCGTCGCTGACGTGCCAATGAAGAAATTAAGCTAGTGCTTTTGAAACCTACGAATATAAGTTTCTTGTAAGTTTTAATGTAAGAAAATTGTGACTTCTATAATGTATATACGTTGGTAGAGGGCTGCTATATTCATTGAGTTTTTTTTTCAGCTTCACACTGTATTCCGAACGCAGCAGAACCGAAAACAGTCGCGCGAAAGTCACACCTATGTCACGACAGCCTCATTAATAACTTAAAATTATTAAAATCTAAGTCTATGTATAAGCTTTCTTCAATATAAAAAAATGCGACTTCGCTGTGGCTTTTATCCCGTCGTGGCCTGTAAACTTATTATATTCAGTGACATTACACGCAATGTCTCGTACATAGGGTCGTGAGTGGGGAACGCAGTGCGCGCGGCGTTGAGCTCTGCAACTCAACACACAATGCCTCCAAAATTCGGCAGAAACTGGGGAACGGAGTAACCCGTAACATTAGGTTCCCTCTGCCTACCCTGCTATGTGCGGGATACAGCGTGAAGCTGATTTTTTTATAAATCTTACTGACTGAAAAAGATAAAATAAGAAGTAAGACAAAATAAATACACTTATATAAGTATCTGTATGAATGTAATAATTTTGTTGTTATATTTGTTTTGTTTCGTTTATGAGTGATTTTATGCTTAAATTTTTATTTTATCTTCTTTTTATTCACAAAATGGCTTTTAAATATCATTAAATGGATACTTCACAGTGGCTACCGTCTATAATAGTGGAAACCGGCTGTAGCTGCGAGATATAAGCAAAATAATAAAAATAATTGTAGCAGTATTACTGAATAAAATAATTGCGGGTCCAATAATTATACATGTACTTTTAATTATATGTGATACTAGCCGATCTGGGCGGCTTTGCCCGCTTGAACTATACGAATATTTATTAGATATGTTTATGAAATTATTTTCAATTTAGGGGGTGAATTTAAAGAAAACCACGAAACACGTGTTCAATGAAATATTTTGAAGAGTCTGAATATTTTTTTTATTAGTTAAAATTTTTTGAATAATTTACACACAAACTTTCAACGTCTACTTCATTTTTTTTTTTATGGGAGAGGACAAGGCAAATTTCACGTTTCTACGCACAGTGATTACGGCTGTGCGTGTGTCTTACCTCAGTCAGTGGGAAAATCTCCTTTTACATATATATAATATCTTTGGATAAAGCCATCCAGTTATCAGTATGGTTTAGTATGTGGGCACCGAAATTTTCTTAACACTAGGTTTCCAGAAAGTCTATAGAAAAGTAGTTATGTGAAATGTTGCAAAATTAATTTTACCCATTTCCCAGTGTCCTACTGAGCTGAATTTTGTATTACGACTTTAGTTCGAATGATAATAAAATGATATATTATCAATATCTTAGTTTATCCAAAATGGCCACCGCAACAAAATGGCGGATTACTATTATTCATAATAACTATTAAATCAAAATATAATATTTAATGTATTTTACAAATCAATCCCTTTGAAATCATAAAAACTTATAGGAAAGCTTTTTTTAAAAGAGTTTTATCAATATTTGATGTAATAATTGTATCAATTTTTGACATAAACATTAAAATTAAGTTAAAAACGTGATGTTATCGTAAACCTATTAACTTGTTGACTAGTTTTTTTACCCTCAACATTATTATAGAACACTTTGAAAATAAGTTTATAAAAAGTCGTTTTAACGATAACGGTGATCTCGATCGGCAGCCTTTTTATACTTCGCTAATTTTTTACATACCATTTCATTAATAGAACGGCCCCAGACCAAAATGACTTTATTATTGCGAGAATGAATTGCGGCTGTCAACTTTCATAAATTACTTACATAAATATAATAAATAATACAAATAAACCAATTTTGGCATATGTATATAGCGATAGATTTGTAAGAACATAATATGTAGGCTTTGATAGATTTCGTATTTTTTAAATATGTAATCTGTGATATGAACGTTTTACTTAATGTGTACGGTGTGGGTTTGATCCTCTTATGAGTATGAACTATGTTAATTTTTCTCTTAAAAATAGTGGCGTGAATAGAATGAATTAACATTACGTTCTCTCTGCCTGAAATGCAAAGCAGAATACAGTAAAAATAAAACATACAAATTTAAAATAGTTGGTGTTGACATTAAAAAGAAGTAAAATATTTTTTTCATTATTATTTGTAAAACAATTTTGTTGAATTTCGAGTTATAAGATAATAAACAAAAAACAATTCAAGGCAAAATATTATGTATAAGGCTCGAAATTATAAATAAAAAAAATCAACTGATCTTAAATTTTATACATATTTAATTATTTTTAACGTTTTTTTTTACTTTGCCTCAGGAGCAAGTGTTCCGCCCTAAAATATAAAAATAAAATATTTCCCACTTGTAAATGCCTATTTCATTTTAAATTGGTTTAAATACTTAGCATACTTTTAATTACTTGTGTTATATGTTTTAAAATACTATTTTTTGTAATTGGTTTTACTCATGCTAAGTTTAATTTTCTTCTTATTCTCGTTCTGGAAACAAGATAAAACGCGGCGTTGAGTACCACTACTTAACACGTAATATCTCGAGAGTTGGACTGTGCGTGGGGGACAGGGTGTCTTAACACTAGGTCCCTTTTGTGGGTTTAGGCTTGAAGCTGTCATTATATGAATTATTTGTATTTTTATGATCGTAATTTTTTACGAGAAATTCGTCATTTTGCATTTTTCTCCCAGATATTCGGTGACATTTGACGTAACACTATATACAGTTGACCGAATAAACAAAATATTCCTAAAATTTCCTTTATCCTTTTGCAGTAGCGTCAACTACTCATACCATCCCATGAATTGGACAAACATAAGTATATACAAACATATCTATATATTTAAAGTTATAAATAAATATAAATATTTTAATAGCAAAATTTAGCGATTCAGCGAATGGAACTTTTTTCAATACTTGTATATGTACAAACGTGTTGACGCACACGGAAATGCTAACTAAAGTGCACTTACGCAACCTCCATATGAGAAACAAGATCTCCTCGATAGCGACTGCTCGCTTTTGACACTTACTATTACTGTTATTAGTTTAAATTAAATTAATTATAACAGTTATAGATAAGATAGTTATAGATATTTGATAATTAAAACCCTCCGATTTAAAAAGCTCTAAAAAGTTAACAAGCAACTGAAAAAGGACTGATAATCTTCGAAAAGCTGAACATGTTTTGATGAATTATCAAATCTCATTATCGAAATTCAATCAAAATCGGTTTTTGCTTTTGGGAGCTAGAAGTAGACAAAGGCACAGATACACAGACACCTCAAATTTACAACAGTTGGCTTTCTCATTAGTCATTAAACTGACACTTTAACTATACTTAACTTTATTGGTGATATATTCTGCTTATTTCTCCTGATGCCGAGAAACTGACGATGAAATTGGAACGTAGCTGATAGATAATAGAATAAAAACTAAAAAAGTTTTGAGGGTTCTGCATCCAAAGGATAAAACGGGAACCCATTAAGACTAGGTTGTATGTCTGTCTTTCCGTCTGTTACCAGACTGTATCTCACTAGCCGTAATAGTAAGACAGAAAAAAATCACATATTATTTAATATTTCTGTTGCCACTACTAGGGCAATGAATACTATAAATTAATTAAGGCACTCCCATACAACCAACATTTACTGATGATTTTGTTTACCGTTTTTGTACGTACGGAATCCTTCATGCACAAGTTTAACTCGCACTTGGCTGGTTTTTCAAACTAATAATTTACTGTTTATTTTTTAGTTTGATTTTTCAATGCGTGATATTTTGTATAATAGTTTATAATGATTTTGTCTATAAAATATATAGAAATTTTCAATATTCAAATGTTTTCCTTTATTTGTATTGTAAGTTCTTACTTCGTGTCAAATTTCATAAATATAGGACGCCGTGATGATTTTAATTACGCGGCGAATTTTATACAAAATGCAGCAAAAATTATGCATAAATCCTATTTTGTGAATACATTATTCTTGTTTTGGTTTGGTGTTTTATTGCGTTTAGAAGTATGGAACTTTAAAAACCACATAAGAAAAATCACCTTAAGGCCATAAGAAGTATTTCAAATAACGTTGATTAATACAACAGTATTAACTTCAGCCTTTTAACAAAAAGGCTTTATTGAAACATACAAAATGGTTATTTTTAAAATTTGTAATATACATGAAAAAAGGACTTTTACTACTATTACATAAGCTGCAAAATACAAATCACAATTATTGTTCGACATGCGCATACGCATTGCAATTTGTTTGAAAGCTTTCTTCAGTCAGTCAGAACATGCAATGTCATTATCTTTAATATAAATTAAATTATATAAAATATGACACAGAGATGAGTCTAGAATCTGAATGTCCTATTGAGGCGCACGATGCGAGATTATTTCGTCAGCCAAGCTTTTAGCTCGGGCAAGCATGTGTAACGTAACGTCTAACTAAATAACTAACAGTAGTCGAACCATCTATTCATATAAAGATGAGTACAGACTGGTTTTATTAAAACAACATACATATGTCAGATGTTAACTGCCGCCACTCAATGTGTCAAAAATGCTTCAAGAATCGTGGAAAATACCGGGGTGTTGTATACGTGGAATGGAAGCGGTACAGACTGTAATCTTGATAGTTGTGCGTTCGATTCCTACTCATGGGAGTAAATTATTGTCATGCTTACACCGCGTTAAGTTAACTATGATAAGATGCGTAAGGAACGGAGGGACGTCTCATCTCTCATTAGGTCCTCTGCCTACTTAAATTAAAAAATATTTCTTTTACTCTCAGTCTGCAGCCACCTTACCGAGGAGTGCGCTGGTAACAGTAACTCAGTGCTTGACATAATCGCGAATTAATGGCCGGATTTACCAGACGCGAATAAACGTGTGCGGATGTCTCGGATCACGTTGCAGCGTTAGCGGTCGCGTGGCAAAAATGTAACCTCAAATATTTATTGTTGTTACCGTTCGTGTTGTAGCGCCACGACGGCCTCCTCCACGGCGACGAGCGCTTGGCTTGACGATCAATATAACTTCAAATAGGTTTAGAGCTCACAAATTATATCAATTATCTCGTGGGATCAGTTATTTTTAATGTAAGACGGGCACAAGGCAAAAAAGTGCCAATATGCAATATTATTTAAAATTTATATTAAAAACAGAATCTAAAATAAGTTTCGTAAACTTTTTGCTTGTGTTTTTACTATGTTTACAATCTACACGAGGGCGATAACTTGTTTATCAAGGTTGTATGGGTTCAGATTAAATATTGCTTTAGAAGTGGCTTGCGCAATATATTTTTTTATATCAATATTATCAATTCGTCGCCCGGTGGGCCAAGGGATGTGATTGTAGTAAATGCGACGATTGTGGGTTCGATTCCCACTCGGGGTAACGAAATATTTTATATTTTTATTTTCTTAATTTGCAACGCCCCAGAAAAGTGGGGAATGAAAGTTGTTTTATCAATCTTTTCGTTATTGAGCCTGCATTGTTCGTTAATTATCTGACGGCTAAGAAATATACATAAATATAAACTGATTTTATTTTCACATAATAGAGTTTGTTCGTGATAAAGTTTGTTCATATTTTTAAAATGTACGAATTATAATTCTAATTTAAGCACAATGTGTGCTGAGTTCTGAATAGATACCAATATCAGATTTACAGCCACGCTTCTGCTTATTTTTACAATAAAAATTTTATTGTACCGAATATATTATTGGGGTATTAGGGCAAAGAATAACTTTGCGAAGGTTGTAAGTTCCCTACCCAGTTGGGGCAATGAATTATTTTAATTTTCTTGCTCTGTTCACAAGCAAAGTTCCAAATTCGAGCGGGAAACGAAACCTCTGAAATGTGAATTATATAAAATTCCTGGCTTAGGATAGAACACGCAATGTCACACATTAAGACGGAAAACGAAAATGAGAGGATCTTGACTCTTGATTGTGATACACTGATATGTAAGATACAGCGTAAAGCTGAAACAAAAAAAATATATAAGCATTTAAAGGTTTTTAGAGCTTTGAACCTGTGTCTCTTGATTTATCAACTCTAAATTTATAGCTCTATTTTTATAGAAATGGTATTTTTTTTTCATTAATCTTGAGTGGCAACGCTTTACAAAAATCTTGTTAAAGATGTTATTATGTCCATTTTTAACATTTACTTATTCTCCTCATATTACCTATTCATTGATTTTTGCTATATCTCAAATAATTTATTTACAATTATTTTTAATAATATTTAATTACACTTAATTTTGATTTTAACCTAAGTTATGTAAACTAACTGAATTGGAAATATTTTAATTTCTCAACAAATCTTTTCAAAAATATATAAAAATCAGTGCTACAAACAAAAAATAAAATTAACTACAAGTTTGTAACGATTTTTTGTTCAGTGAAATACCTATAAATATGCACTTTTCTTTATCTGTAAATTCTCGCTCTTTGCCAACCAGACAGAGAGACGGAATGCTAAATATGGATATCAATATGGCTTGATAATAATTACAAAATTTTATAAGTTTAATGGTATTGTAATAAAAAATATATTTGCTTAAATTTATATATCCTATATATTTATATATCTTAAATATATATAATAGAGGCAAAGCGAGGCGTTGAGTTCCTCCAGTCAACACACAATACTTCTAGAGTTCTGTGGAAAGTAGGGTACGGAGTGTCTTGACACTAGGTTGACAGAGGACTGCATACCCTGCTGTATGCAGGATACAGCGCGAACACTACACTAGGTCCTCAACTTCCTTTTGTAGACGCTTATGCAAGTTACATACAGCGTGAAGCTAAAAAAATATTTTAATTATTTTCAAATGTTAAATTTAAAGTTCTGGTACAGCAACGCCGCGTAGTAAATTAAATTACGTCGCATATTAAAAGTACTCGTATGTAGAAGGTGGTGAGGTGAGCCGGCGTGTCTAAATACCGAGTGGAAAATTATACCTAAGTACGAGAAATCTTATTTAAAGCTTTAAAATATATCGGAAAGTCCATTTGAATTTTTATATGTGCTTATTTTTATACCACTCAACACACAATGTCTCGAAAATTGGGCGGAAGTGTTATCACCCTAGGTTCCTTCTACGGTAGAAAACGTGATGATGCTACTTTGTTTTATCGACTACATCTTATGACTCATAAAAAAACTTTAAAATTAAATACAATGTAAAGTCACATCAATCTTTTGAACTTTTACAAAAAAAGTCGTCTTATATAATATTACCATAATATCAGAAAAATTAACCTTACTAAGCTATCCAGAGCTTCTCGAGTATATCTTACAACGTGAGGGCCCTTATGCTTTCTAGGTTATAGACGCTGACGGAAGTCGAAAATTAATCTTACTATATTTTATAGCTTCACACTGCATCCCGTATATAGCAGAGTATGAAGAGAGAAATAGCACGGTATGGTAGAGTTAAGACACTCCGCTCTCCACTTTCTGTACATTTATTAAGACATTATGTTTCGCAGGTCGAAACCGCAATCATCGAGATTACTACCACACACTCTCTCATACGACAGCCTCCCTATTCATCAACTAAAACATCATAATTATATAATATTCATCTATATTATTTACTTTGTTATGTAAATTATTTGTATATATTATTTTTTACTCAATTGCGTGCAATAAATAATATGGAGGCCGTTATAGCGCAGGGTCACAAGCGTGTGACTGTAACGCGATGGTTGTGGGTTCGATCCCACTTGGGGAATGGATTATTACTTATTAATATTTCAATTTTTTCGTTCTGGTACTTAGACATTGAGTGCCGTCACTCAACACGAATTATCTTATCACTAGTTTCCCTCTGCCTACCCTCCTGTATCTGCTATATGCAAGCATACAGCGTGAAAACTTACTTCAAAAATCGTCACAATGGAACAACATACGAATTACCCTTTTATTCTCAAAATAACAATAATTTTCTCGCATCACATAAATCTTGTAGCTGGCGCGCGTGAGACGGCGCCTTGCGCACTTGCCAACGGTCGCCGGTTCAGTACCGGCCTGTATATGTTTTAAAATGTTAGAAAAGCTTTAGAAAATCTGTAGTACGTACTATGTATATATATATTCTTCTGGTCTGATGGTGGAGCCAAGACATGAATAGTGGAGGTTTTCACATTCAAATAACTCATTGTTCCACCAAATGAGCGATATGGTTATATTATGAAGAATCTTAGAACAAGAATGTATGGAATGGATTAAGACAATATTTACATATAACTTTCAACAGCTTTCCTCGCACTTTTTCCTTTAAAAAAATAAATCGACTTCCGATTCGCAAACTACGGCTACTCAATCAAAATTAAAATGGCAAAACATCGAAATAAACCTTATTTTTAAACAGAATAAAGTTGATTATCGGTTAATGAAAGTGTGAAACAAATGCATATTTGCTATAGACAAAGTTATCGGATTTTAAATTATATTGACCCTTATAATAGAATTGATATTTGATTGTTCGTGAATGTTTTGAAGAAATTACAGGCTAATATCAGTAGAGAATGCTTCTGTTAATAGAATTTTAATGAAGAAAGGTTGGCGCGGCGTTCTGCACGTCATGCCCATCTTACGTGTTGTGAAACACATTCTGGTACTGACAGCATAGAAAATTAGATCAAATGTTTAGGTTGTTTTCTCACATCCTTGT
Organism: Heliconius aoede; assembly: GCA_037355905.1. Taxonomy (NCBI): domain Eukaryota; kingdom Metazoa; phylum Arthropoda; class Insecta; order Lepidoptera; family Nymphalidae; genus Heliconius; species Heliconius aoede. Next base: position 971,111 of record JBAIZZ010000099.1, on the reverse strand, counting down.
GCAGTAACGGCATGTACTAAGATATGGTTACAACTGCGACATTAAGCTCTATTAAGTATGAAATCGATCATGCCTTTTCATTTATAGATATATTGAATTTATAAATGAAAACGGTATGAATAAAAATGGCAACTCAAATTCGTGTGGAAAGCAGAGAACTGTGTGCTTTTGCACACATTTTCTCCGCCCACCATGCGGTGCACATGTCTGTACAGGACAAATACTGAACCAAAAAATAAAAGAGTATTATTATAAAGTACAGTATATTTTAATAATTACCAAATAATATAAAAAAAAAATACTTATTAAATAAAAAGTACGATACTTTCAAATATTTGCACAAAATAATATCCATAGCTAATATATTTTCATTCTAACGCTACCTTAAAATGTGAGTGGCCGGCTGTATTTGGCGAATCTATTCCATCAAAGAGAATATAATAATTACACCAATACAGTTAGAGATTGTGTGATAGGAAAATGAGGCGATCGCTCCCGAGGCCGTTGGATGTAATCAGATGCACTATATTGAGATACTATACTTCTATTCTTGAAGACAAACTAGTGGCCGCCCACAACTTCGTTTAGTTTGTTCTATTAAATGTAAAAATCTGTTTTTTTCCCATTCATGTACGTATTTCAAGAAATCCTTTATCAATGTTATATGCCAAATTTCAGCGTTCTACTCCGCGTGGTGCTGTGTTTGTATTAATCTTAATTTTTTAGTTAGTAGTACTTTTAAAGTTAAAAAAAAAAATTATCTCAATTAAACTAAGTGAGGTTTTAAAGGATATTATTTTTTTAAAATTGGCTACATTCATAGCTAATTTTATATATAATTTTATCATATTTTTATCATATTATCTGCGTGAAAAAACATTTTTGCTTATTTTTATGCATGTTCCATTTTTTACACGGTTACCAGCAATTAAACTGATAATAATTATATTACGTACCTTTCCGTGTTCCGGGTTCCGGGTGCCATTTATATATGACAACCTGTCATAAATTTTACCACGAATTAGTTTGAATTTACAATTATTGTGTTTCTATATATAGGCTACGACTGCGCCAAGGTGGTCTCAAAAATACTGAAAATAAAATAATCAAATTTTTATACTTAATGGAGAACGGAATTTCTTAAAAGCCAATTTACTTTTACTTACTTTGGTTTTGAGGCAAAGTGCGGCGTAGAGTTCCGCCATTCAACACACAATGCCAATATAACAGCTTAAAATTAAAGTAAACTTTCTATCATACTTCATACTCGAGCTTTTTGTTTCTATACATGAGATAGCATTATTCGAGGCGTCAGCGTTCATTAAACACTGATCTACATCATCAATGACATGATAATATATGCTTAATATGGATCAATCAGACTTTCACTTGGTTAACTTAAATACTTACTATACATAGTAAATATATATTATAATGTGTTTCTTCTAGGTATTGGCTTTCTTTTCAAGATTGAAAAAAAAATGTGATCGATATTTTCCCTTTTTTTACTAAAATTAGCTACGTTTTTACTCACAATGATGATCCGGATTTAGGTGTAGTCAAGCATATTATAAACGATCGTACCTACTGTATTAAGTCGACGTCGTGGGAGCAAGTAACTATATTATATATGACAAGATGGCTTGTAGAGACTGATTCCCATATCAGAAATATTTATGTATGCTTAAATTAATAAAGAATGGAATTGGAAAGGATTCAAGAATATTTTACAGAGGTCAGTCGTGGCGCAGGGGTTACAAAGTTTGTGTAAACATGACAGGTTGTGTGTTCGAATCTCACTCGAGGTAATGAAGTATTTTCATTTCTTCGCTCTGGCCACTCAATGTCTCCAGATTTCGGCGAAAATAGGGAACCTAGTGTCCAGACACTAGGTTCCTTCTACTTAACCTGCGGTGTGTGGGATATTGCGATTTTATCTCATCTAATGCACGTTTTCGTGAATATTGTAAATGAATCTTTATAAAACAAAGTTTTTAGTTGACAGCGACAAAATTTTGACTCTTACTAGCATGACTCAATCAACCGCAGAGCACCGTTGAAGAACTGTTCGTCAAAAATGTTATATTCCCTGACATTCCAATATTTTGCTAAAATTTGCGGTTTTAGTCATTACGTCTACGAAATTGTCATCGTGAGATATATTTTTTTTTCCATGGATATTTATGGCGTAATAGGTAATATATAAAATAAATAGGTATTACATGACTGTACGTGGGACGATTGTGAGTTCGATTCCACACTCGGAGCAATTAAATATTTTCATTCGCTCGTCGTTGAGTGACGAGCGTTAGACCGGTCGTGGCGCAGTGGTACAAATTGTGCTACACAATCGACTGGTTGCGGGTTCGATTCCCACTCGAGGAAAGAAAATATTTATTTATGTTTTCATTTCTTCGCTCTGGTGAAGTCAGCCGTGTGATCCCGGCTTAGAATAGGATCACCCTGGTACTGTCGGTGTCGTAAAAGGCGACTAAAGTACGTGTGGAAGAGTCACGTCGCCAGTAATGGCAACACGCATGGGCAGGCTCGACCGGATTTAATACCACCCCCGACATTTTAAACCGGCGTGAAGTAGTGGCCCTTGCCACTGCGTTTCGCATTAGGTAATGCCGGGCCCCGGTGCCCTTCATCTCCACCTTAAAAGGCTGGCAACGCACCTGTAGCTCCTCTGGTGTTGCATGGGGTCGTGGGCGACGGTGATCACTTACCATCAGGTGACCCGAACGCTCGTTTGCCTTGTCCTCTCCCATAAAAATAAAAAAAAAAAAAAATTTGATCTATGATCAAATTCAATTTTTTTATTTAAAATTTCTAGTTCCAAAAGGTTTTTCTATTTCACAATTGCTAGATATAATATTAAATATATTATTCTCAGCAATGTAACAAACAAATGCACTAAAAGTAGTTATTTAATTTAATAGCGAATCAAGTATTAAGTAAGATCGATATCTTTAAAGGGCTCACGAAGACCATAATCGATTAAAATCGATTGTAGATGTCAAGAATCGATTAGAGTAAATTTGGTAGCTCGTTCTTGACGCCTCGATCACGTCTCACATCGCATACTTTTACTTATAATGTTTTGTAAAGACTCTATCATGTGGTAGCGAAAATATAAAAAGCTATGAAATTGTGAAGTTAATATTTTCTATGCCTACGCAATTTTAATATAAAGGATCAGGATATACCTGAAACGTTTTAAAGTATACTTTATTTTAATTTTTTTTTAATTTACGAACCCGTATAAGAACAGCACCTGTGGCGCAGTGGCACAGAGTCTGGCTGCAAACGCGATGATTGCGGGTTCGATTCCCACTCAAGTTCGATTTTCACGCTCTGATTAAAAAACAATTACGTTAAAGTTTCACCACTCAACACTAAAATTGAAAAAGCAATATCTCAAAAGTTGTAGTGAAAGTGGAAAATTTACTCCACTACCCTCTGTCTGTCCTACCCTGGGTTACAGCAGAAAAGACACAATTTCAAATATCTATTCTGGTGTCACCCAGTGTAGTATCTCCCTAACGTGGTCACGCGCTGTCGGACAGAAGCCGGCACAGATGTTAAGTGCTTTCAATCACTGTTACCTGCGTAATTGCTTCATAGGAACTTTTACTAATTTGTTTGATGAGATACAAATAACTATTAAAAAAATTCTGATTTTTATTATATTTCTTTATTGTGGATTGTAGAGGTTGACACAATATTCAGAGATTCAAAAACAAAAGAATAATATTACGCGAAATGTTTACTGCTCTATATGGAGACATGAACGGAGATGTTTGTATATAAAGTATTATAACACTAGAAAACTATTACAAAACTAGAAAATGAACATATTTTTTCGCCCCGAATGAAAATCGAACCCGCAACCGCCGCGTTTATAATATAGTCTACAAATTATAAGCCTATCCCAATTTTTTTGCTTTTTTCTTCTAGTCATCTCTCTAATATTCCTCTTGAGCCCGTTACAAAGTTACTGCACGAGCGTTAATTGACTTTAGCACCGCACGTTTCTCAGAATACCTAATATTAAATTTAATTTGACGGACTGTAGATAATTTTTACCCAATTTGATAATTCCATATAATATTGTCGATAACGACCACAATTGTGAAACAATTTACTTGGAAATTAAATAATTGATTTGAAACATCTTTCTTTATAGAACAAGTATATTTTTTTAAAATATATAAAATGGTTGAATTTTTTTTCTATGTTTTTCTTTGCACTTTATGTGGAGAAAGTAGAGAATTTTGTCAAGACGGTATATTCGAAGTGGAAAACGAATAATCGAATTAACCTTATTAAAAAATAAACAGAGCAATATCGTACCTATCAAAATAATTTTTTTACAATACTTTCTGTAAATGTATCGATTATAAATACTATTGGTTTGTGTCTCACACAGAGGAATGTTATAATATTTGAAAAAGATTTCTGCTTAGACATACTGTGAAGTTGAGTTCTAAAATTCTAATCTGATAAACCTACTAACTAAATCCCATAAATTCTTTACTTTCTGCGCCAAACTCACAAGATACATAATTATATAATAGATAAAAATATTTCATACATTAATTTTACATTGCATTGCTTTTACAAATGTTTGTTTCAAATAATTATGCCATCCTCTACAAGTGTTATGTGTACTCAAGACCTCGAGATATGCATTCCCCAGAATGAGAAGCGAACCCACAAACATCACGTTTATACTTAATTGCTGCGCCAATGGGCTTTTCTGATTTCGGTATATGATTTTCTTTCAGATTCACACTGTATCCTGTAAGACATTCCGTTCCCCACCGCCGAAATCGCGCTTTATTTTATTACCAGGGCAAGAAAATGAAAATATAAATATATGTAAACGTAATATATTGAATCCGTTAACAATGATAAAAAATCAAGAACTCGCGTGCGCCGGAAAAACGTAAAAACAGTGTAAAATCGAGTATCGAAATACCTAGTCGAGTGCCGCGCGCTGCGGGTACGTGCGTAACACTCGCTCGGTGGATTGCGTGCTCATGTCAAATCGATTATCATTGTTAGTTACCCGTATTTTAGTATAGAAATTAAGTGATAAACATTGTTTCAAGCTTTCGTTTGTACTTTTAATAATTTTATATTGATTTCGCTAAACAATACGACCAGACCCAAAAAATTTGCTAATTAAAGCTTTTTTTTTAAAGATACGATATATCTACCTAAGTTTATTTAATTTACTAAGGACCCCAGGGCGTAGCGGCTACGCGTAAGCGTTAGCGTGTGGGTTCGATTACCAGTTGACAAAATGTATTATGCATTTCATAATATCTCCATAATTGAGCGTAAAAAAGGAACCAAACGTGCTAATACTGGCGTATACAGCGTAAAGCAAAATATACCCATAAAAGCAATAAAGTATTTAATTATATTTTTACCAATAACGTTTCATCTCGCATAGCTTCAGGAGATTACAAAGATAATAGAGACATGAAATAAATGAACGTCGCAAAAACATCCCTAAAAATCCACCCCCGAATGTTGTTTTAGGGCCTCCGAAAATATTGAGCCCGCTAAGCGAAGAATAATAACCGCGTGTGCGCAAAGTGGGGGGTGTTACCTCCCTTTGGATCGACGCGTTCTGACGTACAAACTACTGTGGAAAAATATTTTGTATATGGAAAAAACTGGTGCGTTGCGTGTTTTTACGTGGATTGTAGCTTTTTGTTTTGGCCTTTGAGTAATTTCTCGGTGACTACATTTTAGAGGTGTCACAGCGGTTGCGATTTGATCCATTCTCAAGAGAATTAATTATTTTTATTATCTTAGCTTTTTGTAATAGTATAATATCCGGCGTTGGATTCTTCTATCTTAAGCTCTTAACACTAATTTCCGTTTACTCACTCCGTTATATGTGAGTTACAGCGTGAAGCTGAACTTACAAACAAGGACGGACGTTCAGATATTTTTTAATAATAATTTAATTACGTTAAGTATCATTTTAAAATGTAATGTAATGTAATATAAAAGTAAAAATATTATAAAGTTTTATACACTATAAAAAAAAGTTACCGTAGCGGGACTCAAACCCGCGCCTCCGTCATTCAAAATTATATCCGACACACGTTGAAATTCCATATTTTTAGATTTATAGAAATGCGTGATTTATAGAAAAAAAAAACACATATAAATAAATATTCAAAGGAAAAAAAATATCAGGATCATGGAATGTCTTAACACTGGGTCAGCTATACTTTTCCTACTGTATACGGGGATGAAGCTAAGTTATAATATTTAGAAGCCACCGTGGGGTAAAGGAATAGATAAGCTATGTAAAATATTTCGTAGACTATAATTAAACACAGTATTTTTATTAAACAATAATAATAATGATATCAACTCAACGATCCCATAATACCATATTATGGTATCTATCTATCTAATTCATTTATATCGTAAAGGACGCTAACTCTCGTTTAGCGTTGGCGTGTCGTCTCTACGCAGACCAACGTTTAGACAGAGCGTAGGGGTGGCAACGATAAAATATTAAATGTTTTTTCTTTACTAGGAGGTATTTAAAATAGTGGGACGTTTACCCCGGTTTTACCCTTTAGCTTTCCCCATAAATTATTTAACTTAACTTAGCTTCAGGCTTTATCTCTAGCGGAGTAGTCAGAGAGAACTGATCGCCAAACGCTACGGTCTCTGTATACATCTTTCGCCTCGTCCACTGTCATCAACCTCTTCATATATGCCCTCCTGGGTCTCATTTTTAGTGATATTAGCACTCGAGCGGAATGAATCTGACTTAACTGATTCATGATGGCGAATTCTTTTTTTTAGATTATAGCCTTTTTTATAAAAAAAAAAACAAAAAATAATAAAATGTCATCAAAACCAACCCTAAGTGTGTATGGAGGTCTGCTGTTTTTTCATTTACGAATATTTTCCTTGGCGCACGATATTTTTTCAGCATGTTTTCCCAGTTGTAAGATAAACTACAGTCCATCAAATGTACCTATATTTTTCATTCTCGTCGGCAACCGTTAGTTAAAAATTTTTTTTGGAATGCTTATTATTATGTTTATGTTAGCGCCTACAATAACTGTATAATTAAAATAATCATCTCACTTCTATACTTAAATTGAAAAACTACACAGTTTGTTTGGTTGAACGCGCTAATCTCAAGAATGGCTAATTGTCTTCTAATATAAACTAAACTTCCGTATTTAATAGTAGAATTATAAATTAAAACTAAGAGCCAGAAAAGTAATATGTCCATAATAATAAAATATTTTTAGTAGAATTTTGAATAAAATAAGTAATAACCTAAACTTACGTTACACATAGTATAGCAAGTAGCAGAGATAGATTAACTGCACATTAAATTTCCACAGTAGTTATCCCGATGATTATATTTTATGCAAAAATCAGGCCTTATTTCATAATATATAAAACATATTGCACATAGCAAGATAGGCAGAGGAAACCTTAGAACCCAGTGTTAAAATACTCCGTTTCCCACTTTCCGCCGAATTCTGGAGGCATTGCGTGTTGATTGGCGGAACTCAACGCCGAGTTCTATCTCGTTAACAGAATGGAAATGAAAACATATATTTAGTTTTCTCTAGTGAGAATCAAACCCACAACCTCATCTACTATGTACATCCCCGTGCATATTTTTTAAATATTATAATGTATTTTTATTTTCATCACATACACGATACCATAGAATATACTAAATCCGTAATCATAAGATTACACTTCAGTTCGATTTTCACTTGAATACATTTCTTCATTTTTGAATATCTACGAGTAAATACATAAATAGCTGTTTAATTACAACATATGTAATTATTAAATTCATCAGCGCTTACGTTTCTAATTTAATTAAATAATTATATTTGAATTGCACATACATAAAACCCGTATACTTTTATAGTAATACTATTTATAAATTCTGAAGACGTCTCCTGCAGTTTTTCAAAGAAGTGCTAATATATATATAATAAGCAGTGACGACTGTTGCACCAAATGAAAGATAAAATGGTTCAGATATAGTACAAATCATTATAGTATGTAAAAACTGGTCTTACAACACCAAGTACCTGTTAAACTGTTTTAATTCGGAGTTAAAAGATGGCATGTCGAATGCGCCCGCGCCGCTCGCCCGTGACGTCACGCCTCGTCTTTTTGTCAACTAATAGCTAAGAACTAACGGACTCGAAAACTTGAAACTTTGCAAAAAGTTACAATTCAGCATACTTTACACATAAAAAGTTTATTTTAAAAAATAACGATCGCTGTATTTACGCAGTGGAGAAATAATTATGGTAGCATCGTGTCAATATAGAAGGGTTCAGAGAACTTCATAAAAATCGCATTTTTATATTATATATAAATTTTTGTATAAAATATATTATACAATTAATTATAACTTTTTTAATTAATAAGAACCAAATTCGTTTAATAGGTAATTTTAACTTTTAATTTCTTCAAATTGATCGAATATACATTAAAAGTAACTAATTCTATCATCTGGATATATATCAACCAATTTTATACATATAGCAGGGTAGGCAGATGGAACCTCGCGTCGAGACACTCATTCCCACTTTCCGTCCAATTTTCAAGTAGTTGCGTTTTATGTAGCAAAATTAAGTACCGAGTTCTGTCTTCTTACCAGAGCGGAAAATTGAACATAATTGATTTCCCCGAGTGGGAATTGAACCCACAATTGTCACATGAATGGTCACTGGACCGCTGAGCCCCATTGAGCCCCAATTATGTCATTATTTTATACGCAAACAAGTACTTTTAGACAAAAATAAACAAGGAAAACTTAGTTTAGGAGTAGTCAAAATATTATAATGGCATTTATACATACCGATACAAAAACAGCCCCTGACATTCTTTATTAACCCTCTCTGATCGTATCCAGGTGTAATGTGTACCGCAACTTATACGGTTTGAAATGTTAAGTGAAAAATATTATACACATGTGTGGTATTAAAATAATCTTCATGCTGTATTCTATAGCATGGAAGAGTAGACTCATTCACCGACTCACCTGCAGAGAAAAGAATGATAACTGCAGTGCTTTCAGCGCAATACGATAAGGGCATCAATATATCTTCAAAAAACGCGTCTACCTTCGCATGTAACTACTTTGGTGTTACAAGGGATCGTGGGCGGTGGTGATCATTTACCACCAGGTAACACATACACTCGTTTACCTTGTCTTTTTCATAAAAAAATAATAACAATAAAGTATCAAGATTCAGTATTTCTTAACTCAGCATCCGGTAACGAGAAAAGCACCTGTTCGCGCCGCGGGCCCTCACCCAAGTTTTTGGACTTCGAATCTTACAATGATGCTATCACAAAATCTTTACGTGTATATAACTACGAATCATTATAGTGTGTTTATTTGATATGAGAAAATGTGAGACAGCGTTTGTCAGTAAGATGTTGTTAGTGTATTCCAAGGGAGATAAAAATAAAACATATAAAATTAATTTAAATTATGAGAATTAAATACTCAATTTTTAACTTTTAAAACCTAATAATGGTAAGGTCTGGAAAACAAAATGCAGTGTCGTGTTCCTCTTCGAGGCCATCGTGGCGCAGTGGCACAAAGGTGTGACTGTAACGCGACTGTTTTGTGTTTTCACTGTTGTGAGTTTGATTCTTTGCTCTGGTATCGAGGCAAAGGGTGGCGTTGAGTTCTGCCACTCAACACGCAATGCCTTCAGAAATCGGCAGAAAGTGGGGGACGAAGTGTCTTAATACTAGGTTCCCTCTACCCTATCTGCTGTGTGCGGGATACAGCGTGAAGCTCTTCCTAATGGTGTCTCGAAAATCAATATCTCGAAAATGTACAGTGTATATACTTATACAATATACACAACCAAATATAGCAAATATTTATTTCAAAAACACCTTTACGTATTAGCGTTAAACGTGTACATTTTAATGCATCTTGCCTTTATGACAGAACCAAGACGACATATTATCTAGTGGTCAGTCACTTCGTTCTCCACTTTCACTACATTCAAAAGATACTATAGATTAAAAAAGATAATTATTATAAATATAAATATTAATAAGAGTATAACTGTCAGGTAATCTTCGATATGCAGCTACTGTGACTACACGTAATTTAGTGGTCAGTCCAGTTATCAGAATTATATAGGTTTCCAAAGATTTCTACTTGTAGCGGTTGTGCTTAGTTAAGGCTTTTGCCTGTCTGCACGTAGTGGTGGTTCAAATTCCATTGAGATCGTTACAGATATATTGTCTATACTAACACTATAAAAAAATATTTGTTGAATTGAATGTGTTCGTGTTGTATCTCTAGAAGTACTATTTTTTTTGTGTCAGATGGTCCTTCTACCGTGGAAGGTCACCTGCTGTATCTACAATCAAAATTATCCAAGAGGTGAAGCCACGTGAAAGTACTTTGAAATATTTTCATTTCTCTGGTCGAATAGAATTAAATGTATGACCATCTTCAGCTCTACAATCCAACATGCATTGATTCTCTTTGTCTATCTTGTTACACCGAAAAAGATATACAGTATTTTTTTTTACTTTATACATTAGTTTTTCTATTGGAACATTTCTACGACATATAAGTTTAAAAAAAAACACATTCATAGTCCATAATACATATTTAATATGTAAATGTCAGTTTAAAATATTAAAAAAAGAACAACTTTATTTAAGTATCAAGACACATCATACAACAACTTTATCCGGTCGCGCATAATCACCTGTGTGCCGGCGGCGCTCAGTCGCACTGTATTCTGTACTCTGTACTTATGTGAACTAATAAATGAAATATTTATAAAATAATTTAGAGACTGACTGACTGACTGACAAACCATATTTATCTAGTGTTAGTCAGTCACATTCAATCAAAACAATATATTTGAAGACACAAAATAAATACCCACATATATAATATAATATCTGCAATTTGATAGCAAACAAAAAAATCATTAAAAATAAAAATATTTATTATAATTTTCTTTATAGGAAATGACCCAGAAGCACAACAGGGTAGGCATTAGGAAGCCGGGAACCTAATTAATATTAGGTTCCCGGCTTTCATTCCCCACTTTCTGCCGAATTTTGAAGGCAATACGTATTGAATGACTGAACTTAACGCCGCGCTTTGCTTCGTTACCGGAGCGAGGAAATCCAAATATTAAATATTTCATTTCCTCGAATAGGAATCGAACCCACAAAGTGTAGCGTTTTACAGTCGCACGTTTGTACTTGCGTTATTACTTTAAAATTAAGAAAAAGTCTATATAATGATTGTAAAAAACTGGGAATCAAAAAATACGTTTTTTATATTTAATCAAAATATTTCTTACGAAAAGAAAAACTTTCAAAAAATACTTAGAACTAAAGGAAGACACTAATTAAGTTTAGTTTTCTATAGACTATTCTTCTGTCTTCTCAATAAAATATCTGCATTTAAAATAAATGAGTATCACAAAGAATTTTTGACCGGACCCCGTTGACACTACGAATATATGTCAACCATTGATACAGCGTGTTTGATACATTCGTTTAGTTTTTAATATATATATTTATTTTTACATATCTCTTGCTAGTGTTAAATAAATCACTACATTCTCTGATAAGCAAGTAAGATATTGAAAACAAGCGAGAGTGTTCAAACACATATTTAATTTAATTTACTTGGTTATGTGCTTTTTGTAGTCACAATTGTCATTATGATACTTCCTCTGATTTCTATTGAGTATATAATTAATTAATATTGTCTTTTTTTTATTTTCAGAAGGCAGTATTTCTATTTCGCCTAAAAAGACTATGGTTCGCCTTTTTTACGCCTTCTTCGTGCATTTTTTGTGCTTTTTAATTCAATATAAATAATTAAGCTTAATCCATTTAATCTTTATTACATTCCAGATTACTTTAAGGATATCAACTTTATTAGTGCAGCATAAGTATTCCAATAAATTAAAAACATATATGTTTTTTTTTAAACATATTTTTTATGAATACTACTTAATTTGTAATTACATAAATATTATACAATCATAAAGTTCTCGCGTTCTCTTTATTTTTTCAAAAACGTAGCCACCTGTAGCTGCCGTGCGTACCCTTTCTTCGGACTTTTTTGTCCCTTTATTACCAATCCTTTTTCTTTTTGTCGGCCATTAGGTTTTTTACCCGTTTGGCTATCTTCGTTTTTTTTCTTGTGAGGATCCCAAATTAATATTATGTTTTTTTGGTGCCATCGGAACAGGTTAGTTTTGGTGGGAAAGATATAATGAAAGTATTTTTTTTTTTCGTAGTTGTGATAGTTTTAGAGATAGAGTGTTACTTTCGATTTCGTTTGTGTTTACGATTTGAATCAATGGTGCCTTAAAAACTTTGTTCGTTTTATCCGCCCACGATCTTTCTTTGTTATGGATTTTTGTAGAATAATTAGTTCTTTCATTCAGCTTCACGCACGCAGTATCCCGCATATAGCAGGGTAGACAGAAGGAACCTCGGTATTAAGACACCCCGTTCCCCACTGACTGCCGAATTCTGGAGGCATTGCGTGTTGAGTGGCAGAACTCAACGCCGCGCTTTGCCTCTACACCAGAGCGAAGAAAAATGGAAATATAAACGTAAAGAAATATTTTACTTCCTCGAGTGGGAATCGAACTCACAACCGTCGCGTTACAGTCACACCCTTGTGCCACTGTGCCACGACGGCCTCCTAATGAATCCTTGTAGAATAATGGTGTATTTTATTAATAACATTAGTGGAGAACGAACTATCTCACTAGGCGGAAAGTGGGGAGTGGAATTTCAAAATTTCATTTTGAAATTTCATTTTCTTTCCTCGAGTTCGGATCGAACCCACATCCACCCAGTCGATTTTGCAGCACATTTTGTTCCCCTGCGCCACGACTGGCCTTTATTTAAAATACTTGTTATTAATGAATACTTCATTTCATAAAAAACAAATAATAGCATAAACATATTATTAGTTCAAGAATAAAATGTCAACCGAACGAGTTGTGCAACTATCGATATACCTACGCATGTTTATGAACTAGAACAAAATCATTAAAATATGAAAAAAAAAAAGCGGAAAAAGTAAATATTTTTAATTTAATGCAATTAAGCCATGTTTTTAAAATATATTGTTGATAATTGCACCTGTGAGCTACAGATCTGAGAATCTGCTACTGTCTACACGTTTATTGACTATGCATAAATAAAGACAGTAAAAAATAATAGATTTTTTTAAAAAAAGCGGCTAAAAGTAATATGGGAGCCCCCATAAGTACTTATGTAAGTCTAATGTGATGAAATTAGTTGTTATAATTTTGAATATCTAACTACACGGTTCATGAGATAATCTGGTGACAGACAACGAAGTCTTAGTCTGTGTTACCCTTGGGGTAGGGAACCTTTAAAAGTAAAGAAACAAAAAATCTATCAAATTATTAGCATTTTTGTTCTAAGCTCCAAGTAATGAATTAGACTGAAACGATCTCCAAGGCCGTGATAACTCACTGGTCCCCATTGTGGGTCCAAAATCTATAGGCAGATCTCGCGTTTTTAATCCACCACGATTCTTTATCCACGGAACTCGCCAAAATGCCAGACACAACGCATAAATCCTTATTTAAATATACCTAACACTATAACACTCGTTTCATCTTAACAACATGAGATTTTGTGAACGAAAATGAATTTTATATGTTAGTAATAACGTCCAGAATTCAATTACTCGAAAAATATTCATGCTAGTGTCAAAAGATTGTAAGATTTAATATATTCAAAGGAAAATAAGCTTTTTAATGTCGAAGTAGAGTTCAAAATAGATAACTGTAAATTCAAAGGGTTTTTATAGTAATAAATAAAGGAATATCGAAGTTGGCTGTGTCAACAACGCGTTGCATTCTTGTGCAGTGTACGACACACATATATGTGGATGTGTGCGTGTGGACGCAAATACTTATTGGTAAATGTTGACTTGCGAACAGAGAGAGTGGAGACTTCATTGGAAATGGGAGAATAAAAATATGGTAGAATGGTACCGAATGAGTGACGAAAGAATGGAAAACAAATTATTAAGCAAGAGTTAATAGGTGAATAGGACATTTGAAAATATAGTGTGAATATATTTTCCGGAATCATCAATATTAAAAGATATTGAAAAATTGAAAGGAAAATTAATAAAATAATATACCCTAATTTAGTTAACTACAACTTATAGCATTCTTCTACGGACAGTAGCTTTGTTTTCCAATTTTTCATTCGACTTAACCCAACCAACCACTAACCCACTCGTTTATACTTTCAATTTTCATTATTTTTCATTTTTCTAAACTTTCATTATTCTAGGTCAATGCAAATATTTATATATGAATTTTGATGACATTTTTGTAAAGAAATATGAGAGAGGACAAATAGTTTCAGAAGAACTATGATTTTGACCGACACATAGGGCGACAAACAGACAGACGGTAATAAAAAAAAAATCTTATAAAATTTTGCATTTTTCCTTTGAACGTGAAGAATAAATACTAAAAATAGTCTTTTGTTGTCAAACCGAGGGTGGTTTGCAAGTTTTAACAAGTTGCCGCTTCTAATTGCTGGTCTCGTTACTTTGCGTGCTAGTGTATCATCCCTTTAATTAGAGGGTTAATATAATGTGTACAGATTTCACTTACGTCCACTTTCGACGTTTGATCTCAATTTAATTAATGACATTTCTTTAATTTTTGATACTCTTTTAATTATTTCAACGTGTCAATTATAAATGAACGGTTTGTAGATTTTATCTTTTGGTGATAAATGACTGTTATTATTTGGACTTAAGTGACTGAACTCTGATGTGGAATATGTAAAGCTTAGAGTGTGTATATGATTAAATTCATATTTTTTCAATTTAAAGCTGTAACGTCGTAAATATGTACGCAATCTGTTTGTTTTGAAATTATTATTTTTTTAAATAACTGCTTTTTGTGTGGATAATTAGCGTATAAACATATGTCATCTTTCAACATAATACTTAAATAAGTATTATGTAATAATTAAGTAATAACATAATACTTATTTAAGTATTATGTTGAACGGAGTGTCTCTAGTGTTCTCTACCTATTCTTTCTAATACCTATGCTTATTCTTCTTAATACGAGATATGTAATAAATATGTGTGTGTGTAAATATTAATATTATTAATATTTCTACACAAAAGTGTGCAAAAGTGAAAACGTAACGGTAGTGGGTTCGATTCCCACTCAGGGGATAAGTTATTTTCACTTCCTCGCTTTGGTAATAAAAACGCTAAAGATAAAGCGAAGCGTTAAACTCTACGCCTCTCTTACTCTTTTAACTCTCTTACGTTGTGAGACTCTTAAATTTCAACACGTAATGACTCGAAAATTTAGTGGAAAGTGGGGGACAGAGTGTTATCATTAGCTACCAAGTCTAAAAATAAAAATATATCTACAGCGTGAAATAAAAAAAAATATTATCATTATTAAGTATATAATAAAACATATTAGCGAATCGCGTCCACAGCTTTCTGCTCCATCCCTGACCTTGAGCCGGGTTGACCCGATCCCGCGAATCAGCCGCCGTGGTTCTGTAAGCTGCAGCTTCTTACGTTGTGTAATCATGTGTAAGGTTTTTTTTTAAACTAATTTTGCATATTACACGTTATTTTGTAGTATAGTTATCATAGGTAATAATAATAGTTTTAATAAATTTATAAAAGATAGATAAAGCTTCAACGGTACATTTAATATACGAATTTTATGTACATATATATTATTTGTATTCTTTCTTATAAAGTATTCTATTCAATATTAATTAGAAAATGAAAAACCGAGTAAAATAGAGTTCTCCGAGATCTCTCATCTAATCCGAAATAGGAAAAATAAAATTTTGGGATATCTTTGCTTCTTTTCAGCTTCACGCTGTATCCCGCTTATCTGCTATAAGCGGGCATAGACAAAAAAAAAATATTTTTATATATTCTAAACATGATTTTGAGTACTATGGCGTACTGAAAAATAAAGCAGCAAACATAATATGAACAGATTTTGATAAAATTCCATTTAACAGTATCTTTTTCACACCTGTCTCTTACAGGTACAGGAAACGACAAGCCCCATTTAAGTACCAACGATTAAAATTTTAAGACTTGTTTCGATAATTGAATACAGCATCCTGCATAATTAAGCACTTTTAATTTATTTTAAAACATTTTATACAATTTAACGTAATATACCTAACTTAAATTAACGTGAAAATTTTGTTATTTCAATAAGAAACGAGAGAAAATGAGGGCTATTAACTTTTAAAGTAGGAATAGTTATGATAGATCTTTATATTAATAATTCAGATATTAAAAATAAGTATCAGGCTATTTGTGGCGCAGGGGCAGTAAAGTGCGACTGTAAACGTGACAGAATGTGAGTTAGAGTTAGTGGATTGAGAGAGCCTGGTGTTAAAACACTATATTCTCCGCTTTTCGCCCCAATTCGTAACGTGACGGTGTTGAATGGCGGAACGCAAACTTTTTTGTGCTTTATGATGACCAAACAACAAGAAGGTTATAAGTTATAAGTTTGCAGCTATATTGAAAAACTACATATTGCATATTTTTTATTGTTTTTTCTATTAACTAATGAGAAATAAAATACTAAAAGCATTTTAAAACATACATGAAACATAGCATTATAGCTTTTTACCGGGATAGAATTTTAATTTGTTTTTTTATACTTTATTAAAACTTTTTTTAGTTATATGGACTTACTTCTACATGTATATTTTTTAAAAATATATATATTTGTACAGTCCAAGCAAGATATGTATATAATATAAGTTATAAGCATAGGTCCTATAAGTTTATATTCAGTATTCATTATTTTTGTATTAATATTATAGAGCGTCGGTGCGTTATTCAAAATACATACATATATGATTCCTAAAGCATTTAAATTTAAAACGAAAAAAAAATGCAAAAATAAGTATCGATTGGCCGTAAAAAGTTGCGCTTGGTGTATCGATTTCTATCCTGTAACCTATCTAGTAAAAGGAAGCCATTTAAGAAGATTTCGATACTACGTAACCTAAAACTTATTAGGCAGGATAAAAAAAATTTTTTCTTTGTTATCCCGATCATAACTCAGTTGAAATCAATACATAATCATAAATAACGCGGGCGCACTGCACTGGGCCCTTCAAAATTAACCGGTTTATGCCATCTCTTTCACACCCATACAAATTAATACATCTATCTCTCAACCCTTTGGACATTTTTTTCATCTCACTCTTACCTATACTGGGAGTACCACTTTCCCTTTTCAAAGGACGAAGACACTGTGTTTCATGTCTTTCTCTTTCTTTAGTTGATTTGTATATCTGTTTCATTCTAAAGTCAGATCTTGGCCTTGAAAGCGAGATGAGAGTCTGGTCAGCTATTTTTACTTTTTTACTCGGAACGATGACTAAATGCGTTGCCAGTGGCGACTATAATGGCCTCTAACGTAAATTGTATATTATATTATAATATGTTGGACACTGAAAAAAAGGTTTTTATGATTTTTAAATTTGTTCATTAGGCTGTATGGAATTTGGCCTTATTGTACTTAAAGCGGTTCATGATTAAAAATGTTAATATATTTGATGTTTGATGGTTTAAAATGAATGATAACGTTTTTAAATAATAAATGTATGTTGTAATACTAGCGACCAATCGCGGCTACGCCTGCATGTACTACACAATTATTAATAATTTCATCTCAGTTTTCCAGTTCTAATCACATCATCAAACATTTAAAAGTAAAGTTTCAGCCAACTCAATGAAACAATCAGTTTGTAGCAATATTTTCCCATACAATTCTGAATATATATAAAACAAACATTGTTTGCCAAAATACAATAGTGAAAACTGTATTTAGATTGGTTCAGCCGTTTCTGAGATTCAACGGGAACAAACGGACAGACACACAGACAGACAAACAAACTGACAAAACTTTAAAAATGTTTTTTTATGTTTTTATGGCCTAATTTATTTATATTTAAATCAATACTTTTTATTCTCCATATGTAAGTTCATTTAAGCAAATTAACTTACATATGGAGATATTATAAAAGACGTTATAAATTTTAATATAGGTTATAATAAATAACCTATATTAAAATTTACATCAATAAATACGGTCTTGGAACACGATAACTTTTCGAAATAAATTGTCAGCGACAATTGTTTTTAGAAATGACATTTATATGTTGATACAAAAATATAATATATAATAAAATGAAATAAAAATTGTAAATGTAGATAAACGGTAACACGCAACTCTCTTTTCAGATGTTTTTCCTCATATAAACGATTTCAACGCGTTTTTTCCAGTAAGAGGAAGACCTCATTTCTAATAAGAATTACACACGACACGATATTCTATAAAAATAGAATGACTACTCTTTTTCTTTTGCATTACATATCAATAACATAACTTTAATTTAGGCACTTGCTTGGACACAGATAATATATTTCATTTAAATATTTTCCCATGACAATGTGATAACACATATCTTTATTCAGCCAATGAAAATTGGAAATAAATAATAAATAAATATATAATATAATATATCACAAAATAACATTGAAAATATTACATTTACAAACATATTATATTTTGTATTATAATATGTTTATTTTATATCCCACTTTCCCTCTACGCACTTATTATAATTACAAGAAACTTTACAATTATACCATAGACAATTTAAAAATAGAGATAAAAAATATAAATCAGTTCAGTAGCTCAACAGACGGGCGTGTCTAAATTAGTTTATTCATACGAACAACAATAGCTGCCTCGTAATACAAGTTTAATTGCCTTTATATTATATTTTCATGCATCTACTTGTTCTATTTACTTGTTAATTGTGATAAAATGACGTTTGCTTTATGTCTTTATATAAATATATTTATACGTTTACATAAGACAGACAATATTATGTAGGATAGTCATTTGTTAGCGAAGTAAATTTAAATAAACCACCTCTTAACACGCAATGCCAAAACTTCGGCGGAAAGTGGTAAAATGAGTGACCTATGTTTACCTGTACCTCCAGGTATGCAGGAAAAAGCATGAAGCGTGAACAAATGATAAATTGGACCACAATTTTAACAAGATTGCCACGACTCTTAACCAGAAGGCACCATAAGATTATATATAAGAACTGCTTATATGTAACACTGCTGTGTTATTTAAAATTATGAAAAAATAAAATTGAAAGCACTATAAGTCTGAGTTTGAGAGAATTTTTAAGCTTTTGATCAAGTAGTTCTTGAGATAGACGTTCAACCTAATAAACTTTTCAATTAAATAACAATTGTTTTAACGAGGCAATAGTTAAGGTGAACTATTAGTATAATTGGATTTCATATTGTAATTTAGAAGTTTTTAAAATCTAAATTATAATGAGATCGCCGTGACGCAGCGTCATAGCGTCTGATTGTGACTTCGATTCTCATTCGAAGGAAAGAATTGTTCTTTGGTAACAAGATTTGACGCTCCTAAACACACAATGTCTCGAAAATTGAAACGCGGGAAACCGAGTGTTTAGGTTCCAGCTTCTATCCCGCTATATGCGGAATACAGTGTGAAGCTAAAAAAAAATATAATAAATAATTAAATTTAAATCTTATCCTCCTGCGATTACTTTTTATAACGAAGTTATTTTTATATTCTTTGAGATAAAGATAATTGAAAACGTGACACCTCGTCCACCACAGCCAAGCTTGTCAGAACAATTAAACGTCAACCATTATAATACAAAAGTTAAACGCATTTAATTCCAATTATATCATTAAGTTTTAAATTGGGCGTGACCGTGCAAAGGAAGTCCGGAATATTAATCCGTTTTTGGTACTATAATAGTAATTAAATTAATACCGAGTATATTAATTTATTCTATGTATTGGACACAATAAAAATGGCTTTGTTTTTATTTTTTATATTCAATAAAAAGTTTTACTGATTTTTGGCTAGCCAGACAATGCATGTATTTGATTATAGTCGACCAGCTTTTGAATTTTTAATACTTAATTTAGGTTGTTTAGGCTATGATTAGAATCACAAATATATACATATATAAATAAATATGATAAAGGGAAATTTTATCTGTTAGTAATTACTGTTTTTACTAAGCTTCTTAGATCTAAACTGTAGAATGTAAAGATAATTGAAAATGTATAATATTAGGAGAGTACCACTGTATTAAATTAAAATATGTAAATTAATATATCTATATTATTTATATTTCTGTAAAAAAATTACAATATATATATATTTGTACCTATTTGTGTATATATAATAGAAACACCAAAGTGCAGTACTAACGGTGAGTAACAAATCAGATTGTCATTACACAGCGGTGATGCGGAACGCAAGAAGTGAGGGAGGATTTACATTGCAGTGCCTGTCGAGGTCTCAGTTCGATTTGTCTTTAAAAAAAAAAAAAAAATCTTATATTATCTGAAGTCACTGAAACCTGACAGTTTTAACTTTAAACTCGAAAAATTAAAACCTAATGTTGAAATATGTGTATTTCCTTTTGAATGGTTAAGCATTTCTTGGAATTAGAATAATATATATCATGAGTTTTTTTTTAACTTTTCTCAAATTGTATTGATAATATAATAGAAAATGTTTTTTAAATAATAAATTATTTGGAGTTCGTAATGTGGCAGTAATGTCAATCTATATTTAAATTGTATGTAGGTTACAAGAAATTAAATATAGATTGTTTTTCTAAGCTATTTTATTTTTTTAAAATTAACCAATATGATTGTTAATATATTATAATGTATTATAGATACTATATTTTTATTGGTAATAAATTGTTACTTCGATCGTTACCCACACTAGAAATTCACAATTCATAATTATTTATCATAGAAAATATCTCCAACGTCCAATAAACGTATTATTCCAAATAATTTCCGCTATAACAAGCCGCCACGCGACAAGTGTTAAAGCACTCGATACAAAAAGACAGTGGCGATAGTAAAAAGCGAGGTAAAAAGCGTTATTGCCTAGAGTAGACTTTCTAGCCGCGACGCGTTGAGGCGAAACCAGGAAGGAATTAAATTGGATTTAATAAGGAATTATCACCAAAAAGTATACCGCTATTTAGAATAGATGGGAAAATATATTATGTGCGTGCTAGAAAATATTGTTTTTGTTTGTGAATTATTGTGCAAGTGTTTCTTCATTTAAATGTTACTAATTTATTTCAAAAAAAAATTGTAAGCACAGAGAAAAAATTAAATCCAGATTTTGGCTGGCACTGGGGAACGGAGTGTCTTAACACTAGGTTCCCTCTGCCTACGCCGTGTGTGCGGAACGCAGCGTGAAATCGAGGATCATTGGAAAACGGATTAACATAAATACCTGTCTACCTTTTCTATACAATACGAAAAATGAACTTGATATAGGTAGATACATGCCAATAGACAGGAAAAACGTCCAAATTAAAAAAACCGTTAAATACCAATCTAGCCATAGACATAATAGAACTAAGAGATGTCAAGAGACCGGCCAAACGGTGGTACCAACACCGAAAAAGAAAAACTTCAACCAGCAACCGCAAATTTACGAGTGCGGGTCATCAAAACATAACTAACTCGCTTGCGTAATTTAAAATATGGCCGACGCGAGGACGTAATTGTCCAACAGGCGAACCCATGAATGGGATCGTCCAAGCCGGGAAAACGATAAAAACAACGCTCCATATTCGAGAAATGATTAAAAAAGGAGGATCGCGAAGAAAACGAACGACCGAGGCACGTACCATGGTTAAAAAGACTATCCTACCGGAGCGTGAATGAAAAAGTTGCCCGCTACGCCGCGTAACCGTAATCTTGTCATTATTATTTTTATTTTCGATTCCGTACCGCCTTTTTATTATTATTTTGTCTTATTATTTCTGTTATTTTAACACAACGTGTATGTAGGTCAGGTTTTTTTGGTTTTTCACGGCAAGCGGCAAGGTCGCGTCGTGGCTCGTAATTATGGTGCGTGGATGCGTCGTGTAATCGATTTTTCAGTATCAATTTTGAGTTTTTCTTTTTTCTTATTGTTTTATTGTGAATTGAGATGTTGAGACAAGTTTTTAAACAGGTTACAATTCGTTTTTTAAAATAATAAATGTTGATTGTTGATGTCGTATACGTTTGGTTTATTAGGGATCGACAAATTTATAGACAATCCCTAATAATAATTAATTTCTGATTTTTATGTCTTATTCATATGATGAAGGCCGTTGGAATATGATGATGCCGTCGTGGCGCAGCGGCACAAGGGTGTGATTGTAGCGCGACGGTTGTTGGTTCGATCCTCACTCGAGGAAGTGAAATATTTATTTACGTTTATATTACCATTTCTTTGTAGTGATGTCGACGCAAGGTGCGGCATTAGATTACAGAATTCGGCTGCAAGTGATCAACGGAGTGTCTTAACACTAGGTTCCCTCTGCCTACCCTGCTGTGTGCGGGATACAGCGTAAAGCTGATTTATTTATTTAATTATATGAACATATTTTGACTAAACATTTGGACACCATTGTATTTTTAATTGCTAAAATTTTCCTACCTGCTTTGGGATTTACGTGACGTTAAAAAAAACTGCAATCCGACGATTATACCAAACCAAATTAACTCAAAATTACGAACTGTACTCTACACAAAATTAATAAAACCTTGTAAAAACTAAGCGCTCTCAACAAACAAGTAGTTAATACGATTCTATTTTTAAAAACCCACGTACACAAACGTAAGTTAATGTTTCTATTAAACTGCCTCGTAACGCAAACGTCGGGTTTTTTTTTATGCACTAATGCGAAAATAATTTAACCTAGAGAAGGCTGTGCCGTTGAACTCCTGCGCCAACATATAATGGATGTAGATCACATTCAATTGTTTTTGTGTAAAAAAAAAATACTTTTGTAAATTGTTTCTTTTTTTTTGTTATAGATTCATAAATCTTAATTTTGGTCAGTCGGTTAATTTTTTATGACTTTTAATACGGGAATTACATTTTACGGGTATATATATTTATATAATAATTAATTTATTTGTAGGCTTCGTACTTATTTTTTTAAAGTTATCTATAAGTGGGCATAGATGATGAGGCTAGAGTCTTAATACAACATAATATGCAGATCTTAGTGACCTGATGCGGGCGTGGCCAAAAAAAAGAGGCCGCAGTTACCCCACTAGAGAACTTAAAAAAATACTTTCAAATGAAGCCATAACATCATATGAAGAAATTTCAAAGGCAATGTGGAGCGTAAAATATTTCTTTGCTCTCTACCACTTAACAAGACGTACAATGAAAATCAATTACATAGGAGGGACCTATAATTTGAGACTACTTATTTACAATTACGCTACAGTCCATCTGTCTAAATGTTAGTATCGCGTGTGAAGTTACCTACATGTGGGTACATATTATATATAAGTATATACGGTAAGTATGTATGTGATTTTCAACAGAACGTTAATTTAACATTAGTTTTATTACATTACTTCTTGTTCTAAGAATTATTTGGTTAATTAAAGGGATACTTTTGCTTTTTTATCTTGTTTTTTTCTTTAGTCTTACACGTGTCTTGAATATTGTATAGGTAAAATTTTATACGTACGATGTGGTTTGATGCTATTCTAATAGCACCTCGTTTTTCTCTAAAAATATATATTTTTTATAACAATGGCTACTTGTTGTTTAGAAAAACTAAAATAATGTATTTATTTTTATTAAAGATGCTATCGAATCGATGATTGGGGAATGTATGTATTTAAAAATACCTACAATAATAATAATATTCTGCATAATATAATGTAAATTTGTCTATACCGTGTCAATACAATTTTACTATATTGGGTTCCGCACATGCAATCTCAAACTTTACGTTCTCATTATATAATATATTAGGAGACCGTATTTGTAAAAAAAACTATAATATATTTTATTATAAATAATTTTTAATGGTTCTCCAAAACACAAGAATCGACCACCAAACATGAAAACTACTTTTGAACTGTTACTTCTCACTTATAAGACTAATTTTCTCTTCAATTCTAAAACTAAAAATATCATTATATCTACATAGTTTATAAGCATTTACCATGTTACAACAACTCCAAAATCTCCCAAAGAAATTCAAAGTATGCGTAACTTTAAATCTTAAAGATTAAATGTTAGCGAGTCGAATACCTACCTACCTGGTTCTTAGAACGTCTGTAGGTCGAATGTTTAGCATAATTCCAAAAGCTCATAAAAAGTTAAAGGTCAAAACGACCCTACCATTACGTCAGATGCTGTATGCGAAGAGATTTGTGCGAATTTAATTACAAATTTAACAGCCAATCGATTTCGTTTATGTTAGTTTTTTGATGGCCACCAAGTTGACGCGAGCTTTTCTAATATAATGTCTACGTTATTTTTTTAGTTTTATTTTGTATTATTATGATTAAATTATCATATTATAAATATAGCATACAGGAAAAGAGGCCAGTCGTGGCGCAGGGTCGTAAAATGTGACTGTAATCGCGACTGGTCATGGGTTCGATCCGAACTCGACGTATTATGTATTTAAATTTATATTTTCATTTCTTCGCTCTGCAAAGCGCAGTATAAAGTTCTTCTACTCAGCACGCAATGCCTCCAGAATTCGGCGGAAAGTGGACAGCGGAGTGTCTTAACACTAGGTTCCCTCTGCCTACCCTGCTGTGTGCGGGGCACAGTGTAAACCTGTTTTTATTTTTATTTTAATAGTATATTAATAATTTAGCATAGAGTAAGCAGGAGAAACATTTTGTCTGTTAAGTGTGTATTAATCTTAAATACATATTTTAAATAAAGTACGCGCTAAACTAGCACTAAGCATCTGTACTTTAAGAGAAAAAAAAATCTAATAAATGATTGTGAATGAGATTGTCTAATGAAGCCTAGTTTGCCTGAATTTTAAATACTAATACATTAAATTATTGATTTCAATAATCATTCCTTAACAGAAGAAATTTGAAAGGACGCTCATCCAGTATTATGGTAACAAGAAATTGTTTTCTTTTTCTATTAGTTATTTATAACCTCTACACCTACACATAACAAAACTAACTGTAACCAAAACTAGATCAACTGAAATGACAATAAGTTTACAATAATAACTTAATTTTTTTTCGAACACCCGAACACACGATTCACATCGTGCCTCGCCATTTGACACCAAACTTTAATTTTCACTCTTATCTCTAGATGGAGATATTTTTTAACGGCAACAATATGCTTTCTAAAAGCAAAATTCTATGTACACCGAAGCGGCGCCTACTTTGAACCATTTTCTTATCAATAGTGCCAGAGATGCCGTTAACTAATTTCTGAACGAATAGACTGGCCAGGCCGTGACCAATTGCTTTTGGTGATTGGTCTCCGAATTTTACCGGCGATCGATTAAACTTTTCCCTAAATACAACACGTACTTTATAGTACGGTTTCGTTCTTTTTTTTTTGTTAGCACTAGATAATTGCATTTGTACCCTAGAGCAATGGCGCTATAATTAAGTTGATGATTGAAAGAAAATATAATACAATTTTTTTTGTGGCTTTACTGATATTTGTGCTAAAATTTTTTTAAAGTATTTCGGCGTGATAAACAACACAAAATTACAGTTGGGGTTCTCTGTCGTCTCTCCTGAATAAATTGCTGGATTAAGAAACCAGGAATGAAGAATGTTGTCTAATAACTAAGCTATATTGCTACATGTTTGAAAAATGGAGAACAGAGAGAGATATTTATGGCGTTCAAATAATATTTCAGTTTCATCGTTTATACTTTGTAATGTAAAGAAAATCAAGCATCAAAAATATAATGTAAAATAAATCAAGCATTTCAAAGTATACCTACATTTTAGAAGCACTTGATTCTCTTCACATTATATTTATATTATACGTTAAATTTACAATTTTTACTTAAAAATCCATAGCCAAAAGCATCCCAAGTAGAATTACAAGCTAGCTACTATAATAAATAAAAGAAGTAGCGCTCTTCGCATAGTTTTAAAACAATAGACAACCATTTCGTCGTATATTTCTATACGTTTTAAAATAGAAAGTACGTACATATACCTAAACATAATCCTAATATTATTGCCTGCAACCAAGTGCGGCAGTTGCTATAACAACCACATCGTTGTTTTGCCAATTCTGTCTATTCATTCTGCTTTTATTCTTTTTTCATGGAGCTAGTAGGCGTGTGCACTGCAGGCAGAAATACCTTTTATGGACGTCGAGTTAGCTCTACACGTTCGCCCAATGGGAGTCAAACAGCCAAATTTTAATAAAAAAAACAATTTTCATATTCATATCTGTTCCGTAGTTCAATGTAGGCTTAATCGTTATTTTTATTTTCTTTTTTGAATAATGATTCGTCAACTTAAGTCTAAATAAGCATAAAAGAAATGTAATGGGTTTAAAAAACTCAAGTATGTCTTTTTTATCTAATTAAGTATTAAAAGTTATGTTGTAATGGAGACATATAAGTTACTTTGTAATGTAGGTAGTTAAATTTACTTTTAAAATAAGCCTCAAAGTGTAAAACTAGCTTTAGAAGCGAAAGCCAATAGCGTTTTATTAAGAGACGTTATGGTTCGATTTTAAAAAGAAAGATTTTTATTGGTTATGCTCGTGTGCCAGGTTTACTAGAAAATATGGAACTTATTAGCTCCATGGAAATTTCTCATACAAATAAAGTATGAATTTTAGGGCTATTTCTTTATTTGTTTTTATTAATTCATATAAGTTCGAAATCTCCAAATAAGATCAAATAAAAAGGTGTTCATGCTTAGAGATCATTTTTGCTTATAAAATTAAGAATGCTCAAATTTATAATAATTAAAAAATATGATAAAGTAAAATTTTCCTATTAACATAACATATATTTCATAACATACATAATGTAATGATATTTTCAAGAGATTTGTTTGTTTGTGTTAAATTTTATATTTCAATTGTAATATTCTTTTTTTTCTTTATAACATGAATTTAAGACGAAAATTAAATAATGTGTAGTAGATACCTTTTTTGAATCACTTATTTTTATTTCCCTGTTTCGATATATTGCTTTATGATTCACGCAGGCGCTAACGCTATTACAAAATATGTTACAAGATAAAAAAAAATTGTAATTAAATAGAAAAATATGCAACTAAGTATTTTAATATTTAAAGCATCGATAATAACATAACTTTTCTTTTCTCCATTTTAAAATATGTAATTTGACAAATTCTGTTCAAAGTACAATTTATTATCTGTGGACAATAACAAGTTCTTAAAGTTTTACGTCGAAATTGTAAGAAAAATAGAGTGGTGGCTTGTTCGCGAACAGTGTTTCGCAATAAAAATTAAATTTAATTATTTATAAATCATGTTGTCCAGCCTTAGGTCTGGAGTACAAGGCCTGGTGTGTGTTATTAATAAATGTTATAACTTATTAATTAAGCTTTGGGCCCAATTACATAATATCAATGTGACAGTTCGTAAATATAAGTGTTAAGAAAATTTTTGTTAATTTTTCAGTGGAGAGTATCATCGAGGGCTCTGCAAACCACCACAAATTTACAACATGATAGCTTATTTGTACACCGAGACACCCCCGAAGACAATCCAAATATACCATTTGAATTCTCACCGGAAAATAAACAGGTAGTTTTGACATTCATTTGTTTAGAATAAATTTTTAAATTTGTTATTGAAACAGTTAACATTTACAATATTTCGTAATAGAAGATATTTAGATTTTTTTAAAGTTTGAATGCCATTATTGTTAAGAAATTTTATGATATTTGATTTTGATACTAGGTAACCTATGAACTTTAATATATTTTACAGCGTGCTGATGCTCTCCTAGCCATTTACCCTGATGGTCATAAAAGAGGAGCTATGATTCCATTATTAGATCTAGCACAGCGTCAAAATGGAGGCTGGTTACCAATATCTGCTATGCATAAAGTTGCTGAACTATTAAACTTGCCTCGCATGAGAGTTTATGAAGTAGCCACTTTCTATACCATGTTCATTAGGTAAGGTCATTAAGCTATTAATGAAATTAAATAAATACATGTATAATGAATGAATTATAAAAAAATACATTTAGCTAATAGTAAAAGGAATTACAAAAACTTGTTCTAAACAATGAAATGTTATATTTTACATTATCATAGTATAATTGAAATATTTTTGTATGAACATCATGTTTCTTCATTTGTAATTTTCTTGAGGAAACTAGTTCAGTGCTCGCTACTTACTACCTTGTTTAAAATGATTTAAGTTATTCTGTAAATGGTTATTGTCAATACAAAACCCCAGGTATTTAGAGCCTTGATTATCTAAGCTTATCATTGCCACAAGTGAGGTGAATAAAAATTGTGAACTGAAGTAAGTAGGGAGCAAAACTTTTTGTTTCAATCTTCTTACCAATAAATTTCCCCTATGTGTTTGTCATACAATGTGACTTTAGCAAAATTAATTATGCCCAACTTACATGCTCACATCTTAATTAACGAATAAAGCTATAATTTGTTGTATAAATGCAGTTTGCCAGACAAGTTGTGGTCATTATTATTAGATATAGATATAATTTTAAGAATTTTCTTATTTTTGATTATTTTATTCTGAGTATACAATATACAAAAGTTGCAGAAAGCATAAATCGAGCATACTAAATTAACCAAAATATGTAATTCCAGGAGACCTATAGGCAAATATCATGTTCAAGTATGTACAACAACACCATGTTGGTTGAGAGGTTCCGATGCCGTGTTACAAGCTATCAAAGAAGCAACTGGCTGTGAAGTGGGTGGAAATAGCCCTTGTGGGAAGTTCTCAGTTTCTGAGGTATGTAGTCTTCTTACCAGAGTAGTAGCGATAAGACACAATGTCTTGAACAAATGACTTGTTCATTGTATGGGTCCCTCATCCTACCTGGCTAAAAGCTTAAACCAGAGAATATAATATATCATAATTCATAAAAAAAGTTCAAAAAAGGGAATCATAGTGCAAGACCACAAAATTTGACTGTAAACATGACTGGTTCTGGGTTCGTGTCTTACTCAAGGAAATTAAAATCCCCTGTGTCAAGGCAAAGCTGGATGTTGAATTCCATTACTCAACACACTATATCTTTAGATTTGGCTGATAATAGGGAATGGAGTGTCTTAATACTAGGTTCTTTCTGCCTACCCTGTTGTGTGAGCGATACAGCTTGATGCTAAAGTAAAATAGTTTTTTTATAGTATTATTAATTTGTATTGCAGGTAGAATGTTTAGGGGCTTGTGTCAATGCACCCATGGTACAAGTCAATGATGATTATTATGTAAGTATGTTTAATTTTTTTTTTATTTTTCTAGAGAAAAATTATAATCGAGTGGGAATCAAATCTAAAAACCGTTTACCTTTTTTTTATCGTTTACTTATTTTTTCATCAAAATGTTATGCCATGGTTGTACCACGACTGTTTTTATGTATAATATATATTTTATTTACTAACAAATATTTTGCTTATTAGTAAATTAAATTATTCACAGGAAGACCTAACTATAGAAGACACCAAAGAAATAATTGAAAAACTAAAACGAGATGAAAAACCCAAACCTGGACCAAGGTATACAATACAAAAATATACAAAATTATATGTTCATAATCAAGAAGTATTTACCATACTTCAAAAATTGAACAGAATTCGAACCTGCACAGTTGATACTCTATTTAAAAACTCTAATCAATTTAGTTATCCATACTTAGGTTTTTTCTTACATACTAGTAAATTCTTCTATAGACTGTTTTTAGTCAAATACACGGAAAATCGTTGTACGGCATTTGTACGGGATACACTGTGAAGCTAAAAAAACAAATAATTGTACTACAATAGTGATATATTTACAAGTAAAGAAGTAACTGTGCATTGCAAGCGGGCGAAACCGCAAACGGGTTACGTCAAAATATATCACAGATTTAAATATCTGCAACGCATCAACATTACTAATGTTAACTGTTGTGTTACTAATGTTGTGGACTTAAAGCTGCATCTATACTAGTTCACAGTTCCAACAATCCTATAACTTGTTCTGGTAACCAGGCAAAGCGCTTTTCTGTTGAGTTCTGGCACTAAACACGGAGTGCTTACGAAGTTAGAATTCTTAATATCTTACTAGGTACACTAGGTTCCCAAGTTTTCTCCACCCACCTTACTTATTTACCCAGCTACATGCTTTGGTTGCCAGAATAGAACCTAAAGGAAAATAAATAAGAAGTACTACACAGTATATATATATTAATTCTCTTTCGTCCATTAAGCCCGGCGTATGTTGCCAGGGCCTGGCTTCCTGCTTAACCATCTTCTCTTTGCAGTCTTTAACGAGTATAATATTATAAAGATACTATTAATTATTAGACTATTTCTCTTATATAAAAAACAGTAATGTTCTTTACGCTGTAACGTGTACGCAGAAGGAGGCTAGTGCTTAGACACTCCGTTCCCCACTTTTCGCTGAATTCTGGAGACAAGGCGTGTTAAGTGGCTCAAGAGAAGTGAGGTGAGGAGGGTGAAGCGGAAGCCGACTTGTATACTATTTCTCTTATATAAAAAATAGTAATGTACTTTAACATTAAAGTTATTATTCTGCCCTAGGAGTGGTAGATACGCAGCAGAGCCACTTGGTGGACTCACTTCTCTCACGGAAGAGCCCACCGGCCCTGGCTTTGGACTGCAAGACGCTTTGAAAGCTTAAATAATGTTGTAAATTATTGTATAGATATTTAAATACAATCAATGTTAGATAATATACTTTGTTTTATTTTACCTTTTGTGATAGTAAAATTTTAAGAATCCCGTTGTACCTTACATTTAATAGTGTAGCTCCATTACCCAAGTACCTCCCCGTTTTTAAAAACATCCTGGGTGGAGTGAGGGATTGAACTGCACTTACAAAAAGAATCGAACTCACAATTTAACTTTTTTATTATAGAGGACTTTTTGTTCTTGTCATTTAATTACTTCTATATGATTCTCACTTCACGGTTCTTTTTTCTTTCAGTTTTACTTTGTATTCCGCACACAGCAGGGTAGGAGGAAACCTGGTGTTAAGTCACTCTGTTTCCCACTTTCCGCTGAATTCTAAATTGCAGGCATTGTGTGTTGAGTTTTTGCCTCCACACCAGAGTGAAGCAATGAAAATATAAATTTAAATAAACATTTCATTTGCTCGAGTGGGGATCGAACTCACAAAAAGTCGATTTTACAGTCACACTTTATGCCTCTTTTTGTGCCTTTTTTATTTATTTAATATTTTCAGTTTCTCGTTCTTTTAACACGGAAAGTGGGGAACGGTTCACAGGTTTCCTCTGCCTACCCGAGTTTATGCGGAATACACCGTGAAAAAAAATGTTAATTAAAACTTGTAGCTGAGACAATAAAAATATTCGTAAATAATAAGAAATAAATAGATAATGTATTATCCGCTCATTGCGTAATGCGGTTTAGATAAGTGCTGACTAGCATTGTTTTGATAACGTATAAACGTACACGTTTCAGTCATGACTCGTATAGTGGGGACATAGTGTTGTTTAGGTTAGTAATTTATTTTAGGCAAAAATATAAAAAGTTAATAATACAATGTTTTAGAAGTGTTATATGATAATTAAAAGTATTCATTGTGATTGTGTAGTTGTAGTTTCAAATGTTCCGTCGGAATAAGAACGATGGAGTTCAATATACGAAAGTGCAGCTATGGGGATCGTCAGATACGGAGATATATGGAAATGTAAGTGTTGGACGAAGCAAGCTTTTAATAAGTTTCTATAATGTAATAAGCTTAATTCTAGAAAGATTATATTTCATGTAATACAATATGAAATAACAACTAGTACAATCAACTTATTCGCCAATTTTTAAATTATATTATAGCATTGCCCCAAAAAAAAAAAAGAAAATTAATGCTGGTTAAAAATATTGGTTATTAAAAATATAAGTACAGACAATCGTGCTATGTCAGTAAGAAATTGTAAATGCAAACTTATCAAAACAAATAAATTTGTACATATGTCCTACATGCGTTTTTTTCCATGTGAATGGACTTTATTGCTGTTGACCTGGAATGGTCTTGACAGCGTCACCGTGAGGGGAAAGGCGATAGTAGCTCGACCGTGAAAATGCGTACAATATTTTCACATTAGTAGAATAGATGATGAGCTATTTATTATACAGCTTCACC
This sequence comes from Heliconius aoede, assembly GCA_037355905.1. Lineage (NCBI taxonomy): Eukaryota > Metazoa > Arthropoda > Insecta > Lepidoptera > Nymphalidae > Heliconius > Heliconius aoede. The sequence continues at coordinate 938,769 of JBAIZZ010000099.1, read as the reverse complement.
TGCGGAATTCAAAAATAAGGAAGATACATAAAGTAAAAAATGCAAATAAGCTTGCTGCTTGCTTTATTTAGAATACTATTCATACATTACTTAAATTAATACTATAAAAAATAATTCATAAATGTGTTGTCTGATTTTCCACTATTACAATTTTATTTTGTAATAAATATAAAAAGATATCATCAAAATATAAATAAAAAATAATAATCAAAATAAAAAAATCATAGTACATTTATCCGATCGTAGTGACGTTTCCATTAACTAGTTTCTGTCATCTGAACGTCACTTTTCATCGCTTGTCAGTGTGTCACAAGTCATTGTTAGTGGTTTCGCGATCGTTCACGCTTTGTGTTGTCTTCTGAGTGAAAAATAAAATGTCTTTCGAGGCTTAAAGCTCCAAGGCATTTTGTGAAAGATGAAAAGCAGTCCAACGCGTAAATATGAAAATTTCTCCGACCACCAAACAAAAGAGTCTGATAAGTACTCCATAGACAGCCAGGACACCGCCAGTCTGGTTAGTGAATTTAGTTGTTCAAGTTATTGATTTTGTTTATGTACCATCTGTTATTGATTCATTAACGTTAAGTGCTAGTAAAGTCTAGTCTAGCATATTCTATGAAGTTCATGGTAACTACTATATGCTATAGCTTAAAATATTTTTAAATTAACCGGCCGTAAAGCAGACGATCCGGGCCAAAGTTGCACTAGTTAAAACGACCTAGATTTTTTCATCGAACTTTATGCATATTCTGTAGACTGTATAGGTACATTGTCTTGTCGCATGCACCTAGTGAACGACCTAGTAGTTTTTTTCGAGAAACGCTAACATATATAGCATCGCTGTTTTTCGCACTTTCACTGTACGTGAATTGCTTTAACGTCGAAAGCTATGAATTAAATTAATTTTAAGTAAAAAATACTTTACAACTCTTATATACTTGTAATACTAAAAAGAATAACTTATAACATTTGATTATATATAAAAGAGTGTGGATTGGACAAATAATATTTAAAAAAATGGTAATTTTAACTCGTACAATAAACATTATATTCAATGTTTTTTCCATTTTGTCATGCCCTTAAGTAATCTTGTATTTTGTGTGATATGAAAATGAATTTACACAATAGGTTACAACAGATTAGTAGTAAGTTCAATTAGTTCCAAACTTACAAGTAGTAATCTCAGATTTTTTTAAATATATGTTATAATAATTATGATAAAATATATGTTTTATAAAATCCTTTTATTTAATCCTTTTATTTATGATTAAAATGAAGTTGGATTGACTATTTGCTTTGGTAACATGATAAATCTTGGTGTTAAATTCTGTTAGTTGATACTCAATGTTCCAATTTGGGTAGTGTATGGTAAACAGAATCTTTACACCAGGATTCTTCTCATAAGTAGCTTAAAAAACTTGTTCAAATGCAAACTATTCTGTCTCAATTATATATTTAGCCTGTTTTGCAGGTGAAAATGGAACAGATAAATTTAGATCACTTGCAATCAATGCATTCTAGTTGAATCAAATTATAATTCTAGGTACTGCTATCATTTAGTATCACTTTTAGCATAGTGTCTGTGTAATTAATTAAAATTATAAGCTAATGCTTAGAATCTAAATTAATAAATTTGATAAGATAAAGCTGGATGCAGTATTTTATCCTATAAAAAATTACTATGAACAGTTGTGGTGCAGTGGCACAGTGTAAATGGTGGTTTTGAGTTTGATTTCCACATGGGAAAGGAAGTATTTTCATTCAATGATCTGGCAAGATACAACACAATTTGAGGTCATGCTTCCTAACATGCTATGGCCCAAATTTAGTCTAAAAGCAGAGAAAGGAGTGTACTAACACTAGATTATCACTGAATACCTTTTTGTATGAGGTTAAAGAAAATACTACTGTATTATTTAAATGTTATTATTTCACTTCCATAGTTATGAACTCATTTATAAAATCATAAACAAATATCAGATAAGACTTTATTAATAAAATAAATATTTTCTCATACTTTGCAAATTACAATACATAAAATATAATATTATGAAACAATATCAATGCTCTACATTTTTATCTCTTTTATTAAAGTAAGTTGTCTTGTTAACAAATGAAAGAAATGAAAATATGTCATTCTCTCAAGTGGGAAATGAACCTACAACTGTTGCAAAACAGTTGTATTCAGATACTGTGCTACTGTGTCTCTATTATACTTTAGAATTTACATTATAATAAAATGTAATAAATTACAATAAAATTTTAATTATCTTGTTATAAAAAAAATATGACATTATTGTATTAAAACGATGTATAGCTAGCCAAGTTTCTTGCTGATTCTTATTACTATTTTAATATTTTTTATTTAATCTAACACATTTTGTTCCAATAATTTTGGAAGGAATTATTCACTAACTTAATTTTAAATATAATCCTTAAATTCTTTATTAATATAGTTCTAATTAAGATAAATAAAATGTAAAATGTATTATTTTTATGAAGGTCAACTAGATTTTATGTTTTCCATACAAAGAAAAAATATAGTTTCAATAATGATATCATTGTTATATGGTACTAAGTAATAACTAAGCAAAAATATGTAATATATCTATAAATTCTGTATGTTTAATGAGGCAAATTAAGTTTTTAGTAATTAATTCTGTATTTCATCTCTTCAAGTAATATCTGTCTCTCAGTATTGGGAGTGAAGTGTGAGACTGTGGCACTGAGTATATTTTTTTGTTAACCTTGGATATTGTATCAGAGATGTCATAATAGACAACTGAAAATGTTAAATACACACTTGAGAAATATCCTTTTTTTAAAATATTCTTCTTTTTATAAGAAAATATTTTATTTATATAATTTTTTATATTTGTATAATTTTTATTTATATGATTTTAGATAATATTATTCTTTTTAATGAATAGTATATCTGTGGACAAATTCAACTTCACACTTTTTCATAGCAATTTAGGAAGAGAGAACCTAGTGTAGGTTAGGTACTCCAATCACTGCATACTTAATATAATACAAAATATATATATATAATACAATTCATCACTGACAGTTTCAATTGTTCTAAACTCAAAATAGTTTTGAACAAAAGGCCACTAGGGCAGTGACATATTTTCTAATAAACCTAGTTGCCTCTTATTAAAGTAGCAATAAATTGTCATCATTACACATTTTTTGCATCAATCCAGTTCTGCAGAATACCCAAGTGTTGTCACTCTGAGACAATATGTCGACTCACTGAAGTCAATACACACCAATGCCAGGAACTATTGAATTAAAAAAAAATCGTGTTGTATAGTCCTTTCATTAGGTAAGGCCCAGTTATATCTACTATATCTGTGGTGAAAGTTGTTTTTCGGACATTTATAATATGTCATTTGTCACGATTTTTTTTATTCCATTTGACATGACTTTTGGCTTCATGCTGTATCCCGCAGAATGAACTTCCGTAAAGTCACTCCGTTATCCACTTTTCGCCGAATTTACGAGGCATTCCGGATATTTAAGTGACTGAACTCAACGCCGCGCTTTACCTTGTTACCAGAGCGAAGAAATAAAAATAATCATATATTGTCCCGAGCGGGAATCGAACCCAAAACCGTCACGTTTACAGTCACGCTTGTGCGACTACGTTAAGACGGCCTCTAGCCCTAAATTAAAGTTAGCAAAGCATAAAAGCCTTTGTAAATGTTCATTCTGAATGTATCTATTTGAAGAAGAGACATTATTACTATAATATTATTACAAGTGTTATGTATTATTAATAATTGTACAGTAGTGTTATAAAAACATTGATGATATTTAATTTTGATCGGACCAAGGATTGAACGAATGGAATAATATTTATTGTATTTAATAATAGTGCACTGTAATAATAACTTTCATACAAAATATAAGTTTAGAAAATTATTGTTTTTTTTTTCCTGTTACTTATTATTTAAATTTTTTATCATTGTCAACCTCATTTATTAAGTTATGAATTAAGAAACGACCGCGCTTTTCTTGTCATCAAATCGAGGAGATAATAACTAATTTCACCCAATGGGAAATCGAGCTTACTCGTCGACTTAATCGTCGTAGTAACTATCAGACGCGTGCCACTGCGGCTACTTCTTCTGACTATTTATTTCAAAAATGATTTATTAAATATAGTTATATTTCTTATTTTTCTTCAGCATTCGAACACGGAGGAGGGTCGGCGCGGAGAGGTGAGCGCAGGCGCCGGCGCCATGTGGATCAGCGCTGTGGAAAGCTCCATCCTTAGCTGGGAGGCGGTAAGTAACCTTTGACTTAGAACGAGAAAGACTAATGAAACTTAAAATATCGTTTCTTTCCATTCCCTTAGAAATTTAGAAATATCGTCGCCTTGACTATAAATATATATAAATTCCGGTGAGTGCTAATTGAATCCTGTTCCAGACAGATTTAGTTTACAGGCAGACAAAATTTTACTTTAGAATTATATGAACGAATGTATTCTATACATTTACAGAATCTTACGAATATAAATATGTATACAAATATATATCACAACAAATAATAACCCAAGTGTTTTATGATTTCCGAAGGCGATGAGGCCACAAATGGGCTTTGTAATAAATAAATATGCAATTTAAACGTAAAATAAAATAGTTATGATTATGTATTCCATATGATTTTTGTTATCAAGATATTGATCTCTAAAATCTGATACAACTTGAGGAACACTGAGTGGTGACTTACCTTTTAATGGGTTCCCTCTGACTACCTAACTATAAGCTCGGATATCTGCAAAGTTAAACGGAACCAAATTTTTATGATTTTAACACCCCGTGCCATTGAACGGCAATCGTGAGGCGCGGGTTCAAATTTAGTTACGTAAAATTTTTTATTCTTTTTCTAAAAACCAAAATATTTAAAGTGTTAAGCTAAGTAAAGCCTTACCGACATAAATCTTAGTTATTATTAACAAATTGGGAAAACGATTTGTTTTTATGCTTTATTTCATTGAATATAATATAAAAAGAATTCTAAACCAAACAGTACATAGATTTTGACTGCCTGCTTGGGATTTTCACGCTGTCGACTAATGTTAATTTCAAGGTCTATAGCGTACTAAATTATATTACTATTATATATTTTTTGTTTTGTAAATACAGTCTCTATCATAAAATTTATAAAATATGATATATCGACGAACAATGGTTTACAAGTAAGCGTGACGCTGATCTGAGCGAGTTTCTGATTGAATGCGATGGCTGTAGACTCGAATCACATTTATTGGAATTTCATATATTTATTTAAGGGACAGAGAGACTGTGACCAAAAATCACTTTAGTTTCTATTTATTTTTGAAATATTGCAAGATAAATATCGGAAAAAATAAACAGCCTCCAAATTAAAATCAGAATCAAACTTAAAACTTTTAAGACCAGATGCTTCTGCTGTTAGTTCTTTAATAACAATCTCAAAAGCCGAATTTCAACAAGAAATATTCTAAAATCCCTTTGGCTAACTTTTCCATTATGCTCGTTTGTAACATATAACCGTTCTCTATTATGTATAAACAATGACCGACTAGTGAAAACTAAAGTGTGCCTTTAAAAATGTAAATATGGGCCGAACGTATATAGTTCAGTAATAAAGTGAGTGCATTTAATTTAGTACTTTCTTTGTATTAACTTAGTTTCATACTTTATCCCTAGCGGGGAAGTCGGAGAGAACGGAGCGCCAAACTCTACGGTCCCTACATACCTCTTTCGCCTCGTCCACTGTCATCAACCTCTTCTTGCATGCCCTCCGGAGGGTCCTCATGCTTTTTACGTGACCTTCCTCCAGTATCTTAGATACTGTGTTTTCGAAGGTCAACCAAGGTCTCCCCTTACCTCTCTTACCACTCACTTTTTCATCATAAATCTTTTTTACAATTCTTTCATCACTCATTCGTTTGACGTGCCCAAACCAGCTGAGCACGTTCTTTGTATTAGGCTGAAAATAAACATTTTAAAAATTTTAACTTCAGAGAGGCGAGAGATCGAAATATTCCGTGTTGGATAGCAGAACTCGATGCCGCTCTTTGTCCTACTCTCAGAGCAGGGAAATAAGAATAATTTAACCCTTGAGTGGGATCGAACCCATAACTATCGTGTTTACATTCCGACGATGCTCAATCACCGCGCCTGATTGTTTCTTATATGTTTATCATGAAAGTTGATTGAAATAGAATTTAATATGTTAAATTAATATATTTTTTAGTTTTGTTTTTTATTTAAAAATGTTTACTGAATAACTTATATGGCAGTCTGGGAGTCGACCTTTTAGCTACTTCATTGTTGCGCTTGATGCACAATAAGCGATAATTAAAATAAAAACAAATATTAAATCCACATATGTGCTTATAAATTACACGCTTCACGTGTATCTGCAATGGAAAGGCACCGAGCGTCCTGATTATACATCATTAGATATAATTATGCTGTATAATGTCTGTATAATTTAGTAAAGATATATTGTACATTAAAAAATGAGGCTAGTTGTGCCGCCGGGGTATAAGCGTGTGGACTGTAAACGTGACAGGTTGTCAATTCAATTCCCACTCAAGGAAATGAAATATTGAATATTTTCATTTCTCTTCTACATTGTTATACTATTAATCTTTACTAGGATAAATATATTAAACTTAAAATTTCAAATTGGTTTTGCTGTTCTCGACGTCGTCCAAGAGAGAAAACACACGGTTTTGTTAAGAAATTAGCTTTAAACACAACTAAATCCGACTCGATACACGAGAAAAAAATCAAAATTTCATAAAATAGCAACATAGTTCACTACATAGTATGAAACAAAGTCGCTTTCCGATCATTTCCTTTATAACGCTGTCTGTCACTATGTGCGCTTAGATCTTTAAAACTATCCGACGGATTTTGATGCGGTTTTTAAATAGATAGAATAATTCAAAAGGGATGTTCTTATTTATTAACATCTGTTATACATTTGAGAAACCTTTCGATTTTAAACAATACGCCATAAATTTTTATCCAATTAAGTACCGTAAATATTTAAGCTAATATATTAAGCGGGCGAAGCCGCGAGCGAGTTGCTAGTATTATAAAAGAATTTGTTCTCAGTTGAAATTGTTTGCTTCGCTTTAAATAAATAGTTTCTTAGAGCATCAAATGTTTGTATAAAATAACATCAAGTTATACAAGCACTGCTAACTTTAACTTCCAAGTGTAACGGTCTATGGAATGTCGCCACTTGCTGTTTCTATTAACTTTTTCTTTGTACTAATCAATGTGTAATATGGCAAACGGCTGTAATTCTTGGACAACGTTCGAAGAAAATACAAGAATTTTGTAAACTAGTGTGACAAGTGGTGTAACTTATTCAGATAAATATTAATTTTAATATGGTAGAGGTAACATATGCAATTATATTTTTATCTTTTTTTTTATATTTTTTCCAATAAAACATGTATGTCAGCTTCACGCTGTATCCCGCACACAGCAGGGTAGGCAGAGGGAACCTAGCGTTAAGATACTCCAACATAAGCATCTTATGTGTTCTGTTGAAAAAAACGTGTTTTTTTAGTTTTTAAATGATATATTTATATATTATCTCATAAAAATCTATTATCAAGCCAGAGCTGATATCTTCCACATAAGCGTAAATGCATCAGAATGTCGATATTACATTCTCAACTTGTATATTTTATGCACACGTTAACCTTTAATAAACTAGTATTTACATAATGAGAGATGAGGTTTCCGACCCCGCACTTGTCCCTGAACTTCGCATTTTAACGGGCTATGAAACAACTTTTTATTGGATTTTATCAACTTCACGCTGTAACCCGCAGACTGTAGGAAGAGGGAGCAAGTGTTCAAACACTCCGTTCCCCGCTCTCCGCCGAATTGAGTAGCGGAACTAATAATTCTAACTTAAATTTTTAAGTTAGAATTATTAGTTCCGCTACTCATCATTTATTTATTAGCAATCACTTTAGTGGTGGTTAATTATTTAACATTAAAAAAGTGTAACTTAATTTTCAATAAAATTATCATAAATAAAATAATGGACTTTGTGCAATTTTTAGTGATTTGGGTGGTAAAATATTACATTGATCCTGATTTCAGCGGAGAATGAAAATAACTTAACGGAGTGTTTTAACACTAGGTTCTATCACCCAATACATTACACAATATCTAAATAGGCCGAAAGTAGAGAAACTAATGACTTATCACTAAGATCTCTTTTTACATTTGTCATGAAATTAAAAAAATGCTATATAATTAATGTATTAACAAAGTTATATTGCCAAAATATATTGCAACCCGATAGATTCTCACATTGCGGTACGAATTTATCTAACGGTCGAGTACCTCTCAAATTGGGGGCATTGTCAATAACGTACGGTTAATTTATCGAGTACCATTTGTCTTATCGCTCTGTTCATAATATAAATAATATTTTAAGTTCATCGTTCTAATTATATCGATTTTTATTTGAATACATTACTACTAGATTCTCCCAAAGGCTTCTTCCGTTTCCTTCATACGGCGAGACGAATGACGTGAAGTAGCAGAAATGGAGCTTTATTGAATTATCGAACCAGTAAAGTTAAATAATTTTTTTCAAAATTAAATTTTACATTTTTCATTTTTCAACGTCTTAACAATTTATTAACAGTTCACTAAATGCGTCAGACCTGAGAAGAACCGGCATAAGAAACTCAGCGGCACCTTTTTTTAATCAATTTTATACAAATACAATATAATAATAATAATAATAAACTATTTATTGTACACCCAAAAAAGAAATAAAAGAATACAAATAAAAGAATATGTACAATAGGCGACCTTATCGCTAAAATAGCGATTTCTTCCTGGCAACCTTAAGGCGTTGGAAATCGCAAAATAAATAAATAATCTCCAGATCTTTTACAGAATTAAACTACAAGTGGTTGCCCCCGTATATATATATATATATATATATATATATATATACGTTCCCTCACGACGACCATCGATATAGCTTTAACACATTTTTTATGTGTATACTTAATGTTAATTCTCAAGATAAAAGACCCTTGAATGTTTTTATAACATCTTTTTTGTTTTTAAAAACAAATTAAATTATAACACTAAACTAAAATGGCGGGTATCATACGTTATTGGCAGTATAACCAGTCGTAATTCGACTTTTTTTCCTTAAATTGTCCATTTTTGGCTATCAAAAATGTATAAATAAACAAGTAAAAGGTATTCCATATAAGGTAATGTAGATCAAGTTTAAAAAAGAAATATTATAATTTCAGTGAAAGTATAGGTAAAGAAAAGCATTTATTGCATATTTATATATCATGCGTGAAAGTGATTGCGAGTATACCTGCCTGTTACTGTGCTATATGTGAGACGTATCGATTTTGATGTAATTTAAAAAGGGAAATACGCCGAACTTTATGAATGACGTAGGTATATTCATCCAGCCTCGAGTGGGACTCGAACCCACAAGCTATTTCGTTTATAGTCACACGCTTGTGCCTCTGAGCCACTACTGGCCTTAATATTGTTACTCGTCTCTAAATCTAAACTTAAGTCAATAACTAATTTTAGCGGTGAGTAGAAAACTTTGAAAGTTCATCAGTGTGTAGTTAACGGAAGATTTTATGCCCAATTTGCCGGACTTTCTGCCCAATTTTCGTAATATTGAGTGTTGAGTACTGGTACTCAACTTCGAAATCAAAACAATTTAAGAATAATCATAATAATTACTTCAGTGTTTCCACCGTACTGTTATTATTTTCACAAACTGGAGTAGCCTGAGTAAGCGTGTTTCGCATAAATTAAAAGGTTTAGAACTAGATAGCATACAAAATATGTAACCTTTCGTGACCTTGCTTTCTATTTGACCTTGCATTTTGTAAATTTTTTAAACATGCTTTTATTAACTATATTATATTTTTTTATTAGCTTAGATATATCTTATATCAATCTAGCAAAAATATAAATTTATTTATTTGATACACAGATTTACCTACATCATATAAAAGAAGTTTTGCAATAGATATATACTTACTTTGACCCACTTTTTACCAATTTGCTTGAAAAGTTACACATCAGTCCAAATTCGATGACAGTACAAAAATGTATAACGTGAATGCATTGTTTTTACCAGGGCGACTAACATGACGAGAAAGTACTTTAATGTTTTTTTAGTTTTATTTTTATATTATTACATTTATTTGATGGCCGTATCGCCAAGTTTTAAAGATAAAAGCAATTGTCGTTCCAAAAAAATATAACATCGCAATAATTATTAATTGATTACCAAAGAATTTATAACCAAAGAAGAAAGTTTACTTGTTATTTTTCCATGCCACAACTGACAGATTAGGTGTTGAAAGGCATTCATTATTTTTCACAAAAGTTCGCTACGTTTGCGAAAAATGATGATTGCCCTCGACATCGTTTTCACCCAGTCAATAGCTTGGCTGTGGCTTCAAATCTTACTCATGACATAAGATCCCTATGTTTTCCATTTTTGGATAATAGTGACATATCCTGTATCATTCTAACCTTCACGCATTCCTCGCGTAGTTTTATTGCTCCAACTCTGGATATTGTGTGTTGAGTGACGGAAATTAACGCCTCTTTTTAACGCTCTCTTTTGGTAAAATGTTTTTTTTTTAATGTTATCATTTATTCGAGCGTGTACCGAACGCACGGCTGTTGCATTTTTTAATAAAAACAATATATTTTTTAAATTCATATAACATTGATATACCTACGTATCTCTATTTGTACATATTATATACACGCGAATAAAATATACTTATAATATATAAGAGAAAGCAATTATACAGACACACATTTCTATAATATGTACAATATAATATTTATATAGATAGATTCCAGCCGTGGCCTTCAATTATTAAGTTGGTAATGGACGTTACGCTGCACGTTCCACCAACTCCTCATAGTAGACTATGTAGTACCTACTTTGTGATTGAATTTTAGACTACTAACTGAAAAAAAAAAAATATATATATATATATAAACTGAAAAAAGTGGGAAAATATATATTAAAAATATATATATATAAACTTTCTATGTGCGGGTTTCAGCGTGAAACTAAGAAAAAATATTTATTTTTACTACTATAATTGCATCGAATTTAAACTTACCGCTTTAATCATTCCCATTACACGGAACTAATGGGTTTACAAATATGACTCACAATCGCTGTGCGTGTAGTTAAGAAATTATATATTATATGATTCTCTTTTTTTATGGAAATGGTTTTACATTTCGTTGAGGATTTTTCTTTCCCATTAAAATATCGAGAAACTCGTCTCCTCGTGGTCCCCTGCACTCGCCGAAGGACCATGTAGGTTACATGCAAAATTTCTGTCAGTTAGTAACGGAAGACGAATTTTCAAACTGTACGTATATATATATCATATATATTATAGGTAATACAATCTATACTCTCTGAATGTTAATAATATTTTAATTGCATTTAAATGTAATTGCAAGTAAAATTTTAAATTAAAAAGTTTATCAAGACAACATAACTGCAATTAGAAAAATATCAAGACATAAAATAAATAACAAAATCTCGTGCCATTAATTACAGCTCTCTCCCTATTTTTACACCAGCTTAGATTGATATTACGAAGCAATGACAGGCTAAATAATTAAAATCCCGGACCTAAGCTTCAGACAATGATGGCCTGGAACAATAGCGATTGCTATGGCGAGCATATCTCATTAAATGAGTGTAACTTGAAATTTTTTCAACCTTTTCTTGTCTTTTGTTTTGAGTTGGTGTTTCGGATGATTAGGTATGCTGTTACCTAATGTTTCGACGGGTGATTCTAGTAAGACAGGTAGTTTTACAAAGTATTCTTGGCTTAACTCTAAATCAGCTTCACGCTTTATCCTGCACACACCAAAGTAGACAGAAGGAACCAAGTGTTAAGAGTAAGACACTGTTCTTTATTTTTCGCAGAATTTTGAAGGCGTTGCGCGTTGAGGGCGGAACTCAACACGTATAATTAATTTATTAAGTATTTGACGTTACCGTGGCACTTTTACGTGCTCACTCACTCACAATGGTCCCAACACTATTCAGTAAACAAAAAAAAAATGGTTATATGCACAAAAAATTAAACTTGTAAAAGATGACAGTGAAATTTTCATTAAATTTAATAATATTAAATTAAATTGAAATTCCTTACCGACATTATGCCCAATTTAAAATACTTGTAAATCATCTTGTCACTTACGTCCCATAACAGTTTTTACAACTGCCCCTGCCCGCAGCATTCTACAGGTTTCTGTATATTTCCTGCAACATGTTGTCTTAATATAAGTTTATTTTTTCTATATACATTCTGTCTGTCTGTTTATTTAATTCTTTTTTTCTATATGGGGCCGCGAAACTAGACATTTAAAATTTAATTATTAAAATTTTGTTTATTTGATTTCATATTTTGTGTTTGATTTAATAAAATTTCAAATGCAATTAAAATTTACATATTTATTTATTTGTTATGCATTAGGCAAACCGTTTAAATCGATTCGTTACATGAGTAATGTTATTGATATAGTTGCACTACTACAAATATAGTGGTTTTAGTTTTTACTCAGGAATTAGTCAGTAGTCTCTAAATAGAATGAAACTTGTATCATTTATATGTTCTGAAATCAGGAACAGATTTTAGTATAATTTTTTGGAAAATTTTAGTTATATTTGGTCTTCGCATTTTTTAATTTATTTTTATAAATGTTGACCTGTTTGATCAGTTTACACACAAATAATATTAAATTTATATTACTTGTATTTGCCAATTTCTGCCTACTTAATATTAACTACTAGAGATTCAAACGCGGCTTGGCTAGCTTAAGCTTATTAACCAACTTCTATAAAAGGATGTTATCAATCTAATAATTTAGCCAAAGGATATATTTTTCTAAATATATATTTTTTGTAATAGCAATTATCATATTCCTTTCTAATATCTCCAATAATATGTGTACAAAGTTTTATGATAATCGATTAAGTAGTAATAAACTCATATAAATTCACATTTATAATATTAGTATAGTAACAAATTGGAATTTGAAGTCGCAACCATCTACTACGATTCCAGTATTTTTTTAAAATTTTTTTTGAAGTCTCCATATAAACAAGTTTTGTATTTTTCCAATGTGAACCGAAATTCGTCAAGAAATGGAACATGATATACTGCTTTTGCGTCATCTGCATCCGTAGTACAGTTGTTCTTTATATAGACGTTCCGGTTGGAATTTTTGAAAACTTGTCAGGCTAAGGAAGCTATTTTTGGATTTGAAATGTACTTGATTTTACATGCACTCTGGCTCATCTAATTTAAAGCTACTTCAGGTGTGAAAGCTTAAATTTTCTCATATTTAGGAAATGACATCATTTACATTCACAGTTTTTTTATCAGTTTCATGCTGTATCTCGCACACAGGGTAGGCAGAGGGTAACTAGTGCTAAGACATTCCGTTCCCCATTTTCCATCAAATTCTGGATGCATTGCATGTTGAGTGGCGAATCTCAACGCCGTGCTTTGCCTCGACACCAGAGATAAAATATTTTCTTTCCTCGAGTAAGAATCGGACCCAAAACCTGTAGCGATTAGAATAATACACTTTATTCCCCTACGCTAACTACTACTAACTAGCCTCACACATTCAAAGTTTCATGATTATAAATATGCATTTTTCACAGGTGGCTGAACGTCTACAGGTGGACGTTCGGCGCGGGCTGTCATGGAGAGAAGCGAACGATCGTATGAACTTCGTGGGCCCCAACGAGTTCCAGGTCAAGGAAGAGGATCCATTATGGAAAAAATATATAGAGCAATTCCAAAATCCACTCATTTTGTTGTTACTCGGTAAGAACTTGTAATTTATTTTATAAAAAAAAGTACGTACCTAAATAATTTTAATTAATACAATGTATATAAGATATATGTGCTAAAAATATGTCGCTATATAAAAAAAAATGAGGAATGGTCTCGGGCTCATGTCAATTTTAATGTCAGATACAAATAATGTTTTGGCAAGTCTCTAATAACTCTTTTTTTTTACATTTCTAAAGTGTTATTCCATACTTAGAAAAGAAAAACAGTTTGTAGAAAACGTATTAAAATTTTAACATAGCAGTACAAACAGCGCCGTTGATTGAGTAAACTTTCTGTTTACTTATTAATCGGCAGCCGTCTGCGTTTGACGTATAAATTGCGTAAAGGAAATCATGAAAGATATCGGTCAAATACGTTTAAAGACACTTATCAGTCAATAACGTGACGCCTTTTGCCAGTAGAAGTAAAGTAAAAAAAAACAAAAGCGGCTTCATGCTTTTCCTGCTTTTTTCCGAATTCGAGATATTGCGTGTGGCGGAACTAAACGCCACGCGTTGTCGTGCCAGAGCGAATAATTATTCCGAGTGGTGATCAAACCCACATTCATCTCGTTCGAAATCAGACGACGTCCTAACGCGCCACGATGGCATGGCAAACTTGAGTAAAGCTGCCATTTAGACATTATCTAATGCGAATATTTTTTGCGATGCGTTTCTTAGATGTAAGATGGCTTGAACCTGTTTGTAAAACGACGCGATACGGTACAGTGAATGCGGTGTAGCTATGTAAACACTTTAAACCTAGGAGTATTATTTAAGTAAAGTTTTATTTCAGAAATATAGTGGCGTTTAACACCGCACTTTGTTTTACAAGGTCAGAAAAACTAAAATATTTTCTATATGACGGTTCGCGTCAGAATCAATCAATAATGAAAATTACTTAAGTCACATGTCACATGGCTGATACATTCAAAAGTGGTTCCTATTGATTTAATATCAAGGACACGTTTAAAATTGTTGCATGAATTATAAAATCGATATTGTTTTTAGCGATTTTGTCTTTAATTAATTCGAATACGGATTCGATTAGGTATTTACATACATAAAAAAATGTTACAACGAAAGAATTAAATATCTAAGCCCGCAACCGCCAGCAGTGTACTATTAATGACTATTAATGAACATCGTTATATTTGCACATAGCACGGAATTCAACGCCGCGTTTTGTCTACCACAGCGAGGAAATGAAAAAAAAAATTACATTTCTCTGATTGCAGATAGAAGCCACAATCATCGCGGTCAATGTCACCATTTACGAATTTAATTTGTCATTTTGAAACATGAATTTGTACTTTAATTATTGTTTTTCAGCTTTAGTTCTTTTAAATGTAAATATATTACTATTTATTTTCAATGGGGTTACGTATCGCGTGACATTGACGTGTTCTATCTCTGTTATTGTGATTGTTTACTTCTCGGTGCGCCTCTACAATTTAAAAGTCATTTTTAATACTACGTAAAAGGTTTTTTTATTATAGCTTTTAGGTGTACTTTACTTTGTTTCAACATAATAACTATGATATTCGTAAAGTGAGTTTTGCTTGTACATGATCTAGTAAAGTAGTTGCGGGTAGAAATTTTTAAAAGTAAATAAAAAGTTCGCGAGATTTTTCCGGCATATATCACACACCGGGTTACGACACACCGTTCCTATTCACTGAAAGTTGAGTGGTGGAATTTAACGCCGCGCTTCGAGTCGTTACCAGAGAGATGATATAAAAAGGTTACTTATTTTATTTCCTTAAGTGGGTATTGAACCCACAACCTATAGGTTGCGTTTATGCTGCGCCACGCCACACTGGCCTTAATATATGTAATTTTCATTTTCTCATTCAAAATTCTTTCATTCAAAATTTCCTGAAAATAAATAAATGTTATCTCAGAGCAGGCTGTAAAAAAATAGCATAAAACTCGATGTTAAATTGTTTGTAATTACTCCAAATATATGTAGGTACATTCACATAATCAGCAATGATAACGCAAACATTTTTTGAAAGGTGAATTTCTTTAAATGGAGCGATTGGAAAGTAAATTGATGCCTTATACAGCCCTTGCGTGAAAATTTAAGTATTTATTGAGTAATAATATATTAATTGTTTATTTTTATTGAGGCCGTCATGGCGCAGCGGCACAAAGGTGTGACTGTAACGCGATGGTTGTGGGTTCGATCCCCATTCGAGAAACTGAAATATTTATTTACGTTTATATTTCCATTTCTTCGCTCTGGTTTGCAAAGCAAAGCGGGGGCGTTGAATTCTGCCACTTAACACGCAATGCCTCCAGAATTCGGCAGAAAGTGGGATACGGAATGGTGAACACTATGTTCCTCTGCCTATCCTGATGTGTGCGGGATACACTTCGCTCCCCATGCCGATTTCAGGAGAAGATGCGTTACTCAAGACCGCTCTTTGCCTTGATACCAGAGCGAAGAAAATGAAAATATAAAATATTTCACTTCCTCTTTTTTTTTTTTTTTTATATGGGAGAGGACAAGGCAAACGAGCGTTCGGGTCACCTGATGGTAAATGATCACCGCCGCCCACGACCCCATGCAACACCAGAGGAGCCACAAGTGCGTTGCCGGCCTTTAAGGTTGAGATGAAGGGCACCGGGGCCCGGCATTACCTAATGCGAAACGCAGTGGCAAGGGCCACTACTTCACGCCGGTTTTAAATGTCGGGGGTGGTATTAAATCCGGTCGAGTCTGCCCATGCGTGTTGCCATTACTGGCGACGTGACTCTACCACACGTACTTTAGTCGCCTCTTACGACACCGACAGTACCAGGGTGATCCTATTCTAAGCCGGGACCACACGGCTAATCTCCTCTAGAGGGATTCGAACCAGTCTCGTTTACAGTCACATGCTTGTGACCTTGCGCCACGGCTGACCTCAATCTATATTATATCGATATCTATAGCATAGGATACTCATTAGTTGTAGTTGTATGGAAAAAAAGTCCATTTTGAAGTTTTTATTATTTCCTTAAATTAAGTTATAATAAGCATATAGAAAAAATTATGTTAATAAAATTTCTCTACAAAAGTTACCTTAATAAATAGATAATTATAATACATATAGGCGTTGGTGACCGGTAATCGAACCTACGACTAAATCGGACAAAAGGCAATAATTTAGTTATGCACGTTTCAATATTTGTGTACAATGTGACCTTAATTCACGTATTACAGCGTTCAACAATCCGTGACTTCTCTCAGGTATAATATACGCCAATTAAACTGTTATTTGCACAGTAAATATGGATTTTAAATAAAATTTTATAAAATAATCATATAATAGTTAGGATATTTTAGTTCAACGTGTTTTTCTTTTATTTCCGTAAGAGATTTATATAATATATAACAATAAACTTTTTATTGTTATATATTATGTACGTGTACCTATTAGTACATTTTTTATATACCGTCGAAGTTTCGTGTTGAATGGTACCAAAATGAGGAAATTAAATATTTTAATGTCTCAAATGGTAATCGAATCGAAAACCGTCGAGTTTACAGTCATACATTGTGGCACTCCGTCACCACTTCCTCAAACGGACGGTAAGTGCCGGAGTGTCTTTACATTGACATTAGGTTCCTTCTGCCTATTCTGTTCATTCTATCCTGCTACATGTAGCTATAGCGCGAATTGGAAATTCGCACATATATTATTTTGTGCAAGCTAAGTATTTACTTGGATAAGGTTTTTTGATCCTATATATATATATATATATATATCCTTATGTATATTTATATTTTTTTCAATATGCTAAATAATAGTAATGAACAAATTGAACGCTTTCAATAAATACTTCCCACGGTTACAGTAACGATCGTTAAAAGGCAAGTTGTAAACTTTCTCCTGTTAAACATAAAATTCAGTACTGACATTAAATGGTAACATTATTGATAAATTATAAGTAAATCCTACCATAAAAAATATATTTAATTACTTTTTCGTCCGAAATTTAGTATAAATCAGTGGCTTTATGACGTTCTCAGGCTGAAGTTTTAATTTCTTTGTCAGATATTGAAAATTAGGTTAATTAGGTGTAATTATCGGTTTAAAGTCTTATTTATTCTTTTGATAAGTTTCTAGATTCTAAAGGTCTGTCCTGTAAATGCAACTGTTTTCGGTACGATTCCTGCGCTGGGGAATGTTCTGTATTAATTTCTTCGTTCTGGTAAAAAAACAAAGCGTGGCTGGTTCTCTCACCTAGCACGCAATGGACACGATACTAGAGACTCGACTACAGTAATTCGACACTCTTTCACCGACACTACATTATACATTAGACTCATGAACTACCCTCAACCCACATCTTTCGGAACTTGGCTCTTGACTTGGCTTAGCTCTCCAGGCAATCGATACTCGATATACGACAGAGGACACATGACAGGGGACATGCATCTCATGACAGTCGTCACACTGGTCACGTTAAGGGCGATGTTTTGACAGTATGCAATCTAGTTTGCAATATTTTCTAGAAAAACTGTGCGTACTTGTAAATATATTAAAATAGTGACCTCCAGCAACAGTTAACGTATTAAGTTGAAACGTAACATTTTACCAGAGCGGATAAATTATTTTAATCTGTTTTTCATTTTCTCTAAGTTAAGGTTGAATTAAAACGTTCGACTGTGCCACGACGGCCTCAATTTTCATATATTTTTATTTGTCAATAAAAATTACCCAATTTTACTAATAATTGCGTTAAAATTCGTTATCAACAGGTTCCGCAGTGGTCAGCGTATGCATGAGGCAGTTCGACGACGCCATATCCATTGCAGTGGCTATAATGATCGTGGTGACCGTCGCTTTCGTTCAGGAGTATCGATCTGAGAAGTCGCTTGAAGAGCTTAATAAACTAGTGCCGCCGACGTGCAATTGGTAAGGAATAGGGATGTCATTGAGTAGAAAACTGTAGCATGTAAGAAATCGAGATTTTGTTGAGTAAAAAATATAGAATGTAAGGAATTGGGATTTTGTTAAGTAGAAAGAAGACTATAATGATATTTCCTCAGAGAACGAATAATTTTCATGTTTTCACACAAAGTTCGGAAATAAATTCCGCCACTCTACAATTAATCTATCGACTTCGGGCACACAGAACGAAGTATCTTTACAGTAGTTTTAGCTGAAAAATATTCATTAAATATTTAAAAAAAAAACATTTTCTGGTCTTACAAATAACCCGTTCGATAATGAAAAGACAATTTCTTTTCCAGCCTCCGAGAAGGAAGCGTAGAGCATTTCCTCGCAAGGAACCTCGTTCCGGGTGACATAATTCACCTTAACGTCGGTGATAGAGTGCCAGCCGACTTACGTCTATACGAATCGACCGATTTATCTATCGACGAGTCGTCATTTACCGGTGAAACGGAGCCGGCCATAAAAAGCGTTTTACCGAATAAAGCCTCCGCTGGAAGGGTTAATAAGGATAATATAGCGTTTATGGGCACTTTAGTTAGATGTGGTAATGCTAAGGTACGTTTTTTTTATTATTTTAAGTTTTATATAACTGCACAGGCCTTTGGTTCCTACCGTCTTGTCACTGCCATTTTTTATGATACAATACAACAAAAAACAGAGTTATTCTCAATCGAGACTTTTTTTATGAAACTTAAGTTTCATTAAATTGATATTCAATAACACCGAAAATTCGTCATAATCCTCAAGAATATTCTAGACAACCAGAGAAAATTTATATAAAATATGATCTTTTAAAAAACAGCATTAAAATTCTTGATATGTTTTATTTATACTAATTAATATTATTAATCCAAAAATACACAACAGATTCTAAAAGAAAACTATGCTTCTTATTATTAAGTTCTTTCTTAACCCAATCAATATACCCATACAATACAAGTAATTACACATTTTAGGGTATCGTGGTGAGTACAGGGGAACGTTCTGAATTCGGTGATATGTTCCGCATGATGCAAGCGGAGGAATCACCCAAGACGCCATTACAAAAGTCCATGGATACATTGGGAACCCATTTATCCATGTATTCCTTCTGTATTATCGGCTTTATAATGATCGCTGGATGGTTGCAAGGCAAGGCTATCCAAGAGATGTTTACAATTGGAGTCAGTTTGGCTGTTGCTGCGATTCCTGAAGGTAAGTAATTCTTTTAGATTCATATCTCGAATATACCTAGTGCTAATAGAATAAGGTTCGAATTTTTAAATTCTATATTTCTAAACCCATTGTCTTTCTTTTTTCCGATAACGAATGTAATATTTATTCCTAAAGATAACAAATACACTACGTTCGACGAGTCGTGGCCGCCATTGCCGCCCGAGTGAACAGTACATAAAAGTTCAGAAAGCCTAACTTTAGAGCGTCCAGAATTCGTCAACCGTACTGTATATACACAATTTTGTTTGTATGTCCATTCCCAGGTCTACCAATAGTGGTGACAGTGACTTTAGCACTCGGTGTGATGAGAATGGCCAAACGTAACGCCATTGTAAAGAAACTACCCACCGTTGAAACTTTAGGCTGTGTTAATGTTATATGCAGCGATAAGACTGGTAAGTGTTATAGGATGTAGATTTGTAGTTTTTTTTTTAATTATAAGAAGTATGGGGAAGATGATTGAAACTTTTAATTATCAGTTAAATATTTATGTTTCTTTGTCATTAATCAAAAATATTAAAGTTTTCAATCCCCAAAATTATTGACGGTACTAAAATGATTATGTACTGTGACTTGGTATTGATATATAACGTATATAAATCAATAGCCAGATATGACCAGTTTCAAGAAATTGATAGAAAAATCGAGAACAGAGTAATCATTTTCTCGATTTTCTTAGTCGACCTTTACAAAACTTGAAATTAATAAAAAAAAATATTATTTCTCTTATATCTTTATGAATTTCGTAATATAAATAAATTAACTTTCAAAACACTCCGTTCTCAACTTTGACCCACATTAATTAAAACTTTCAGGCACATTAACAAAAAACGAAATGACAGTAACAACTCTATCAACATCGGGTGGCCACATCGCCGAAGTGACCGGCGCCGGGTACAGCGCTAGGGGCGATGTACATCTACGCGCGTACAAGGGGAGGGACTTGGACGTGGCTAGGATGGGTGTTAATAGTATGTTGGAGGTAACATTTATACCATTTTTAGATAAATTTGAGGTTTTATTTTTAGTATTATTGAGGTAAATTTAGTATTATTGGGATCTGGTCAGAATGGGGTGTCAATAATGTGGTGGAATGAATATTGATATTTTTAGTTAAAGTATGGTTTTGTATGTCTGTTCATTTGTCACAGCTGTTACATTTTTTTCGGAAAAACACTGGAATAAAAAAAATTAAATTTGGTGCTATTCATACTGCTTGATTTTTAATTAGAGATTAAGATTCCAAATAATACATTCTATAATTAGAAATTGCGATGACTACGATTAATTACACATTTATCTCCACAGGTGGGAATTTTATGTAACAATGCGATAATACGTGATGACACGTTATACGGTCAGCCGACTGAGGGCGCTTTGCTAGCTTGCGCCTTGAAAAACAATATGCATGACTTCAGAGATCAGTATACGAGATTGAATGAAATACCTTTTAGGTGGGTTTTTAATTTATTTATAGATTTTGACAATATATACCCCACCTATGTGCTATTATTCGATAATAAATGTATTGAATTTGCGCAAAATGTGTAAAACGGAGTGTTTTCACATTAGGTCCAAGTCAAGCCTTTTTTAGCCTTAGCCTTTTTTAAAAAATTATTGGATATTTCATGAAATTTCTGTAGAAGGAATTGGCTTATTAATATTAATTAGTTTTAATCGTAAATAATATAACTAAAATATTTATTTTTTTTTTATTTTTGACACTTAAAGTATTTTTATTTTAAAGTATTAAATATATTTTAAAAGTAGTATTGCCAAGCGATAATTGTTATTAATTATCTTTGGGTGACGGAAATTTGTAAAAATCTCCCTACAGAGATGCTAACAACATAAATAAGTTGTAGCAAACGTATAAGAATTTCCACGTAGCTCGATGAGAACGTATGGCTTAGTTGGTCAGGGCGTTGGGACGGCGTTCCCATGAGGCGCGGGACCAAATTCCACTATGTTAAAATTTTTATACGTTTTCTTAATAAATGTTTTAATTTTTTTCTAATAGCTCAGAAACTAAAATGATGGTAGTCAAATGTGCACCCAAATTTAGCGATGGGAAGTTAAAAGAGGAAGTGTTCGTAAAGGGTGCCATTGAAAAAGTTTTACCACTATGTACCAATTATATAGATAGTTCTGGTAACTACGCGCCCATGACAAAGGAGAAACAAACTGATTTCTTGAATGAAGCTTATAATATAGCTAGAATGGGTGAGTTTATTTTTTTTTATTATATTCTCAGTTTTACGCTGCAGCAGCAATCGAATCTGCTGAATAATTATATTGTGTTGTCACAGGTCTCCGTATAATAGCGCTGTGCCGGGGCGCGTCGCTTGAAGCGCTGACGTTCACGGGCGTGTGCGGCGTGTGCGACCCGCCGCGCCAGAGCGCGCGCGAGGCCATTGCGGCCCTCCGGCGCGCGACAGTCGCCGTCAAGATGCTCACGGGCGACGCCAAGCCCACCGCGCTCGCTGTCGGTACGTACTCACACATACACACATGAACACACCATGTCACACAATGAACTTAGAAATGTTTCGAACTTGCGCATGTACAGGTCGTGTGCATAATATTCTAAGATCTACTGTAGCAAGGCAAGTGAAAAAATATATCAGAATATCAAATTATCAATGTATTGAGATTTAAAATATGGTCGATACTTATTAGTTTATTTTCACCCAACCCTACTCTATTATAGTTAACTGTCGTGATTAGGTTTTTTCATCCCTACGTGCATACACACGTTACATATGTGTATATACACATTCGTTAGAAATACGTATATTTTTGCAATGGTTGCATTAAATCATTATATCTTATTTACGCAGAATTTGTCTCTGTTTTCCCCCTTTTGATATCGTTTCATTTCATTCACTCATTCAAATTTTTACTACATACTAAAAAATAGCTCAATATTATAATTTCTCTTTAAATCTTAAACATTTAATCGCAATAATGTAACGTCAAATTTGATTTGTATCACAGCACAAATGGTCGGTTTGGATATATTACATTCGCAAACGCTTTCTGGTGAACAGTTGGATTCAATGTCGGATGACGATCTCGACGCCGTTATTGATACAGTAAGTAAATGTTTATTAAGTCTTTATTTTATTTAAAATAACATAAAAATATGTAGGTTTTTGATTTATTAATATATAATTTGAATTACAAATTGAATTTATTAATATACAATTTTTAACCTGGCTAGATTTCAATATATAATGTTTTGTCATTATCGATATACTCTATTATAATTACGTTAAACATTAAAAGTTCTGTCACAACAAAGTATTTCATACATACTTAAAGTATTAATATCTTCGGAGAATTATTTTTACATTTATACTCCTTCTATATTCAATATGGCCACATACTTTTTTATCTTTTAAGTGAAAATAATCGATTATTTCAATGTTAGGTAACAGTATTCTACAGAGTGACGCCAAAACATAAATTGACGATTGTAAAGTCCCTGCAAAGGCTCGGCAACATTGTTGGAATGACAGGTAACATGTTCTATTATATTTTAAAAAAATATAATTTATTACTTAAGTTTAAAAATATAATTTTAAATATTTTTGTAAAAGAATTATGATTATTCCTCTGAACGAATGAAAGTAGGTGGTCTACTTTTACTATACATTTAATAATTATTTTATTCTACAAAAAGCTATTAAGTTCTGAATAATGAAACTTAATAAAAATACCTACGTACAAAAATCTCCCCCCAATAAAGATTTGAACCGACAACATTCCAAACAGTGACTAAATAAGATATTTTTTCCAAGGTGATGGTGTAAACGATGGTGTAGCATTAAAAAGAGCAGATATTGGTATAGCCATGGGAAGAAATGGCACAGACGTGTGTAAAGAGGCGGCCGATATGATTCTTGTTGATGACGATTTTGCTACTATCATGTGAGTGAAGTGGTTGTTTTGTTTATACTGTAGCGAAATCAAACACCTCGAGGCTTTTACAGGACATATATTTCTTAGAGCCACTTACCATTAAGCTTGTACAATGTATCTATTAAATTCTAATACATCATGTTGTTCTGGAGGACCTTTTTCTCTTTCTCCCAGTCTAAAGGTGCATCTCGAATTTTCCGACCACTTGAAGCGTCATTTTAGCAGAACAGTGGTCGTTTTATAAATTTATTTTACAAAAATTAAATAAAGATGGCAATTACATTTTTATAATAAATTTCGAATATCAAAACAATTAATATAAAATCATTATATTATATTTATTCTACTCTTACGCCGTATAACTCACATAGCAGGACAGCTAAGGATGACATACTCCATTCACCTCAAGACACTTCTTTGTTCTTCAATTTGTTTGTTTTTATATATTTTTATTACTTATTATTTTATTCAACTATTTAATGTATTATTTCAGTTCAGCGATAGAAGAAGGCAAATGTATATTTTACAATATAAGAAATTTCGTTCGTTTTCAATTATCCACGTCGATTGCTGCTTTGTCGTTGGTAGCGTTAGCAACGTTACTCGGCGTGCCCAACCCTCTCAACGCCATGCAAATATTGTGGATCAATATTATAATGGATGGTGAGTTTGATATTTATTTGTAGTATTTTTTTTGGTTTAAAATTACTTAGTTATAGGTAATTTTAACTTGAATAGGTTTCACATGTTTGATAATATCCAAATATATAAATAAATAAAGCGGTCTAAACTGCCTACAATCTAGATATTATTAGTCTACAATCTGCCTATAATTTGGATAGTGACTCACACTCCTTGTTTTTTGTCTTAGCTATATACCTATTTAGTAAGTTTTTACAGCTTTTTATTACCAACCTCGTTTAGCTAAGCTAAACAGGTTATATTTCATTAAAAAGTAATAACATATAATAAAATAAATAACATGAATAATAATACAAGAAAATATATTACAGGTCCACCGGCCCAATCTCTAGGAGTTGAACCCGTGGACCACGAAGTGCTACGTCGCAAACCACGGGATACGTCACGGAGAATTATATCGAGATCTCTCCTACTCTCAGTTTTGCTATCCGCTGCTATCATCATTGCGGGGACGCTTTGGGTGTTTAATAGAGAGGTATGTATGTTTGTACGCGATTGGCTCGTGTTTGGCTGAATCGATTTTGATGCGGTTTTCACCGTCTAATTGTAAAATATTGTAGATTTGATGAGAAGTGTGGAGTGGCTTGTTGGAATTAATTATTTTCATTTCCTCGCTCTGTTAAGAAGAAACACGGCGTTGAATTCCGCCACTTAACGAGCAATGCTTGGAAAATTAGACGAAAAATTTTAAAGGATTTTTTTAACATAATCCTCCTCTGCCAACCCCGCCTTACGCGAGATACAGTGTGAAACAAAAGGTAACAAGTCTTAGTTTTAAAAAAATGGTAATCTTTCCGTTGTCACCCATTTATATTTGACCAGATTGGACGATTGCTTAATAAATCCCGACTTTTTTTTAAATCTAAATTTAAGGGCTTTGTAAATCCCGACTTAGTTAATAAAAAAATATTTTACAGATGTCAGACAATAAAATAACACCGCGCGACACAACGATGACGTTCACATGTTTCGTGTTGTTCGACATGTTCAACGCGCTGTCGTGTCGGTCACAGACGAAAAGCATATTTCAAATTGGATTATTTTCTAATAAGTAAGTACTTTTTTGTATGTTTCTTTAATTAAAAAGGATATTCGTCATCTACATCGTCTGCAAAGTGCTGAAGAGTGTGTTTGGTTGATTGCTCTAATCTCAGTAAATTGTGGTGTGAATTATTTTTTTTGTATTACATCCATTTATCGATGAAGTGGGTATAGGCTTAGCTTTTTCTATTTGACAATGCGGTATTTGTTTTAGTTTATAAATCTACTAAATAATTTCCAGAATGTTCCTGATAGCGGTAACATTGAGTCTTATAGGACAAATGCTGGTCATTTACTTTCCGCCATTACAAAGGGTTTTCCAAACTGAAGCCTTAACCGGACATGGTGTGTATATTTTTTAAGAGATTTTTTTATTTCTCACTGTTTCTGGTTAATTGTAAGTTCTTTTAAACCTTATATATAAAATGAGTTCTTGCATTTCAGATCTGATATTCCTAGTCTGTCTTACATCAAGCGTTTTTATAGTGAGCGAAATTAAAAAGTTAATCGAGCGTACACTAAAGAAGCGATCCAATGGAAAGTTCTCGACGAAGCCACACGACGCACTAGACTTTGTATGACACGAGTCCCAGAGGAAAACCCAGTAAGCCTCTGCCAGTACGATGAAAGTGTACCCCAAAAGTATAGAAGTAAGAAACAAAATTGTTTACATCGTAATGTGTTAAAAGAAAATATACCACAAGGGTTAAAACAAAAAGGACAATATGGCTTATATCAAAGCGTAGAAAATGAAAATGTACCAAATGCTATACAAAATATGGTTCATTATGACTTACATCAAAGCGTGGTATATGAAAATGTACTCCAACTGTTACTGATTAAAGAACATAATTTCATACATTCTAATTTGGACTTGCAACGTAACGACGTCATAAGGTCGTTAAGTGATGGAAAAATGGATGTGTCGATTGATAAAAATTAAACACGGTGTACATGAAGTGAGCACGTCCAGATAAAGTGGCGTATCCAAAATGAGTGTTAGTGATAGTTGTAGTGACGTCACACCCTTCTGTGTGTATGACGGTAAGATAGATAAAATGTAACTGTTGTAGATTCATTTTTATTTCTTTATATAGAGCTAGTTTGCCACTCGCGGCTTCGCCTGCTTGAACTTGTAATATGGATGTATTAAACATTTTTCATATCAGCTTCACGTACATGTATCCCGCTCACAGCAGGGTAGGCAAAGGGAACCTACTTTTAGTGAAAACTGTCATATAATTATGCGGTAAAAAGAATGGAATGGATATTTTTTGATATTTGAAAATAACGTGTTTATTGATATTTTGAAATTGTAGTTATTTTACCAGAAAGACAATATCTGGTGAAATGTCGAAAAAAGAAAGCAAAAACATGGACTGAAAGCTTGTTATGATATAGATGTTTTTCTCGGTTTAGTTAGTTAATTATTATTTTTTCATTCAAATTAAAAAATAATAAATAATAATAGTGTAGTCAGTTCTATTTATTTTTGTAATAATATATCTCGACAGTGATGTATGTTTGTGAATGAAAGTAATGCATTTAGTACCTCGAAGTAAAGCACTATTTTAATTAATGTGCTTTTAATTGAATGTTGGTAGTATTGAATTGTATAAAAACAATGGTTAATTATTATTATTTATAATTGTCTATCTAGTAAGATATTCCA
Source organism: Heliconius aoede (assembly GCA_037355905.1). Classification (NCBI taxonomy): domain Eukaryota; kingdom Metazoa; phylum Arthropoda; class Insecta; order Lepidoptera; family Nymphalidae; genus Heliconius; species Heliconius aoede. Next base: position 911,331 of record JBAIZZ010000099.1, on the reverse strand, counting down.
CTATTTTTGTTTGTTACATCTCAAGCAAAGGCTAAATATTTATAATATTTGTAATATTTATGATAATTTTGCATATAGTTATTGACCGGTTACGGTTGTGGGTGCAGTATTTTTTTTTATATGTTTTATGTAAATCTAAGGATAATCTTCAATTTTTGACTTGCTTAATATATAAAAACAGGACCTAGTTTATTTTTTAATGATTTGTTTTGTACTTTAATTACATTTTTTTCTATTTCATTATACCAGTTTGTGAATATCTCCAGTTTTATATTGGTTCCTAAATATTTTTTTTCACATATATTTTAATAACTCGTTATATACCTATATTTATTGTGACCAGATATATTATAGTTTATATATTGTGTAATTTATTTTATTTGTGCCGACTATTCCTTGACATAATTTAAAATTCCGTTATAAACAAACGTAAATAAATTGTTGAAACTATATTTTTTTAAATATCATTAGATACTTTGTGTTTTGAATAGGAAGGAATTAAACTTTTTTTTTTATTTTTATAACAATTATTAAGAGACATCATTGCAATCATTGTTCACAAAAAATATACACCTTAAAAATCTTCAATTTGAAAATTATTAAAAAATATTAATTAAATGTAAATTTATAGTAATCTGTGATAAGTAAATTAGCTTTTGACATGAAAAATAAAAATATAACCACATGTCTTTTATTTGCTTCATTTTATTTTCATATCCATATACTAAAAATTTTCTAAAAAGTTATAAAATAAAGTAACTACACTATTGCTGTAAAATAAAGCTTCTTCATAAGATTAATGTTAACAGCGGTTTTTTTTAAACACAAACTTTAGTGGTAATAATGTATTTAGTAATGTCGTTAATCATAAATAATCATTAAGTGTCTTCCTTGGCAAATTAAAAATTGATGAAAATTAAAAAAAAAATGTAGACAAACTTATGTTTCATTTCTTAGCTTCGTATGAACATGCTGTGTCATTGTCGTTCACAATCATAATTTTTTTATATTTAGCTTGATTTTATATCTTGATTTTTAAAAAAATATTTAGCCTGATTTTAGTCTAAATGGATTTATATATTAATTCATATATTTGTATATTTAAATGTAAACTTAGTGTTGTGAACAAGTATATCTTATTTATAATATGAATATCTAATTGAGTGATATTTAATATTCGATTATGAAAATCGAATTGAAAAATATAAAGGCCTGTGTATCTTTGTAAGATGTTTTATTACATATAGTAGGAATTTAATTTATTCTCGTTACAATTACATATATCATAAATATAATACTTACATAAATATATATATATATATGAAATTTTAAAGCTTTATATTATACACATAATTATATATTCGAAAAATGTATACTATATAATTGTGATTAAAATCATATCTATTTATTAGGTTACCTTACTCCTATACGGTAAGTTTCCTTTAACTTATCTAATATATGTCTCGAGGATACGTTAATTGGAATATAAATGTGTACTCTTATTATATTTCATTAATTTAAATTGAATTTTGACATTTTGTGTGAAATATTAATATACATAATAGACTAGCAAATTTCATAAAATTATTTTATTTGGTAATTCTTTTTATTTGGTATTTTTTATGATGTATGCGTTTGTTTTTGGTTATAATAATATATTAACTTTTCTGACGTTTCAAACATTTTACCACCCAAAAATCAACGATTAAAATCATATTATATCTGTTATGACAATATTGCAACAAAATTCTCACATTCAATTTAAATATACACATCAAAGCTGTGAAATAATAAATAAATACTGACATTAAAATATTTCTCTTTTTTTAACGTAATTTTATTATTTTCAAAGACTTGCATTTGAAAAAGCCCTCTGTAGATATTTATGGATTTTGTTTATAGTTCTGTTAATACAAGCAGTAAGAATACGAAGTAATTTATTTCTTAGTTTATTGTCAATAGTTGAAATATAACAAAAATAAGCAACGGTAAAGAACATGCAAGTGTTTGACAATCTTCAACTATTTTTATCTCAAAGCATATTATTGTAAAGATATTCCATACATTTTAATAAATTATTATAGATATAAGATATCTTCAAGGCACGTAGTTTTATTCCCTTCAACACGGTTTTTAATTAAAATACCTTTTAAATAAATAAGGTTATATTATATAACTTTTATTATCTGTAAAATATATCTGTAGTACAGTCAGCAAAAAAATAGCTAGAAAATTTGATAAATTGTATATTTAAAACGCTCTTAACTTTGAAGTTCAACTTCCGTCTTAAGTAGAAATAGATATAATAAAAAAATAATTAAACAGATGATAATTCTTAATAGGTTACACACCTATTAAGTACACATGCATACTACTATAATTTTTTTTCTATGTCTACAAAACTTTTGATTTTTATGAATTTTAATTTTATGTCAGTTTTTAATTTTATTTTTCTATGTGTTTCAATGTAAGTCAATATATGCTAAAAAACATTATGAAAATAAATTATTTTTTTGGTAAATTTTCCATAGAATTATTTCAAATTAATTGTAGATAAAATATGATATATTTAATTTATATTCTCAAAATTTAGTAATAATCTATCTAAAATATCCTTGAATAAACCACACTACTACTACAAAAAAAATGTATTGTAAAATATTTATTTACTTCCACTATGTAACATTGAGTATTAATAAGCTACATAATTCGCTAGGCGTATTGCATTTCTGGTGACTAGTTCTAGTTCTAGACTAAAATGAATATTTCTTATTAATATTTCTGGAACCAAAATATAAACAATAATATCTATGGTAGTCAAAATAATGTATCTGTTTCGCTCTTTCTCTATGCACAGTGAGGTCGACGAGTCGTGGCCGCTCCGAAGTTGCTGGAGATGGATAATTACTGGTTATTTACTTTCACTTTGCGCAAGAATTGAAAATCCTCAACTTCAAGGAAACCACGACTCGTCGACTGTACTGTAAAAGGAAGAGTAAGCTAGCTTACTATTTATTTAAGACAATGGTGAAACAGACTTCTCTGAATATTTAGTTTTCTACAAAATCTTATATATTATATACATACATAATATATATTTCATAATATTCGTTAGACATAGCGTTCGACTCTCTATACAAGATATTTAATATCTATAACGTAGTAAGTTAAATGTTCGTGAATTTTACACTTATTGGTACTAGTAGTCTTTTATAAAGCTGTTTTTTTAATGTAATACCTTTTGTGACAACTAAGAAAATAAATTCTATATAAAATAAAAATAATCTTATTTTTATTTTAAACGAATCGGAACCGATAAAGTACAATTTTAAGGAAAAAAAAATTTTTTTTTGTCACATTTGTATATGAAATGTATTACATTATAAAGTCGCTCTTTTTAAATCTTCATACATGTGTTTTCATATCTGTACTAAGAGTAAGTAGGGAACATTGTGTGGAATTATACTTGTTAGATTATGAAAGTGTTTCATTTTACACCTTGCTAGTCAATTATCCTGGCTTCATCCGCTTTTTTTATAGAATTTATAAATTGAGGTTTTTTTTTAAGAAAAATGTGATAAAAAAACAAATATAAAGTATTGGTTGTAAGACTTTAGAAACTATGATAGAGCAGCATTTAATAGTAATCGCTGTGTATGGTTGTGGATTCGATATTGTTTCGGGGAAATGTTTATTTATATTTAATTTATAAAAACCATAAGAACAAACATTAAATTTCTCGACTACGCGGAAGATGCCGCAGATAAAAACTATTATTATGCATATATTTATCAGAAAGTGTAAGTCAGGGTTATCGCATATTTTACTCGTACTAAGTAAAACATAAATGTTATTTGTAACTTAGAAAGTGACATAATTTTTCTTTGAATTGAATTATTCATTGAAATTCATGGACAAACCCACACTTGCCAAACTTAAATGAATCATCATACTCAAATATTATTTAATTCTAACAATATTACATACATACATATGAAACTGATAATCTCCTTTTTTAGAAGTCGGTTAAAAATATTACAAATGTTAGATAGTTCATTTTTCAAAGGCTAAGATACGTCACTTTAATTGATACAATGTATCCAAGTGTACTTACATGCCTGTGTCATATAAAAGTACTAATTTCCATTTGACTATTCGGACAAAGCTACACGTCAAAATAAGCTTTCAAGAATTATGGATTCAGCTTCACACTATCCCGCACACATCAGGATAAGCAGAGGGAACCTAGTGTTAAGACACTCCATTTCCCACTTTCCGCAGAATTTACGAAACATTGCGTGTTGACTTGAATAGAAATAGAAAACAAAAACTATGATAGTTATATAGAAAATATATGGTTTTATATTAATACGTGAATAACACTGTTAATTGTATTACATTGAAATCTGAAGTCTCGGTGTTTGGGCAAGAAGCCAGTTTACACTTTATGTCGCACTTTTTAACAAGAAAATATAATTTTAAATGATATTTGTAAAACTAAAGGATTAATAATTTTTTTTCATCTCACTAGTTTTTTATTTTGATTTACCAGCTTTATAATCTTATTTTGGGCTAACTATAATGAAAAATATTATCAATATTAACAAATAATAAATTATTCCCCCGAGTGGAGATTGAACCCACAACCGTCGCGATACAGTTCCATGCTTGTGCCCCTGCGCCAAGACGGTCTCATTTTTATTTATTGAATAATGTAATCTCCCGCGATTTCAATATTACAATTAATGAAATGAACGGGGAAGAACCGGTCATAAAAAGTACCTCGTTTAGCGTGCTATTGACCTTTTCCTATAAATGTTGACGTGCTCTTCTGAGTAATATTTAGTTTACCACAATATTATTATTATTATGAAAGAACATTTACTGCAACCGCAAATATTCTATCCCACACCTGTATCCCGCATACAGCAGGGTAGGCAGAAGGGGCCCAGTGTTAAGACACTCCGTTCCCCACCGTTCCGTGGTGAAAACTTAACACTACTACTACTTTGTCACTAGAGCAATGAAATAAAAGCATTTCACTCTCCCGAGTAGTATGAACCCAGAAACTTCACGTTTACAACCAGACATTGCGCCCCTGCGCCATGACGGCCTGTTTTTAAGGTTTAAAATAATTGTAATATATTTATACGCGTCCCAGCGTTTGGCTATTTAAGCAGAGAGTTCCGAACGGAATGCTAAAGGCCGAGACCATCTTGGCACAAGCATGTAAATGTAGAAATTACGGTTTTGGGTTCAATCCCCACTCGTTCAAGGGAATGTAATATTTAATATTTCCTCGCTCTAATAACGACGCAAAGCGCTTAGAGTGAAGTGCTAAACACGTGGTTTAAGTGGTAAAACTCTACGCCCTGCTGAATTCTCTAAGCGGGAAACACTAGGTTCCCGCTATAGCTTGAAGCTAAAAAGATAATCGAACGGAGAAAACAAATATTTTCTCTGTTACCACCCAACCATTTTGTTCATATAATGGTAAAATACAGATATATTTTACCATTATATGAAAAAAATGAGTTGATGTCTTATTTGTTACAATGAGGAATGATGCAGTTAAGCAGATTAAAGCCAACTTTAAATATAGATAAATACTCTATCTTTGGAATAATTGAATTATCATTCGTAAGAAAGCAGAGTTCGTTCGTAGAAAAATATTATAGTTTTATAAATAATACATGTATATAAAACTAATTTTTATATATACTCCATTGCAGATATATACACATAATGAAAATGTTAAAAGCTTCTTCAAAAGTATATAACAAAGATTGTTCAAATACTCAGTTATCAGTACACTACATAATATATCCGGCGAATCTGCGAGAAAATACAAAATAAATAAATACACTACATCGTCTAAAAGACACAAGTTAAAAATAAACAGTGACGATTAAAGACCGGAATGATACGTAACTAAGCTTTATTCATTTCCACCTTAATGTAGTGTCTACTAAAGTTGATGAAAACAACAAAGAAATGTAAAGGCCTTCCACACTATTATATAGAAATAAATTAATTGGGTTCGATTCCCACTCGGGGGAATAACTTTATTTAAAAATATTATTTTATTTTAGCACTGGTAGATAAACTGAGTTCTGCCACTCAACACGTATATATTGGGTGTAGAGTGGGGTGTCTTAACACTAGGTTACCCGTCTACCCCGCATACCTATTCCCAATATCTGTATGGTCAATCCTCAGTTATTGGAAAAATTTGAAATTATGAATTTTTTTTCTTCTCACATCACTTTCATACTCTAGATAAATAAAAGGATATTTTCATCATCATTTCGAAATTATGCTAAAACCAGAGAGAACAGAGACACTATTTATTTACCCCGTAATATGAGAGAGGGCGTGAAGCCAAAAAATAATTAACACATGCATACAAAAAGCTTATCACTTCATGTGAAAATGTCTTAACATGACATGTGAGTCAGTATCAGTAAAGACTAAAGGCTGAGGATTCAGTGAGAAAATGGCATTGCTTGGGTTCAGACGTTTTTTACTCCTATATATAGTTTATTTTCAACTAATTATAACTTCTAGTCAAGAGTATTCTATACGAGATGTCGCTATACAGGCTTTGAGACCTAAAGGGATAAGGGTGTCGATGCCCGGTGAGTAGCTCTATATTTAATTACTTAAAATAATAAGTTCCAAAATAACCTATTACATAGCATGACCTTGTCAGCTTATATTATAAGTTTACAAATTAGCGGTTTTGAGCTTTATTTTAAGCGTATAAATGATTATTTAATATGTTAATTTCTGTGTAAACTCAATATAAGCTTTCAAACGATCAATGGCCATTTCAAACATCATTTCTCAGAAAATGAAGAAAGTGCTATGTACACTGACAGCATATACATAACTATGACTTACGCTTTTACATTTTTTGGTATTCATATATGGTATATTCATTAATGGTTTATAGAGATAGTCTGACTGTGAGACTGTGGTAGCTTTTTTTACGAGGATGTGAGTTAATACATGACTCGCAGTTGGCCGATAAAAGCTGTACCTTTGTTTTAGGGCTGGATCTGAATGTTTAGTTTACTATTTAGTAATTTCTAGAAAAAAAATATATAATATTTTTTTCAGCTTCACATTCTCGTCCAATAGAATAGGCATAGGGTGTAAAATGTATAAACACTCCATTCCTCATTTACCGGCCAAATTTCAAAACTTTGTAAGATTTAGGCAGAAAGTGAGGAACGTGTTGAGTGGCGGAAGTAAGCGCCGCGCTTTATAACTAAAAAAAAATCCCTATAATATATTCATTTTTAATGTTCCAGCCCAATCCAAGCAAACGCTGTTCGTGTTTCAAGGAAACGTAAATCAAAAGATCAACGAAAATGAAGTCGGACGGATATCAGCGGAACTAATAGCCCCAGTGAATGGTAGATGGATATATGAAGATCTAAATGTATCCCTCAAAGTGGGCGATATCATTTACTACTATGTGACAGTCGTCAATAACGGCAAAGGTTACGTTTTGGATAATCAAAGTTTTACTGTGAAAGGTACTTCCATTTTCATACATGTCTATTGGATTTCCCGTGTATTGGATTGTAACCCCGCATATATCAGGATAGGCAGAGGGAACCCAATGTAAGAATTTTTTAATCACCGAGATATTAGGTGTTAAGTGGCAGGGTTGGTCTTGTTATCAATGAGAAAATTAATATATATGTAGATCATTCCCCTGAATGGGAATCGAACCCTTAAACATCGCGATTCCATTTACACACTGTCGCGGTGCACCAAGGCATTTATTATTTGCGTCATTTTCACTGTTTAGACATTTCAAATTATGTCGTTGGTGTCGTCGTCGATACATTATTAGCTTTAAACTTTAATTATAAGAAAACGGGAGTTACTCAACGACACGTGTAACAACAAAAAGAAAAACGTCTGACTGTAAACGCGATGGGAGTGGTGACGATGCATGGTACAGCGTGAAATGTGAAAAATTGTAAATAATAAAATTGTTAACAGCGTTAGAAAGTCCCGATAACAACGTAATGGGCGATTGTCTGCCAACCGTCACCAGCGTGAGGAACGGACAAGCGTGCGCTGGTCAAATAATATTTGAGGATAACTTCGACAGCTTACGTGAGGATCTGTGGCAGACAGAGCAATATATTCCTGATGAACCCGTAAGTTTTTCTGTTTATTTTTATGAGACCCCGATATATAGCGGAGTGGTAGAGAGAGACTTTGGTGTCAAGACACTCCGCGTCCCACTTAATACTCGCGTTCAAAACAGCGTTTTATATTGGATTGCAGAAAAATCTAACCCATAACCCATCTGTGGACTGCAATTTTTTCCATACCAGCGTATCGTTTAGTTAAAATAAACCGGAAACTATCATTCCAAATATATCTTACCGATGATCAAGTACGTATATTATGATGTTATTCCTATCGTTTTGATTTTTTCCAGGATTTTCCTTTTGTTTCTTATCAAAGGCCTCCAAAGGCAGAAGTAATAAAAACTACGGGTGGTTATCTGTACATAACTCCAAAACTACTGCAAAACCTTCCAGGATACACAAATTCTTCGGTTTATACAGACACACTTGATTTATTTAGTGGGTACGTAGATGAAAAAAAAAACCTTTTAAGTATAGAATTAATATATTTTTAAGCTTCACGCTGAATCCCGACAGGGAATCTAGGAACCTAGTGTTACGGCACTCCGTTCCCATTAATACACTTCTGTTCCCCACTCCGCTGAATAGATTTAATGAAAGTATTTAATTTTTTTTCAGTTGTACAGCAGTTTCATCGAAATGCAGAGCGGATGCGTGGGGCGCAAGTATCTTGCCACCGGTTGTGAGTGGACGTTTAACATCTAAAACATTTTCTTTCAAATATGGCGTCGTTGAAATCAGAGCCAAACTGCCGAAAGGAGATTGGCTATATCCAGGTAAGCTATTGTAGTATATTAAAATAAATATTTCATTCAATATCATACGAATCACTTTACTATCGTTATTGTTTGATTTTTCCTATCAATAATTCTTGCTTTTTACCACTATCTAACAGTGTGATAATGAATACGGTTGTCCGTCTACTGTCACACTATAAATGGTAGTAGAAAGTAGAAATTATATTTAACCAGATTTATTTAAAAGTTTTATTTTATATATTTATTCTTTTTTCTATAGATATATTATTGGAGCCACTTATGAAGAAGTATGGTACATTGAACTATGCATCCGGTGTTCTACGTGTCGCCGGAGCGAGAGGCAACGGTCAGTTAGTTTCTAGTGGCAATGAAGTCGGTAATAAGGTATGAACTGAAAAAATTATATATATTTCATAATTATTTTATTAATAGTTAAGAGAAAGGCGCCATGACTTTGTATATATTATATATATATATACAGATATTTATGTAAAATATCTAGTAGGAGAGTGTAGAACATAATAATTGAGAAAAAAAAAATGCACTTTTCTTGTTACGATACCCTAAAACTCGCTTATTTATATACGCTCGTTCATTGTTATTTTTCAATTCAATAGTCTTTATATTTACATGTTTATCTTTAATTGCAGCTTCTCTACGGTGGACCTATATTGAATTTGGAGTGTCGGAAAACTTTGCTTGGTAGCAAACTATCTAATATCGACTGGGGCAACGATTACCACTTATACACAGCGAGATGGGAACCAGGTAATTACTGATGGTCTGACTGTACAGCCCATGGGTAACCAATTCTGTTATAACCGTTATTCCACCTATAATTACTTACTTATAATTTTACATAGCCTTAATAAAGTAGTTAGTGGCAAGATTGTTTTTTTTTTAAATAGAAGAAGGTGGCATAACAGCACGATTATCACCAAAAGAACTGAATTGCTTTCATTTCCCCATGAGTTCAGACACTCAATACGCAATGGCTCAAATTATGGCTGACAGTTGAGAATGTCTTGACACTAAGTTGCATGTGAAGTATGAAGCTGAAGCTACTTTATTTCAGAAAGAATAACGCTATCAGTAGACGGACTAGAATGGGCGAGAATTGAACCTGCGGCCAGTGGGCTGCAGGGTCGGTTCGCCCGAGCCTGCGATCTACCCCGCTCTGTTCTTGCAACTGGCACTAGCATGGCGCCTTTTGATGACTATGTAAGTATAATATATATTATATGAGTATGGTGTATAAGTAAATGAAATATTTAATATTTTTTCACTAATTACCGAGGTTCCCTCCGCCTGCCATGCTATTCCTGAATACATAAGAAGTAGTAAAAAAACAAATGAAATTTATTTGTTGGTTGGCGTGGTGGATTTGGTTGCCTGTTATTTAAATGTTTATATTTAAAATAAAGATATTTACTCAGTCTAGTTACTCGTAGCTGATGGACTAGAAAGTGTAGCTTGGTCTTCGTCAGATAGGTGGATTTATTGTTAAATTCTCTATCGGGACCTGAAAACTTCGTTCGTCACTTTCTACGCAATTTTCGAAACATAATTACCACCACTCCATGGTGGTGATCTCTCAATGCCGCGAATTCTTTACTAGGTAAATAAAAACATTTAAACATATTTAGATATTCCTCGTGTGGGGTTGTAACCCTCAACATCGCATTTACAGTCAGGCGCTGTCCCACTGCGCTACAACAGCTTCATATCAAAACAATTACTAAGTGTTTTCTCTAACAATAATCATTAAATAATACAGTTCTTCATATCACTGGCCGTATCTGCCGGAGGTATCACAGAGTTCGATGACAATGTGGTCTCAGATGGCAGACCCAAGCCCTGGAGGAACAGAGAGAGGAAGGCCACCCTCAGGTTCTGGCAAGACCTGGACTCATGGTACCCGACGTGGACACCCGATCTAGTCATCGATTATGTTAGAGTACGAGCGCTTTGATTTTATTGATTTATTTGTGACAGTTATATCCATGACTGACTTAATGATATATTATTTAGATTTAAATATATTAGTATTAAATACAAATCGAATGTGTTTTATTTATGTGATTTATATGATTTGATGATATTAATAAAATTCCATCAAAAACCCCTTTTACAAAACCAACCGAGTCTCGATCAAGTTTGTTTCTTTATAAAAAATAGTGAAATCTCTTGGTAAAGACAATGCAAGCCTTAGGTTCGTTAGAAATTTCAATTTCTTTATTAATATAGTTACATAAAATTTAACTGATATGATTAAACATTAAATATTCTTTAAGCATAATTACAATTACATGTTGATTTATATAATATAAGTCAACGGCCAAGTCACATAAAATGAAGTTACGTAAATTGTCAGAGTACAGTAATGAATAAAGTGTTTAAATCACAATAAGTTTTATTAAATCATTATCCTGTAATATTGTAGAACATTTAATTTTGTCTTTAAAAATAATATTATATATTATAATTTTTAGGCTTCCGTATATCAATCTTGATGTACATACGTTGAAATATGCTTCGGATTTTAATATGGTCGTCACTGAGAGATGGAGAGATTCTAAAATTTAAATCTATCACATCTATCCTCAGTATCATAATCGGTTGAGAATATCAAAAAACTGTTTTGTAAGTTCGTAAATAAGGATAATTTTAAATTATTTGCCAAGTTTACATTATTCTATTTGTCATTCTTCTTTAGTGTTTAGACTCTATATTATATTGACCGCCGCGGCGCACTGGTACAAGCGTTGAGTTCCGTCACAGGATATGCAATGAACGGGGGAAGAAGTGACTTAACACTAGGATTCTCTACTTCCTTGCTGTACGCGGGATACAGCATGAAGCTGAAATAAATATAGTAAAGACTAAGAAGATTAACGCACATTATTTGAATTCTAGATAAAATTGCAATGTTTTATTATAAGATATTCTAACAATATTATTACGTTGTATCTACAATCAATCTTTTCGTCAAGGATTTTCCTCTATATTACGAATAGGAACTAATTCTCAGAATAAGTATTTAAAATGATATTTGAAAAAGTTGAATGGAATAGTTGACTACAATGTAAAAAAATAAATATGGGTGCGAGTGTTACGTGACGGTTGTGAAACTCCGAAAATGAACTCGAGGAAATCAAATATTTATTTTCGTTTCTTCGCTCCGGTGTCGAGGCAAAGAGCGGCGTTGAGTTCTGCCACCCAACAGGCAATGCTTCCAGAATTCAGCGGAATGTGGGGAACGGAGTGGGGAACTGCTGTGTTCGGTAAAAGTAATCATTTAAATTAAATGAAACACAATATTTATGAAATAATATTTAATAAATAAGTAAAACTGCCTTTACTTTGGCTTTATTTAGTTCAATTTAATTAATTTGATAGTATTGTACAAAATCTACTTGATGAAACGAAAACAACTCACCTATATTGCATTGAATTTTTTAAATTTTTAATTATATAAGGCTTTTATAGAGTAGTTAAAAGATTGGTTTCATTTAAAGTGTTGCTTACACTTCTCTCCGCTCTGTATATTGTTTATAGTATGAAACTAATATAGGTAGAATTGAAATTGAAGAATATAAAACTAATGTAAGTGAAAAGAATTACAGGTAGAGTAGAATTAGGAAGAAGAGTATCTGCAAACCTGTAAAAAACGGAAAATATTATGAGAAAAAAGAAAATAATAAGAATAAAGAAATTATATAAAAATGTAATCCTTACTTATAGATTGATTGTTTTTTTAATGCCCTCACACTTTATCTTGCATTTATAGAGTGAGTAGAGAAAACTTTGTATTAAGACGCTCTGTACCTCACTTTCTTTTAATATTTGAGAAAATTAAAATAATATTTTTTTTCTAATGGAATTCAAACCGTCTACTATAACGACGGCCTCATTCTCGATATTATAATTAAATATTAGATATATAATATATATAATAATTATATACAAGTGTATTGTATATGTATTACCTCATAACGCATAAACTCTAACATAATCAACTCTGAGTGGACTAGTATCGTCGAACCACGTTGGCAGCCATTGATCTTTGGCCTCCCAGAAATTAAGCATTGCTTTCGTCGCTTTGTTGGACCACGGCTTGTTGGGTTCGTCGCTAAACTCGTGAATTCCACCCACTGACAGACCCAATGATATGTAGAACTGTGAAGAACATAGAAAATAAAGTTGTGAACAGAGCATCTTAATACTTCTAGTTTCTAGATTTTCTGTCTATCCTTCTGTGTGCGGTATATAACATGATAAAAAACAAGAAAATAGATGTTTTCCTGTTTGTCTATTTGCCCTTTTGTTTGTGCGTTTGTGCATGCTTATCTCAGGAAAGGCTTAACCGATTTAAATTTGAATTTTACATTTAATTTGAAAAAAATACAATTGTTTACATTGTTCACTGTAAAAAAACATTTTTTTGTGTTTTTGTATGTATAATATATTTCTTAAATACAACTTGCCATTTCATCAAAAGGTGCCATCGCTGTGCCTTTGAGCCACTGCGACGCTGCGTCTACGCCGTTTCTTTTAGCTTCTTCTGAGAAACCATCTCCCGGAGAGATTTCCCCGTAATTTTCTCCATCGACATAGAGTGATATACTGTCTAAGGAAATATTTTCTATTATAAATGTAGTTTATGTAATATATTTTTTAAGCTTATTTGAAGTCCCGGTACTAGTAAACAATGTAAAATATACTCCGATTAGTAGACCATCGTGGCGCATCGGTACAGCAAGGAAATGAAATATTTAATATTTTCATTTCTTCTTTTTCATTTTTTATTTTATTCTCTCTTACCTGGTTTCCACACTAGTGAGTAATTATGGTACGTCTTGCTCCAATGATCGAACCCAATTTTTTCTTTGAAATGCGTGGACCTTAAATAATATTACATAATATTTAGTAATATGAACATATTAAATTATATTTGTAATACCATTTAACATTATATTTTTTTCAGATGATAAATGATTGAAACGACTTTAAGGTAAGACATAAAAAAAGTTTCTAGCAAATTCTTGAATTTACTAGAAACTTACTTACTTCTCTTTACACTAAAAAAATTAAATGTTTGTCTAAATTTAATAGGTGTTAAGATTTTTAGCCATAGTGTTATTTATAACCTTAGTGTAAAACAGTTAATTACAAAAATAAATTACATTTAAAAATCTTTTGATATAAACACATAATATGTTATTAGAATATTTCACTGTCATTGTTCGCTATCAAAGGAACAAAAGCTGACAATATTTTTTTACCTATAAGGCTCGCGCGCTGACAGCATGGGCCCAGCGTACAATTTCTTCGTATAATCAACATTGCCCTTCACAGTGGCGATTCGTAATATACCTGAGCCGTAGTCTCTTGCCCCATACGCATTGTCTCTAGGTTCAAGTTGAATTTCTGAAATTAATAAATAAGTGGAATTTCACTCGAGAGAGTAAAATATTTAAGATTTTCATTTCGTCAATTTGATAATAGGGTAACGCAGCGTTGAGTTCCGCCACTCAACACATAGTTCCTCCAGAATTCGGAAAAGTTTTTAATGGAAATGGACACAAAACAAATCTTAGTTTTTTTTAAAAGACATATAAAAACCACCAAATTCCAAGAGGCGCGGATTCGAGTCCCTATCTATTCAAGTGCTAAAAATATTTTTTATAGAATAATATTTCAAAAATTGTTAAAATATAAATATTTATTCAAGGGAATTTGAAACAATTGTCATGTACAGTTTTGTCCACGCGGTGTCATATCTTACCTGGTACAAGCCAGCTACCTAATGGCATTCTGGCTCCAACATCGATTCTACCGTATTTAAAACTAAAACTCTTCTTCGTGGTTATTTTCGCAGTTATAATTGGAGGCAAGATGAGAGCACCGAACGCTTCTCTATAACAGTCAGTTGTACCAATTTGTCCTGTGCATCTGAAATATATGACGAGGTATAGTTTAGCAACTTTTAAAGGATTTCATAACTTTTCGTGCTTAGAGTGAACACAAATATAAGTGCTAATAAAACAAGTTACACAAGCTTATGTAGCTCTAACAAATAATAAAACATCGTCAAGTTATTACTATTTAGTATGTAAACGTCAAAAGTAAAGAAATAATTAAAAAGTTTTAAAAATATTATTTTTTAGCGTCACGCACACATTGAAATAGGCAGGCAGAGGGAACATTTTCCTGCTCAACGCCGCGCTTTACCGTGACACTACAGCGAAGGAACGAAAACATTAATTAATAATAATCATTATCCCGAATCAGGATTGAACCCACAACCGTCGCTATACAATCACACCCTCGAGGGTCAAAAACACTTTTAAAAATATTTTTATTTGTAATTTTATTAAATTATAAGTACCTTGCAGTGAGATCTAGCGATTGGTGAACGTAGCCTTCACCATATTTAGACTCTAGCGTTACAGGGTGTATGCTCAGGCTTCCACTTCTCACATGGATGTTCTTGTCATATAAATATACATTGAAAGGATAGTCCTTAAAAGAGAGAGAGGAGTGATAGCATAATTCTATTGTCCTTTCACTGTCCATTCAGATGGTCACGCAGTAAACGTCAAATCAGAAAATAGCATCAGCGAAAAAATATAAAATAAATAATACAATTTTAAATCATCTTCGAAAATTAAACAAACTTGCCTCAACTCGACGTTAAACTATTTTAATTTGTATGTTCTTAGTGGAACGGTTACGTTATAATATCTAGAATTTAACGGGTTGCCAGTAAAAATAAGCAAGTTTTGAGAAGAAGTAGAAACTCCCCGATTAATTGTATACATGTTGATAAAAATCCGTATCAAATTAATGATGTTATTAATTATGACACGTCTTGGGGATAAAGTGCTTGTCCCAGTCGATTCCAAGAGTGTCATTGTCAGTGATGAGTAAGTGTGAAAAGTGAAGTGATAAAAAAAAAGAAAAGTGTCCCGCTGAGTTTCTTACGTCACTTCTTCTCGAATCCGAGACAGTACTTTTAGTGAACAAGTGTAGTAAATTATTTGACGTACAGAAAATCAAGCTTGTAACTTCTTTATTTTGAATAAAATTATTTGACTTTAATTTACATTAAGCTGGATATACTAAATTATAAAAAAACAAAAATATAAATATTATTTGTACTCTTACTATTTGTATGTAATTGGGATTATATATTTTCTTGTTGATAAGTTTAGTTTAACAAGAGCTGCTTTAGATATTTATTCATAGCTTGGCGAGGAGAGCAAGGAACAATATCTGGATATTTTTTAAAACTTTTGAGAATATTTCCTCATGCGGGATATTCTTGGTTATGGTCATAAATTATATAATTCACAAAATTGAACATTATTTTATATAACAGACATATTAATTTCACACAATAGGCCCACGCAAGATATATTTATTTTCCTTATATGCCTACTTACCGGTTCTCCCGGAAATTTTATTTCAGGTGTCCATATTTTTCCTTTCTCAATAGTTGATTCAAAATTGTCTTCGAATAGCAGTTGACCTTTACATACAAATCCTGGCACAGATACTTTAGAGAGTGATATCTCACATGGATACTCCTCTTGCTCTTCATTATTGGAAGGAGGGCTTGAAGTGCTTGGAGGAGGAGGTGGTGGAGGTGTGAACTGCGGTTTAGGTACTTGAGGCAACGGTGACCCATCTGATGATATTGGGTTACCACCTTCATCCACATAACCTATAATGTGGACAAATTTGTAGTTCATATATTTCAACATCAAGGTTCAAGTGAAGCATCTTAGTCGTTTTGTCATTATTCAATGTTAATTCATCAAAATAAAGTAGTTTTTTATTGTTGAATTCCGCCACTCAACACACAACACCTCCAGAATTCGGCGGAAAGTGGGGAACGGAGTGATTACTCTACCCCTACCCTGCTGTGTGCGGGATACAACGTGAAACTGATAATATAAAAAAAAATTGTATTACTTGTAAATGTATAGCTAGGTATAACAAAAGAATATTTCGATGTATATGATTTAAGAGATTTCATTGTGTACCATTTTCATTTGTTGATATAAATGTTAATAACTCTGAGGGGTTCGTGCTGTATGCCATAATAGCAGGACAAACCCCCTGTATAGCATAGTTAAAAATGTATAAATCTCTATATTTTTTGCTTCACACTGTATTCCGCACAAAGAAGTCTAGACATTGGTCTCAATAGATCTATAAATGATGATAAACTAAATTTATTATTATTATTATTTACCTGGAACAGTCCATTCGCCATTATCCTGCCTATATCCGAGGCCATCTTTCAAGACATACGTCCAAAAGTAAATTTTATCGCCAATCTTTAATTTGGCGTCTCTATCTCTGAAAATCCATAAACCGTTTTTAGCTTTCGTAATGTCTCTGGACCAATGTCCCGCTTCCAAACCTTCCATCTCTTCGTTGAGCTTCCCATGGAAGGCAAAAAGTGAGTAGCCATCATCTGTTTAGTTGAAAAAAAAATGCTATTTTTTTACAAAATCAGCGAAATAAGTATAATTTGTGGTATATACTAGGTATCGAAGTATGGTCTATCTAATATAATCAGATAAATTTATTATAAATTCAGATTTAAACTAATAGATGAGATAATGTAGACAGACAGTGACTAATGATAATAATAATGCTGAAAAACAAATATTGCCTTGTCAATAATTACCTGCACTTTACTCGGAATTTTGTAACGTATAAGGACTTCCCCTAGCTCTTAATAAATAACACTAACTTTGAGAATGAATTTATATTACATATTTTTAGAGTCCTAATTTTTGATTTTTTTGTAATTAAAAATATTTTTTTAATTTGAAGGATAAACTATTTTTGAACCTTCCTATTAAACTAAATAATAAAAATATGAAATATAATACGAAAAATTAATTCTAAATATTTATTTGTTTATATCCAAAGTTATATTTTTTATAGAACTAACAATTAGAAGACTAATATTTGTAGAACAAACAATGAGTGCACCACCACCACCTTTAACCACAAAATTTTGCAATGAAAAAACACAATTATTTATCTTAATATGAATTAGATATCTTTAATTAGGCAACTACAGACAAACGTTAAAAAATAAAAAAAATAATTGTTTTGGGTTCAACCACATTTATAAATAGCTCTCGATAGCAAATTTCTCACATAGATATCTTCCATGTCATCGATCAGATACATTTCTTTCATAATTTGTGGTTTCTAATAAGCACATTAAATAGTTATTAATAAAAGCTAATAAATCAAATATTTTATCGTTAATTGGACTATAACTGCTTATCGACGATGTAAAATTGACTATTCACTTAACAGTTCGATTCTTACCAAAGTTATCTACATTTTGCCACTCTGGTAATACAGACTTCCTTTTTATATTGAAATATTACACACCCAGCACCTAATATTTTCACCACAAGCCGTCCTACGTATTTTGCCCACCAATTGTATTATTGAGCTTGGATAAAAGACAAGGCAAACTAGCGTACAGGTCACTTATCGGTAAGTGATCTGCCTATGACCCCATCTAACACAACAGGGGTTACAGGTGCATTGCCGGCCTTTAAGGTTGCTGTTTCGAACTGGACACACAATTTAGAGTTGTGTGGCACGTGGAAGGGAGATTCCACAAATACCTATAGTAATGGAATGCCACGTATCCAAAATGTGCTGTTGATATTTGAGTTTATGACGTACTGTGCGGTTAGACCGTTTAGCGACAGGAAACAGGCGGGACAGTTTTCCAGGACACATAGGACGCTGTACAAGCCTAAATGTCTGTAGACCTTTTTCATATAATGAGGCCGAACCTGCGTCCTATACAAGTTTTTTTGGAGTTGAAGATAAAAATAATTTCCTATCATTGTAAAATGATAACCTATTCAATTATTTTGTAATTTGTTATCATAAACTACAATAAAACACAACACCAAGTTATATCAGTTCTTATCGTGGTCATATATATTAAAGGTTAAATAACACGGATAATAAATACAAATGTTATTCGATATTATTTCAACGTTTGATTTTAAACAATGTATATATATATTTATTACTTCACGCTAAAATATATATATACGCCTATATATTTTTTTACTTCACGCTGTATACCGCGGATCGTAGGACAGGCTGAGAAAACCCGGGAACCTACTTAAAAGACCATTAAAACACATCCTTAGCGTGGTGAGTGAGCCTGGAGTGGATATCGAACCCACAAACTGTCACGTTTACAGACGCACGCACCTGCGCCACGACGGGCTTAAACCTATATATGTACGTATAATATTTGATTCATCACATATTTGTAACTTCACCACTATGGTCAAAGGGAATTAGTATGAGTTAGTGAAAACATAAGAGTGTCCGAGGGTACTCTGAAGCCAGATACTGTGGAGTAACTTGAAATAATATATCTAGTAGGTACAGCTTTTTTAAGATAGAATTATTGTGGAATTTAAACACACGTAACAACCAAAACATATATATGTCTTGCTAATATAAAGAAATAGTGAAAATCTCATTGTCAAGTCAGTAAACTACCATCAAAAAATAATTATTAAAATTTACCCAATTGAAAATTTGAACCTACAACCATGGCCAATCAGGTAATATTCGATGGTGCAGAACAGTGACTAATTAGACTATAAGGTCAAATCAATCGAAAATATTGACTAGTTTTTCGTTGTATTTCAAATTCAAACATATTTTAACTTCACACAATTTAAGAGGTACAAAAATTGGACGATCAAGGTCGAAGACCAGTTATATTTCTTTTGTGTATTCATGTATTCCTTATATAGACAATAGACATATTATAGTCATGATATAAATTTGAACAAGATCGCTTCCTCAAGGTAATAGATTTGTATCTATTATTTTATTATTTTTACAGTAAATTTTTTTAAAGTATCTTTATTATTGTCACCAGGCTCTAACTGTCGATATCATTACAAAGAAAAAACCAGTCATATATGAGTTCGACTCGAGCACTTAAGGGTCCGTATCGTTTTATTAATTGAAAGTCAACAATTATAGGTAAACGGCTAGTACCTCACATACGTAATACACACAGATATACTGACAGACAAGTGGGCAACAAAGTAACCCTATAAGGGTCCCGTTTTTTACTTTGTGACACGGAATCCTAAATATGTGAAAATGTAAGCTTACATTTAAGATTCATGATGGATGATTGATATAATTTTAATGAAATTGAATTTACAAAATTTACAAAATTTACAATATGTCTTTCATATCGTTATTTTTCTATAGTACAAAGTAAAGTCGTTTCTTATCGGCAATGTAATATTCTTCTAACCACACAAAAGATTTTATATACCTACAAAATATAATAAACATAAATCTATACTAAAAATTTTTTTTACTATACTGCGCAACATAAAAGTATACTTTACGTATAGGTAGATCAATGTATGTATGTATGTTTGTATGTATGATTAATATTGTTTAATAGCTAATAATTGTTTTTATAACACTTATACTCATTTAGTGAAATTTAGTGGAAAAAAATAAATAATTTATTTTAATAATTACAATTTTTTTCTTTCTATTATCCCCTAAATTATTATACATATATAAGAAAACAACTGATTAAAACATGAAAATGAAAATTTATAATATATATTTTTAATAACAATTATTATTACATTCTGAGCTAATTTAAATCTGACCTAACTTGACTTTATAGCCTATAAACATAACAAATCAATGAAAATATATTATATATACAGTACATACCCGGCACAGTCACTCGGAGTCCTCTTGGATAAATTGCTTCTAACTTAGCCGGTGGCACTTCATAGCACAGTATATTAACACTTAGAAATCCAAGAAATGCAAAAATATATATTATTTTACACATTTTCATTTATTAACATATAAATAAATATATTATCATAATTTCCAGTCCGGTTCTCACTATGAATGCGCGAAGACTAACCGCTTTGATTGATTCCGGATCTTAAATAAGTTTTGTAAAAGCCCGTCGTGGATTAGTTACTGCATGTCTTACAACTGTCAATTGTTATATGTTCAAATTATAGTTAATCTAGGATTATGGAGTGTTTAATTATATCTATTTCTAGCATCGCTACAAGAAATCTAACGTTTATGTGTAATATTTTTAAAAAAATTTTGTGTGTATTTTACAAACAAAAAATTTATATATAAAAAAAAACTCAATTAAAATACAAATTATATATATGTCGGCGTCGATAATAACTGGTTAGGAAATATTGAGAATAAATTCTTGATTGATTAATTCCGATCTTTTGGATCCGAATGGAATTGGAGGTAACATAAAGTGAATTTAATTAAAAGTAATAATTTTATTTGTGAATATAGTTGAGTTGTTTTACCGGATGTAACGTTATCGTACCACTCAGTGAATCAGGCGAGTTGTGAAGGAGCCCCGCGGCCCGCTTTATAAGCAATTCGCCGGCAAAGTCATTCCTGGCCCCTTTGGATGGCACCTAGCTGGGCCTCTCACGGGTTAACCGTGGGTCTCACCCGGCTGGGAAGACCGCCCAGGGGGCGTCCGCTCACTCTTTCCTGCCTGCATCTCAATATCATCCCCGCGGCTGCAAGGGCAATTATAAGGGCAATCGCCGGCAAAAAACTGGCCCACATTGACTACCTAATGACACGGCCATAACTAAGAGAGCTACCAGCCCTGAAGTTGTTGTTTGGAAGGAAGAATGCAACCGGCAAAGTCACTTTTTTGGCTTGATCAGCCGTCCGGCTTTCACAGCTCGTAATTGTGATAAGGATCACACCTGAATCATACCGTTAGTGTGAAATTGTGTTATCTCGGCAATGGAGGACCAAAATAATAACACGTCGGAACCACTTGGCTCGCCTATCCGTAATTCGCGAGCCGACATATATATATACATGAACTAAAATACTGTGTTTTATAGGTATTTTATATAATATTAATATCTTTAAAGTTGTTCTCTACACCGTTGCCGCTAAGGTTAATAAAATTTTTAGGTGAATAAAAATATTTACCATTCTAATAGGTCGCTTTTATATATTTTTCAATTAATTTATATATATAAAGCAGTCATTAATATAATTACATCAATATCAATGAGATTTTGTCAAAAAATAATAAAAAATAAGAGTGTAGGTATAGCTTAAAAAAGTATGGTAAGGATCTATATAGTATTTTCTATTATAGAATTTTAAGCATAAAACTCACGTCATGTTGTATATTTGTTTCGGTTTAATATGTAACATTAGAATGAACTGTTACAATAAATAGTACAGATAAGCTGGTCTATATTATTCATACAATTTTCTGTAATGCTCTGTTCAATAGAGTAGTTTGAAAAAAAAATCATTTTCGATAAGATATATTCCTATTAGTTTTTTTTTAACTCCAGGCTTTATCCTTAGCAAAGTAACCAGAAGAGAATGTAGCGCCAAATGATGTTGTCGATTGCTACATTAGTTACTTGCCAAGTATAGGCACTTGCTTGCTATAGTGATAAGGTCGCCATTGCATACTATTTGTGTTTATTGTTTGTTTGTTGAGTGTTTTATTGTTTTTTTTTTAATAAAAAAAACAATTCATACTCCTCTTGTAAAATGTCTTATTTCCTCTATGTTTGCAATAAAGAGTTTTATCTATCTATCTATACGTTTATTAGGTTGTTATATGTTTTTACAATATATACAAATATTATGAATTAAAATTACAAAGCGTAAACTTTAACATAATCAACAACTAAATTCGGTGAATTCCAGGAAGAAAGCCAATTATTCTTATTTTTTGCGAATTCATACATGGCCTTAGGACTCTTGTTTTTCCAAGGCTTGTCATCGCTGTCAGGAAAGTCGTGAATACCGCCAACACGTACACCAAGTGAGATGTAGAACTGGACATAGAGAAAAAAAGATAAAAAACGCTGTAATCAGTCTAAATATATATTATCAATTGTTATTTTAATAATTACCATCTTATCAAAGGGTGCCAGGTAAGTGCCCAATTTCCACGCATCTTGTTGCATTCCAATATGAGGTTCGAGTGGCCTCAAATTATTAGGATTCGATAAACTTGAATTAAAAATACCATATCTCTCTCCATCAACAAGCATTTCGATACTTTCTAGAAATGAGCATCAGTTTTACGGACAGGTATAGATTTTTCACTGCAAATTCGTTCTTTTACAAATCAAATCAATAATTGTATGTATGGTTAATCATTATAGACCCCAAATTCGCCGCTTTTAACTCATATTTTGCCTTTTATTTCAATAACTTAAATGACATCTACAAAGCATACACAAAATATTTTTAATGTATAATTATTCTATGTTAAATGGATATAATTAAAAAAAAATATTAGCTTCATAGTGAATTTGAATTATATAATATTGAATTTGAAGTGTCAAATAGTGAATATGAAAGAGAATATATTAAATTTGAAATGTCAAATTGTAAATTTGACGCGTAAAAGAACGAAATTTGGTGTTAAAACTTATATACTAAAACTATATTAACTCACGATCCCCAAGTAAAGAATCAAAACGGTAAAATTGCGAGTGTCTTTTATTGCTATAGATTTCAATTACACAAACTATCTAAATTAACTAAACTATCGCTGTTATACACCGATAAAATAAAATTCCGACAGCTAACTCACAGAATGCTCCACCACTGCCGTCATAGTATATTTTACCACAAAGTTATAATAAATATATTTTACCATAAAGTATTTTTTTTTCAGCTTCACGCTGTATCCCGCACACAGCAGGGTAGGCAGAGGGAACCTCGGTATTAAGACACTCTGTTCCCCACTTCCGAATTCTGGAGGCATTGCGTGTTCAGTAGCAGAACTCAACGCCGCTCATTGCCTCTACACCAGAGCGAAGAAAAATGGAAATATAAACGTAAAGAAATAATTCACTTCCTCGGGTGGGAATCGAACCCACAACCGTCGCGTTTACGGGCGGCCTTTCTTCACATTATATAAGAAAATTTTAATAACATAAAAGTAATTAAAATTTCCTAATTAATATACCTGGTTTCCATATTACAGAATAAATATGAAAATGTTCACTCCAAGAATTATCGCCTGTTGTATTCATAAGGAACCTCGACCGTTGTGGTTCCTTGTCGTATACAATAGGTCCTCCGTGTAAGTCATAGGACTCTTCTCGGTTCCCTTTCGAGAAGGCGATTCGTATTAAGCCAGATCCATAATGCAACCTTCCATATTCGTGGTAGCGGGGCTCCAAATTAATTTCTAAGATATAAAAACACTTAACGAATTTACTTTCGAACTGCATGCACTTGATAGCGCATCGTTAGATTTGAAAACATTTTCATTTTTCTATCAACTATTACTACCATAAGGAGATGTTGTATAAATATAGAAATATTTTGTGTATACCAATACAAGTCTAGTTCTAGGTAACGTGTAGTGTAAGAGAAAATAAACAATAAAAAAAAAGTGGCAGTCACCTGGCATTACCCAGCTGCCCCAAGGTAGCTTAGCTTTTATTTCAACTTTACCATATTTAAAATTAAAGGAATTGCGTGTTGTTAACTTCGCTGATATGACCGGTGGTTGCATATAAAAGCCAGATGAGGTTCTATAGCACTCACTTGTTCCTATTTCTCCTGTACACCTAACACTAGATTTAAAAAAAAAAACAATACATATTTTTATGACAATTATATAACGAATAGAGAACGAACGAAGACAGGCTGATGACGAGATTAAAGATGAATATTCGATTTTTTAAAGTAAAAAGGGAAAGTAACGAAGTATTCAATTGCTTAAGTATGGGCGTTAAAGTTACAAAATTACAAAGAATATATTTATATGCATACCTACAAATTGTTTAAGCTATACATAATACCTACAAATTGTCAAAGCCAGAAGATTTGTTTATAAAAACGTCTCTTATAAGTTCCTCAGTGGGCATTGGCTTTATGTTAAGCAATCCATCCTCGACATACGTCACTGCTTCAGATAAATAAACGTTAAATGGGAAATCCTAAAAAAAAATAATGTGTCGTAATTCAAAGAAAAATTTAATTTGTCGATGAGAAACTAAAATAAATTCAATATAGGCATTGTTATGGGATTAGTTAAATATATCCGATGAATATTTTGTTAAGAGGCCGTCGTGGCGCAGCGGTACAAGGGTGTGACTGTAACGCGACGGTAGTGGGTTAGATTCCCATTCGAGGAAGTGTAATATTTATTTACGTTTATATTTCCATTTCTTCGGTCTGGTGTCGAGGCAAAGGGCGGCGTTGAGTTCTGCCACTCAACACGCAATGCCTCCAGAATTTGGGAGAAAGTGGGGAACGGAGTGTCTTAACACTAGGTTTTTGTTAAATATTGGTTGTTAAACTTACCGGTTCTTGAGGATAATATTTTTCATATTGCCATTTTGTTAAATTGGTAGGAATATAATCATTTGTTGTGATAAAGTCCTCGCTAAAGATTAACGAGCCACTACAAAGTTTTTGACCACATTGCACTTCCGTTTTAGAAATCACACAGTTTAATATTTCGTCGACCTCAGTAATATCTATAAATAGTGAGATCTTAACGAGTAAAAGACAAAGAAATAGTGCCAAGTTTACTTTACCCATTATATGTATAAGTCATAGATTGTTGAAAAAATAAGAATAACCTATTTTCCATACATTATTTTATTTAGTAAGCCTTTTCAGTTGGAGAACGTAACACGACGGTTGTGTATTCGATCTCCATTCGGGGGAATCATTTACTATTTCTTAATGATTTAATTTTTTCGTTCTGGCACTGGTTTCGTTCTGGGAATCGGAGTGTCTTAACACTAGGTTCCCTCTGCCTACCCCTGCTATATGCAGGATACAGTGTAAAGCTAATTTTATTTAATTTAATATGGACTCTATCAGTAAGTAGTAAAGACGTTATACATACAAAGACCCAGATTTCACTTTCAACTATTAGTTTTAGATATTTGGACAAAATAAAAACCTGTTATTCTTCTGTAATAAGTCTTCTATCAGTATAACTTCTAAAAGTATATTAAATGAAACTTACTAGTTACAATCCATTCTCCTGTCACTGGATAGCTTAAACCACTTATATCAACTATGTTAATTATGTAATAAATAGTGTTTCCTATATTTACTTTTATTTTTCTGTCCTCAAGAATCCAAAGTTTGTTGAGTGGATGTGACGAATACATTTGCCATGGTTTTACGCTCCTGTTTAAAGTTCCAGAAAAGGAGACTTGCGTGAATCCGTTATCTAAAATAAATATTACGTCTTTTTATTATTTCACACCTAAAATAAATCAGCTTTGAGCTTTATTACTCACACAGCAGAGTAGACAGAGGTAGTCTAGTGGAAGGACACTCCGTTTTTGGAGGCACCGCGGTTACGTTCCTTTTTTGTTACATTATAATAAATTTTACTTCTCGCTAGTAAATGTTACACAAAGTTGTAACACAAATATATTCTTCTAGCTTACGCATATTTGCACTCGAATAAGTGAAAAATAAATTAAAATTAATGTTAGTCGGATAATTTTGAACTTTCTACATTTTTTTCTATTATAATATTAGGATTTTTTTATGATAATATACAGCATATCCCGCACATAGCAGGTTAGGCAGAGGAAAAGTAGAGTTAGGACACTCAGTTTCCTAGTTTCCGCCGAATTCTCGAAGCATTGCGTCAATAGTGGCAAAAGTCAACGCCGAGCTTTGCCTCGAACCAGAGTAAATAAATGTAAATATTAAATATTTCATTTCCCCGAATGGAAATCGAACCCACAAACTGTCGCGTTTACAGTTACATGCACTTGCACTTGCACCTACACCACCACTGGCCTCAAAGTTGGTTAGTTAATATTTTGAAAATGATTTGTGATTTTTACCTGGAAATGTAACTTTTAATCCACTAGGCTTAAATGCTTCAAATTTTACATTAAGCTTTGGAGAAAATCTTAATGAAGCTCTTTTTATATTAAATATCATTATAACTATGAGAAATAAAAAAATCTTCATCTTATCGTCCGATTTTAGACGCGGTTTCACATACACTGGGTTTTTTACTGATTTAATTATGTTATCTAAGGTCTTCTGTCATTTACGTATATCACTAAAAATATATATGTGGTGGTGGTTTGTTTGTTTGTTTGTAAAAAAAATAGCCTGCTTTGTGCAGCTAGTAAAAGTAAAATATCTGAGAAAATTATTCTGATGTGAATAACTGTCGCAAATACTGGTAACCACTGGCTATCCCGTATACACCAGGGTAGTCAGAGGGAACCTAGTTAAGAAAGTCACTCCACTGCTCCTCCGTGCTGTGTGGCGGAATGCTTCGACACAGAGAAAAGAAGAGAGATAAACTAAAATATATATAAACAAATGTTTCATTTCGTCGAATGAGAATCGAACCCACAACCGTTTACAGTCACATATATGTGCCTAGCAGGCCTACCCAGAGTGATACATCCATACAATACTTTTTTTCAGGACTTTGAGAGCCATATTGAGGATATCGAGATGTTGTTAATTTTTTCGATCTCTTATGTAGTTATATATCAAGAACAGTCTTTAAAAAGTGCAGACATGTAAGGGCTACATAAAAAATGTCTTTTTCTAAATTAGAGCATTCGAACATTCAATAAAAATGAAACAAATAAAGAGACGAGTCGCGGCGCAGGCGCACGAGCATGCGACTGTACACGTGATAGGATTTGGGCGTGATTCCCAGTCCTCTGATAACAAATATAATATATACATAACAACGGAGACTAGAACCAAGTTGATATTATTTTGATGAAAACCCGAAATTAATGAGGCAGAAGTGGCTAAGGAACTCAACAAGTAACGAACTCTTCGAACCCGAACCTCTTGGATACTTTATACAAAACATTATTTATATTTTATGAATCATTGTATTATTACAATAATATTTTGGTCAATTGTACAAAAACAGACGCAAAGATAAATGAATGCGTTCGACGGCATAAATGCGAATTAATTTATCCTGTTTATTTGTGTTACTCAATACATTGCATATAATATTTTAATATAAATATTGTAACGCTACAAGTAATTGATGTCTGTACGCAAAATATAAATTATAACAATTTATTCTTTACTTTCACGTTTACAGTCCCACGTTTATGTCATTCGTGGCCAAGAAGCACAGGCGTAGCGATTCGATTCCCACTTGACAAAATGAAATATTTAACATTAGTATTTACTACCTCTGGTAATAAGGCAAACAAAGCCTTCAAGTCTTCAAACACAATGCCTATATAGACTTTCGCGGAAAGTGGGGAACGAAAATGTCTTAATGGGAACGGAGTGTCTTAGCACTATGTTCTCAGGCTCGGTATGGCTACTTTCTTTCTACCTACTCTGCTATGTTGAAATAATCATGAAGACGCTTATTAAAATGTTACATTTTTTTCTTATTACTGCTAATTTGTATGTATGGTGCTGACTGTGACAATTCCAAAGACTTGTGCCTTACAAAATAATGGAAATAGTTGACATATATGGTGACCTAGTAATTAATAATATAAACCCCCGATATAAAAATGTCTATCAAGTATGTTTACTTGGCGTTATTAAACAAAGAGAAAAGAGCTGATAATCTTGACACGATAGAAACATATTTTCTTGAATCATAGCTTAGAACACTGGGACAAAGGTCCATTTTTTAAACAAATTTTTAAAGTCGATTAAATCGTTTGGGAGCTACAATGCCACAGATAGACATACACGCACACACTTTATGATAGGCCAGATATTTTTCTTTCTATAAAATTATTGCCCGTTATAGCAAACGAAGTCGGGAGCAATAGCCAGTTGTTACAAGAATAAGTAATAAAATGTATTTAGCAGTATACTTAACCACGACACGCATACATTTTAAGTTATTCGCAAAATATTAAAACGGGGGAAACAGAATCAAAAACCCAGTGGGTGTAGAACTGTGACTAAAATCGGACGCTAAGATGATTTTTCTTGTATTTTTGTTACTCATATTAAATATTGGAAGAGTTACACTAGGTCTTTCTGCAGATTTTAGTATACAATTTCAAGCACTTAGGCCTCGTGGACTGAAGATTACACTGCCAGGTAAAAATTATAATTTTACTATATTATCTAAAAAATAAAAACAAGAAAAACTTAAAAATATATTATTATTAATTAATACTTTATCAAGAAAGTAAATAAAAAAGTAATTTACTAATGGTCAGTGATCGCAGGGAAACAAAATGATTTTAAAATTAACTAAGTATGATTAATAAATATTAATTTCTTTACAAAAAGTATTAACATCCAATCAAAAACAAAAGTTTACAATTAAAATTAAATTAAATGTTAAGTTAGACGTCGTTCTCGTCTTCACCGGACGAAAACCAAAAGAATGAAAGATCTATATGGATGGAGAGTTCTGTGTTCACTCGTAATAAAATTTAAGCTCTAAATTTCACTTGACAATTTTTTACATACAGACTATTAATATATATTTGCAAGTTAGTGTACTTCCAGTTTGTTTATCATTTATTATCACTTTTCCCTTGTCTTGTAATTTGAACCTGTCATTTTACATTTTTTACCGATTTGTTATTTAAATCAAAGACAAATGCTTAATATCTATTGTAACTGATTTAAAAATATCTGACTGATTTCAAAAATATTATTTAATGAATAATATTTTTGTTTGTGATGTAGGGTAACACAAATTCTTTTAAAGATTCGGAGATATCAATGTTAAGAAAGTTAGATTGGCGTCAAATTTTTATAATGCCATCAGAAGGTTATTTAAGTGACTGAAAATTCGAAAATATTGCTTTTTTATAAGTCGAATTTGTTTCGAAGTAAATCCAAAAGAGCTGTCGTCCTCTCCGCTATAACTGCGTGCTGGTTGTAATAAAAGAAAAAAAGAGGTTTTCCTGACAAAGTAGAAACTAATGTTTATTTCAGATGAGGGTTTCCAGTCGGTCAATTTCATAGGATTTTTAAATCAGGGCGGCGCTACTAAAAACTGGACATTGTATCTACCGCGTCCCCATAAAGATTGGTGGATTCTGGAGGAGCGAAATGTGAAAATAAATTTAGGAGACACTATTTATTATGAGATTAATTTAAAATACAAGAATGGCTCTTTTATTCCTATTCGTGGAGAGTGGATTGTAAGTGGTAAGTTGACATTGCATGAATTAATTAATTATTACTATCAATCACACTTGTCAAGAAGCTTTATAACTTTCTTGCACTTTATCCGTTTATATTTCATCAGATCATTTCTCTTCACTTATAGATGTTTCTGACGATGAAGAAACACCAACCTGTGTGGTGTCTAAAACAGAAGTACAATGTGGCAAACCTCTTTGTACTGGTTCATTAATCTTCAGCGAAGATTTTAGTGATTCCAATATTGCAGATTTAAAAAAATGGACTTTTGAAAAATATTATCCTCAAGAGCCGGTAAGTTATCAATTTGGTAAATATCTTGATTGATCGAAAAAAAATATGTATATACGTAAAGTAATTAGCTATATTGGGATTAGCCTCGAAAGATAAAATTTCAGACCAATTATATGAAATTGCCATTCATCGTCATTGAAGATCAACAGTTTCATTCAACAGTAATATTTTATTTTGTTATAGGATTATCCATTCAACGTTTATTTATCTCAAGCAGTAACGACTCTTGACAATGGAACACTTAAAATTAAGGCAAAGCCTACTGCTGAATATATAACAGATGTTCATATCGACAAATCGTCGAATTTAAATAATATGTAAGTATTATACGTATATAACGATACAAATTATATTTACGGATCCCAATCAAGTTAATTAGTTTTGGAATGCATCCCTTACTCAATCAAATAATTTAAAATATTTTGTCTTTCTGTTTGTTCGGGATAATCTTCGGAATTGTTGAAACGACTTTTATGGGACCAGTAGTGAAAGATCCCCTTCTCTTTCACTTTCAATTTTTAAAATTGTTGTTTTACGAGACGTTCAAGGATTCTGGATAGGAATGGTAAAATTGATATAGGTCGGTAATCTGACATGGAGGAAGGATTGCGGTTTTTTAGGTAATGGAGTTAGTTGGGCCTCTTTCCAAGCTGAAGGAAAGGTGCTGGTATTTATGGAAAAGTTGAAAATTTTGGTAAGAACAAGTACAAGAATGTCAAGGATTACCAGCTTGAGCTTTTTTTAACATCTGATAGAAGTGATGATTAAATAACATTAGCTAAAATTGTTTTAAAATGTTTGAATTTTATATTTTAATATGATATTTTAATTAATATATTCTTATATTTACTTATTATCCACTTAAACTCGTTTTTTTTTCATCCTTAGGCTATTCCCCTTATTAGGTATATAATATGTGATTAATAATTTCCACTATTTCTGTGTATTCAGTTTTGGGTGTACAGGGGAAATAGCAACAAGCGAGTGTTACAGAACCTCTTTTAACTATTACGTAGAACCACCAGTTATATCCGGGAAGTTGACAACACGCAAGATATTTAACTTTAAATATGGCAAAGTTGAAGTAAGAGCAAAAGTACCACGGGGCGATTGGCTAGTTTCAGGTAAATGTTAATCTTTAATTAACATACTGTAAGGTTTCAGAAGTGAAATATAAAAAGAAAAAACACACAACTCTAATATAACGAAATACAATTGTATTTATTAAGCATAAAAATATCTATTAACTTAAGCTTAAACGGCTAGAAACTTTTTCTTTTTTCTTTTTTTTTATGGGAGAGGACAAGGCAAACGAGCGTTCGGGTCACCTGATGGTAAGTGATCACCGTCGCCCACGACCCCATGCAACACCAGAGGAGCCACAGGTGCGTTGCCGGCCTTTAAGGTGAAGATGAAGGGCACCGGGGCCCGGCATTACCTAATTCGAAACGCAGTGGCAAGGGCCGCTACTTTACGCCGGTTTTAAATGCCGGGGGTGGTATTAAATCCGGTCGAGTCTAAAACTAATATAAAACACCAACGACGATTCAAAAATATATACAAGTACTTGCTCAGTGTTCATTATAGCAGTACTTTAAACCAATGCACAATATTTATTAATTAGAACACATTGAATTACTTGATAACTCTTTAATAATAACTAATAACAACTTCATAACAAATCACATCGCCTACAACTTTTAAGCTCTAACGTTTTCAAGCGCCAAATGTGCCGCCTAGTTCGAATCAGCGTCTTTTTATATCTCAAATGCAAGAGCGGCCATACTGCCACTTTGACAGTCGACACGTTGCAGAATATATATGACAGTTGATATTTTGTAGCACGACAGTCTCCTAAATAAATATATAACATATTTGATGGTCCTGTATATGTATGTACAAATAAAGACCATGTGAGGCTATTGCGTTACAGGAAGATATCATCTGAATGTTATTATTGTTACAAGTTCTCGTCTGCAAAGCTTACGTGAATTTATGACCATTATGACCATTATGACCATATTAATTACGTGAACTTTATGACCATTGTCATGATACTTCTATTCATATCTTGTCATTGATGTCTGGTTTTGTCTCACCGAAACAGAGAATGGAAAAAATATATATATTATAATAACGACATTATCTGGAATGATCTGACAATTGGACACCACAATGACTTGGGACATTTTGTCCCTGGTGGGATAGCAAGAAAGAATGGAGCACCAAACACTATTACTCTCTGCATACTTATTTCGCCTCGTTCATTGTCATCAAACTCTCTAAATACGCTTTTTGAGAAGTCTTCATATTCATATCCACTTTACGTAACCAGTATCGTCAATACTGGCCTCGACAGTCAAGGAAAGTCTTCTCCTGTCTCCCTTGCCACGCTCACCTATACATCTTTTTTCCATTCTTTTGTCACTGATTCTTTTAACAACTCAAACCACCGTGCTCTTGATTAATAAACTTAAGCAAAAAATGGTACTATGGTTCTATTTCAGATGTGTCAGTGTTCAAAATCCTTCCTAGTATAAACTACTACTCTTCTTCTATATCGTATTATATTATAAATGTTATATTTTAGAAATCAATTTGGAGCCTCGTGATCATGAATATGGAAAGTTACATTTTGGATCTGGCATAATTCGAATCATGTTGACAAGCGGAAACAGGGGTAAATACTTATTTGGAGGGCCAGCAGTATACGACAAGGACCCTCAAAGGTCGAGATTTCTTACTTATTCATTAAGTGACAGTTCTTGGAGCGACAATTTTCATACGTACGCTGTCATATGGACACCAGGTATTTTATTATAATAAAATAACTTACATGTTATATATTAATTGCTTCAAATGTATGTACATGTTAAAAATAATTCTTATTTCTAGATAGTATTGAAATGCTTGTTGACGGAAAATCTTATGGTTTTATAAATTCAAATATATCGTATAATTTAAATGCAAACGAGCCTCATATTAAAATGCAAAAAGATGCATGGAAGATGGGCAGTTCCAACGCACCTTTTGATAAAATGGTAATTTTCAAAAAGATTTAAATACGAATCTACTTACATATATGAACAAATTACTGATTTTTTAAAATTCTTTTTTATATTCAGTTCTACATCTCACTTGGTCTGCATGTTGGCGGTATTCACGACTTTATGGATGAAGACGGTAAGCCATGGAAAAACAAAAGTCCTAAGGCAATGCATGAATTTGCAAAACATATGCAAGATTGGTATTCTTCCTGGACATCACCAGAACTGGTTGTAGATAGCGTTAAAGTGTACGCATTGTAGATATTATATATTTTTCCTAAAGACTACTATATTGTGTCTATTATTATATAGTAAAAAAAAATCAATAAAATTATTTTAAACGTATTGTTTTTGATTATTGATAAGTCAAACTTTTGTGATGTAAATTTAAAGTTTATTTTAAAAACATACAACATGTAAAGCTCATTAAAAGATTACTTTAGAGCAGATTTATAAAATCATAAACACAATGAAACTAATGAGACAATCAGCATATTCATTTTGCTCTAGAGGGCGTCGTGGCGCAGTGGCACAAGGGCGCCGCCCGCAAACACGACGGTTGTGGGGTGGTGGAAAGTGAAATATTTCTTTACGTTTATATTTCCATGTTTCTTCGCTCTGGTGTCGAGGCAAAGCACGGTGTTGAGTTATGTCTCTCAACACGCAATATCTCCAGAATTCGACAGAAAGTGGGGAACGGAGTTTCTTCACACCAAGGTTCCCTCTGCCTACCGCTGAGTGCGGGAAAAATCAGTGTTGAAGATGATGCTAAAGACTTGTTTTTTATATACAACTGTGAAGTTCTATCAAATAACAACAAGGTTGTCAGTAAGCCAGCGAATGAAATAGTACAGGCTTCCCCGTGCAGAAACCGAACAGAAAAGAAACTAACTATGCTACTCGAGATCTCTTTTTTTTTGCTTATTCTTCACACAATTTTAACCAAATTTGAAATTTATTTCAAATTTGTTTTTTTTTTATAAGATTTTTTTCTAAAATTTGAGTATATTTGTTATACCCCTTACAGTTATTTTGATAACATTATATAGATTGTGTTTTGCAATTAATAGTAAGTTTAACTCTCCATTCATATTTGGTACAAAATAAAAGAGTGAAATTTTATTATAAAAATATAAAATATTTATTGTATTATAGTGCATATACTTTGACATAATCTATAATCATATCTGAAGAGAACCAACTAGGGTACCAAGCGTCTTTGTGTTCCCAGAATTTCAATGTGGCCTTACTGTTCCTATTTTTCCAGGGTTTGTCGCTGCTGTCTGCAAAATCGTGTATACCACCGACACGCACTCCGAGAGATATATAGAACTGTAGAATAAACAAATAAATAGTTTTATTTGGCTTTAGGCTGCATTGAGATATTGTATGTCATGTGGCCGAACCCAACATCACATATTGTGCGGTTACCAGAGCGAAAAAATGAAAATAATTCATTTGGATGAAATTTTGACACCATAGACAGAGAAAAAATTCTCTGACTATTTTGCTGTGTGGCATAAAGCACGGCAAAAATATTATTACATATCAATCTAGGTTTCTTATTTTCTTTGTATATTCTGTCTATTTATCACATATGAATCAAGATAATATTCATAAAAAAATATTGAAAATTGTATTTTAAAGTCGTCAGTCAACGTTACTTTCTTTACAAAATAAGTAAAGTTTAAAGGAACAACTCACAAATTGATCCAGTGGTGCCATAATAGATCCTCTCAGCCAAAGAGCGGCGTGCGGTACAGCGTGATCCCTGCCGGTAGAGTAAAAGCCTTCACCTGGGTTCACATCACCGTAGTGCTCCCCGTCCACAAACATTTGAATACCGTCTGAAAAAAACAGAATTACAATGAATTAGAATATAATTATAGTGCAAAGGTAGCATTAAAAAAAATTATTGATTATTATTATAAAAAGACAACACGTGATGTTGAGTGCCGCCGCTGAGATAATATAAAGATATTCACCAGGTCTCCAAATTAACGTGTAATTATGATAATCTTTGTTCCAGCTATCAATTCCAAGTTTTTCCTTTAACAAGAACGACCTGTACGGCTCCGAATCTGATAGAACTGGCCCTGCGTATAATTTCTTCGCAAACGCCGGGTTGCCTTTTGCATAGGCAATTCTTATGAGACCTGACTCATATCGCTGGTTGCCATAGGCGTTGTCGCGAGGTTCTAAGTTGATTTCTGAAAATATTCTAAATTATTAGCCTTACATAAAAATGTGTCAAATTACAAGTGTTACAATGTTTCAATTCTAAATTAATTTGGCATGTAAGGTCTTTGAGAAGAGTTTTTCTAGAAATTTATTCATATTTTAGTTATACAGAACTAATAAGACAAGCCTCTAGTTTACACTACATGTTTTTCTTATATTATTCGTAGCTTGGATTGAATAAACATTATCTTTGAAAATTACTAAAGTGATTTTTTAAATATATTAGATTGTAATAGATTTAAAAAATCATTTAAGTAAATTTTTTATATTTCAATTTGGAAGATATAAATTAATTGAAATATTAACATTTTCTTTAAATTAAAATTTAAACAAAAATCAAACATATACATTATTATTACAAAAAAAAATATTACTTAATAACTATAAATAAACATTGCTACGTGTTAATTTCTGTAACCAACTCTAACTCTACCTGGAATCAACCAGCTACCACCAGGTAACTTCGCTCTCACTTCTATTTTTCCAAATTTAAAGTTGAAGTGATTACGTGTTGAGATTTTCCCACTTATGATGGGTGGCAGAATTTGTGCTCCTGACGCTATTTGCAAGCATTCCTTAGTACCCAACTGTCCTGTACATCTATAAAGTATGGACAAAACATGATATATTTGTTAAAGGAGTTACTTTTTAAGCTATATCCCACATATAGAGAGGAATACAGGCTAGGCTTTCAGTCCAGAAAGTCTCGAACATTAATTTTTGAGTTTCGGAGTCTAATGAGTCAGTACATGAAAGTATGTTTTTTGTCATTTAATTATTTATATTATAATAATTTATTTTATAAATAAAGGTGATATAATTTTCTGCTAGAGAAATGTTACATATTAACTTTTTTAACTTTACAATTATCCAATTTTCTATACATTACGTGTTGAGTAGCACAACTCAAAGCCGCTCTTAGTCTCGAGTGATATAATGAATACCATGTGGTGGTATAAAGACACAATATCAGACTTTAAAAACAAAGTTCGATTCCCACTCGGGGAAATGAATCATTTTCTAGTAAACTAAAAGTAGTTGGGTATTAAAGATTCATACGTATTTGTCAGATCCCACGTGCCGGCGTAAAGGAACCCTTCTTGGAAACGGGATTCAGTGAGGGTAGTTGAAATTTTTAATCCTCCATTATCTATATTAACGATTCCTTCTGACAAGTATGCATTGAATGGATAATCCTGAAATTGACAGATTTAATAGATTACTACAATTTATTAATTTAATTTATGAAATATTTATTAACGTTTATATTTTCATTTTAGGCAAAAGCGCGGCGTTGAGTTCTGCCACTCTTCGCGTAATTCGACAGAAAGTGAGGAACGGAGTGTCTCAACACGAGGTTCCCTTCCCTTCAATAATAGATTTATCGAAAAGTAACCATATAGCTCCAAATTGTATTATTATTATTATTTTTTTTATATATATTTTTTCTCGAAATATAAATTTCGGTTAATATGAACTCCACGAGCTTCAAGCCAAGTGTGGTCCATTTCCTGGAATTGGTTGGGAAGTAATTATTATATAAATATATAAATATATGTGCATATAAATATTTCTAGCTTATTATTATTGTTTTATATTCTTATAATAATAATAATTTATTTTCATTGACAAAGATAACCTATAACCTTCACTATATAATTAATATACTAGTGCCATTGGACGCCCTTTTATTCTGTATTCTGATTTTTTTCTTATTTACTTGGGCTTATATCTTTCTAGATTGTCACTAGGTGAAATGAATTACTTTCACTAGGGAGTGATAGTAATTCATCTTGTTACGAGAGCGAGGGTGCTCTGGTAACAAGATTAAGCGCGGCGTTGAATTCCGCCGTCCAGTATGCAATACCTCGAAAACTAAGCGGAAAGTATAGAATGGAGTATCTTGGTACTAGATATCATGCTGTCTCTCCTATTGGATGAATGATTTATATATAGGATATCGCGTATGACAAAGCACAGTATAAAATAGTTACACCAGTTTTGTATTTAATTATATTTTTTTGAATCTGCTTGAGCCCCAGCAATATCTGTTTGAATATTATATTTTTATATGCATATTATTAAGTCATTAACTAAAGACGATAACAAGTGACAATTAACTATTAATAATTATTATGAAGATAATATCAATGACGTGGATGAAGCACTCTATTGGCGAAGTGTAATCGACTTGCCTATATAAAAAATTCACTCTGCGCCACAGAAGCACAGTAAATTTTATATGAAGGGGGTGCGGGTTCAAATTGTATTAACCATGACTAAAGTTACTTATTTTTGTTCTAAATAATTGTTAAGCAATATTATTTTTTATTGTTAATGTTTTTAATAAGACGCCAGGTACAATTAAAATAAAATAAATTCGGGGAACGGAGTGTTTTAACACGAGGTTCCCTCTGCGTACTCTGCTGTGTGCGGGATACAGTGTGAAGCTTTTTTTTTGCTTTTAAAAAACTATTGAAATGAGTTGTCTCCAAAAATGTTAAAGTTTATTATAACTTACTGGTTCTTGAGGGAACATATTTTCTGGCTCCCAATTGGATAGACTTTTTATGTCGGGCTTGTTGAAGTCCTCGCTGAAAATAAGGGTACCCTGACAGACAGCTTTGATACCCTGGATAACGGTCTGAGAATTTATACAGACTGGTCGGTTAGACGGAGTCACAGGGTTAGGATCAGGTCCTGCGTCTGGTTTAGGTGTGACAATTGGTAAGTCATCACCATTCACCGGTTTTCCTTCTTCATCCACGAACTCTGAATATTTTTTTTTATTTTATTTATATCCAGTATTTTTTGAACTATTACCATAATTGAAAGTTATTTTGAAGGCAAAAGTTTGTATTAACATATTATTTATTTTTATATCAAATTATATGCAAAATATAAAATAAATACATATATCAACACTTATACATCATATAAATAACAAAATCGTTTTAGTGTACTCAATAGTTATTTACATAAAAGTTCAAATGCCTCAAATATCCTACCTGTAACAGTCCATTCTCCGTTATCTTGCCGATAGCCTAACCCATTCTTTATTACGTAGGTCCAGAAGTATATTTTGTCACCTAATTTCAGTTCAGCGTTTCTATCTCTGAATGTCCAGACTCCATTTTTGGGCTTAGTAATGTCTCTTGCCCATTGGCCAGCTTCTAGACCTTCCATCTCCTGGTTCAGGTTACCATGAAAAGCAAATAAAGAGAAGCCATCATCTGTAAAATACGATATTTTTTTTAGTTCACTATTAAAGATAATTGTTGTGGACAACTTGCTTGTCCCGTGCTTTATGCGGAATACAACTAATAAAATATTATCATAAAATATTTTAGCTTATATTTCAGTTGTTCCATGTAAGTTACAAACATTGACAGTCTGCTTTATATAACATATTCATTGAGTAAAGTCCACTTTGGGACAATGTTTTTAAGTATAACTAGATCTTTATGATATCATACTAATTAATATGTCAAATCACAAATACTGCGAAATTATATATGTATATCATTACAACATAATAAAATCTAATCCTAAATGTTAATTTTCCCCAACACAAGAGAGTTGAAGCTTAATTTAAAAAGTTTTTATATGAGAACCTGTTCCAGAGGCGCAAAACTGTTTTAATATAGAGCTTTATTTCTAGTTCAATGTACGAGTACGTCATAATACTGTGGGACAAAAAGTGATGTGAACAACCTATGTTTATTGATCATTTTAATGGCCGCCCTCTCCAGCTTGGTTGAGAAAAGTTTTGCTTAGTAACAATAATATTTAAGTTATTAAGCAGAGAGACTCAGTACATAGGATCTAGGAGATAGTGTCAGGACACTCCGATTTCTAATTTGTTGAATTTGAGACTTGCTAGAACTCTGTGCTGCAGTTGAACAGCCCACCGAGGCTTCCGATTTCAAGATTCTAAGTCAACGTGAACTTATTAATAGAGAGTCAAGTGTCTTAGCACTAAGCTCCCTCTACCTACCCACGTAACGTGCGGGAGACAGCGTGAAACTGAGAAAAAAAAATTACACATAATTATTATCCCTTTGAATCACTGTCTATTAGTGAAAGCCACATAAAAACATGTTGTGTAATTTAAGATTAAGATAGATCGCTGAAAAGTGACTTACATATTATAATAGGCATACGTTTATATGAGTAAATATTTTTTTATATATTATATGTACATAAGTTACAATATTTCCCCTATGAAGTAAACAGATAACATTATTTTACTTTCCGTTTTCCTATGCTTAGAACAATGTATTTCTGTAAATACCCAGCTTCCTTTGTTTTATAAAAAATAATAATATTATTATTACTATTATAAAATTAATTAATCATAAGTATTTTTCCTACCACCATGGGTTTTGCTGATAACCGATTTATCTAATAGTAAAAATATAAAAAACTCGTCGTCTCAACGTTTCCGCAGGAATTTCGAGTAATCCTCTCTCAGTGTCGTTCAATTTTCGTCTGTGCGGTTGCGTCCAGTGAAATAGCCAAACAGTTATATTATATACTATATATGTATGTCCTTAAGTATTTTTTATACGTTATAATATTACACTTTGATAATAGATAAAATCTTATTAGTATTCTAAAATATTTAATTTAATTTCTTCATTTCAAGTTTTTTTTTCTAATGTTTTTCACTACATCTAAGGTTTCTTTGCAAATTCTTCTTTTTTGCATCTAGTTTTTTTATTTATTCTTCTACGTATGTAGCGTAGAGGCCGAATATTTGGCGATTAGCGTCCTTAAGGAATCTACAATCTACTTCAGCCTACAAGAGGACTAAGACGGGATTCCCCAAAATTTCTATACGAGCAAGGTCCAACAAGGGCAAACGGGGTTGCGGGCAGCCACTAGTCAAGTGAAATATCTCATGCTCTTAACGATTTTTTTAGATCAAACCGAATCCAATAAATAAGGAAAATGTTTACAAAAATAATAAAATAACCAGTTAATACATTTTTAATAAATACTTCTATAAATGTGATAAACTATTGTGAGTTATTATATGAACTTTCAAGTTTTCGAAGGAGGAAAAGTTTTACAAATAAATATTTTTTCATTTGCTGTCAATGAAACACGGATCCTCAAAATTACGACATACATAAATATATTTGAAGATTTTTAAATGAAAATCTAGAACAACTAGTAACAATTTTTTTTATTTAATAAAATTTATGAAAAAAAGTACCCTTTTTCTTTCTTTAAAAAAAAATACAACGAAATAAATATAATTTCCTTTATTATTCCTAATTACAATATAACGAAAAAATTTATATCTAAAGAAGCAATTGCAAAAAATGAATAAATGTTACGACCCTTTTCAAAAGTAACGGGAGATCGTCCTAAACGTCAGAATGTCGAAAACAAACAAACTCAAATAACATTTACAAAAACATGAAAAAATTCAGAAAAAATATTTATAAAAATTGGATGATAATACAATTCTCTCTGTCTTAAACTCATTTCAAATATTCTTTCCGATGATACTAGTAATATATTTTAATAACGTTTTATTCAATTAAATTATTTGAAATATTTTAGATTTCATAAAATGCCTTACAAAATGTGGCATATTTTAGTGTTAAGCCACTCTGTTTCCATCGAGACACTTCCGTTTCTCACTTTCCGCTTAATTCTGGAGGCATTGCGTGTTGAGTGGATGCATTTAGTCTTTTACAGATAATAATAAATTCCCAAATGGGAATCGAACCGACGACCTGTCGTGTTTATAGTTACGCGCTTGTACCCCTGTGCCATGATTGGCCTTATTTAAAGCATTTAAATAAAATATACATTTTATTAAGTATCAGTGGAGGCTTAAACTCGTTTGAATGAGTATTTCTTTGTGTTTGGGAAGCAGACAGGCAAAAAAAGTTAATATATATTAGAGGTAGTACGAATATAATAACAATAAAAATCGAAGGTCTTTCGGTTTTTAGGTTTTGATTTTCTATATAAATAATATTTAAAGGTTTGTACATCAAAATTATATACCTTTTGTAATCTTAAATATTATGTTCTTAGTTATCTAATGGTTTTTTTTTTAATTGATGATATAATTAGGTGTCTTACA
The DNA here is from genome assembly GCA_037355905.1 of Heliconius aoede. Lineage (NCBI taxonomy): Eukaryota > Metazoa > Arthropoda > Insecta > Lepidoptera > Nymphalidae > Heliconius > Heliconius aoede. Next base: position 869,477 of record JBAIZZ010000099.1, on the reverse strand, counting down.
GGTTATAATTTATTATTATATAAATTGTAGAAGCCGGCGTGGCGGTGAGGGGTACAAGAGTACGACTGTGGATTCGATATCTATAGAGGGAATGAAATATTAAATATTTCATTTCCTCGAGTGGGGATCGAATCCATAACCTGTCGCGCTTACAGTCACACACTAGTGTTCCAGCGCCACGATTGGCCTCATTTACTTTATCTTATTGTCCGAAATAATGCAGGTGACTTAAACCTTGCACTTCGACTTAAAAATACCAAGGAAAACGATATAACCTTCTATAAAAATAAACTAAAGTCCATAATGACTCCAAAAATACGATCCATTCAAAACATCAGCGTTTCCATATCCATCATTGGATAAAAATATCAAATTAGATATTTATGTCTAATTGCATGTAGGTACTTACACAGAATAAAAAAATATTTGACAAATTAAATTAAATAAATACTATCTTACCTTTAACAGTCACCCTTAAGCCCTTCGGATAAATGGCTTCAAGTTTCGCAGGGGGCACGGTGTAAGTACTGACATTTGCTAGGCATAACGCCGCGATTAATAAACAAATACTAATTCTCGCCATCGTCACGTCCGTCGTTTACCGCTGTCCACGACAGACTGACTTGTCTTCAACTAAGGCTGCGTTTGCATCTTAAAAAAACAAAACAAACAGAATGGTCCAGAATAATGTAAATATTTGTTGCTAATTTTAAATTATATATTTGAAACTTTTAGAATTTTTTCTGTATAAAATTTATTTATAATATTTTCATTGTAGTAATTTAAAATTATAATTAACTTATATTTTTGAAAATTTCATAATAATCTAGTCCCAATGTAACAAAAAAAGGTACCAGTACATAAATTTTTTTTGATTGAAAAATTCAAGTTTAAAATATATTTTATTTAAAAATAAATTTTTTTATAAGACATATTATTATATACAAATGTATTATTATATTACAAAACAAAAACTAAAAAGATAATTTTATTTCTTTTCTAAATACTATTAGCTCTATGGCCACGAACTGACGACCGCTGGTTTTTCCGGTTATCACTTAAGTCGTTATTAGCGTGCGCTCACACACACATATTAAATTAGACAAAGTTTTCCTCAAGGAGTGTGTGTTAATATTTATAAAATGTTGCGTATTTTAATTGCCTTTATTATTAGTCTATTCACGTGATTTTTTTTTATTTTTTACGAATTTCTCATATTTGTGATTGGTAAAGGGAATAAAATTTGTAACTAGCTGTATGTATTAAGCAATTATTCTGTGTAAAGATAATAAAAGCGTAGTTTGGAGTGTCTTAACACTAGGTGCCCTCTGCCTAACCTGCTGTGTGTAGCATACAGCGTGAAAGCATATAATAGAATCTAATAGAACACAAAAGCAAAGGTAGTACTAAAGTACAAAGTTTTGACGTGAACTACTAACTAAAGATATATAAATTTAAAAATGGAGCCTCATGAGTTATCCCACAAGATGAAGTTGGCATTGAGAATCCAGTGTCAACATTCTGTTCCCCACCTGATCCTATAGGGGGATCATTCAGCTTGAATTCAAGACATTACGTGTAGAGTAGCAGAAGTCAACGTCGCCCCTTGTCTTGATAATAAAAAAAACCATTGAGAGATAACTCTACTAATATGAATAACTACTAATATGAATAAATAATAATAACTACTAATATGAACTAATATGAATAACTCTTACAGAAATATTTTTAAACCGAACTTTGAATAATAGTGAGAGCATTATCTAAAAAAAAACTCTTTCTAATTCTGTTATGTTGAAATCTTTATATGCAATTCGACGCGTCACACTTTACTCGAAATTTTCTAAACTGAACGCATCGTAGGTTTAATAAATCGACGATTGTTAAGACAAATATTTCATATAGCCTTAAATTTTTTAGTCATTTAAACTATGGATTTGCCTGAAATTGAAATTTTTAATTACATCATATTCTAAATTATTTGAAAAGAAATTTTATTTTATTGCATTAGAGTCTATTTCTCTTTAAACAATGGTGAGGCTCACGAATTTTTAAAGTAGGCTAAAGCTTTTGTTTTATTTCCAATAATAAAGTGCAGTTTGTACCGAGCTTTTCAGTTTTGAATCACTGAAAAACTCTACACTTTTTAGTTTTAATAATCTGCCGCGAGTAACTTTATACCCCTAATACAACATGTATGCCATTGTTTATGTTTATGTACAGGGAAACTATAGGAAATTTACTTAAATGACAATTTTTCATACATATCACAACATACTGCGTCAGAGCGGACAGTACGATCAATATTATTTAGTTACACTACGATCTCGAAGACGACTACTTTGCTCGTTACTACTAGGCCATAAGTCCACCTTTTTACCCGACTGCGTGACGCAAAGAAGAGTAATGTGTTTATCACTATATGTATGTATGCATATAGTGATAAACATGGGTATGTATGCATGTATGAATGCATGTGTTCCTGTATAGCGTTGCAGAGACCACGGAGAAAAAAAATAAACAGAAAAAGGAACGTCCGTTTCGTAAATTGTTCGAATGGAAAATTATTTTTTAATAAAATTTTTAATATTTTTTTTAAGGTTCTGATTTTTGCCATATAGCTACGGAACCCCTAAAAGGACAGTTTATTTATATTGCGTAACAAATTAAGAGTTTCTATTTTCTCATAAGCAATTGCTTTTGAGCTGTTGCCAACCATAAATCATCGTTTCAATAGCTGTTAGTTAGTTTCTAAGAAGGATTTGGCAAAGGTTTGTATTTAAATACTTCAAACACTCATTTAACTAAGTTATTTTTTTTCTAACCCACAACCAACGCGTGTAGTCTCACGCTTATGCCCCTGCGCCACGGCCTACACCTGCATAATGTTAATTTTATACTATCTTAAGATGTTTAGAGTTTATGTCACATTTTAAGAAATTTTGTGCCAATTATCGAGATATTTGCAAGAAACATAACAAAAAATTTTTTTTATCACTATTAATTTGAGACTTATGTATGTAAACCTAATGTATACAGCCAAACTCTGTACCGCTGCACATATAAGTACACCTTTTGTAAATAGATTATACTTACATATATATTTTAAAATCAATTTAGCATTTTAATTTGAATCTTGCGAAGCAATTTAGAAAGTTTCAAACCGCAACGACTTGTTAGTAAATTTCATTTATTCCTTCTAAATATTTATGAATCCAATTTTGAATTGAAAAGTTTTATGTAATAGGTAGATTTAATTTAATTTTTTTTCAGCTTCACGCTGTAGCAGGGTAGAGGCAGAGGGAGCCTAGTGTAAATTCACCAGGCATTGCATGTTGAGTGGCGGAACTCTACGCCGCGCTTCGCCTGATAATATTAAATATTTCGCTTCCTCGAGTCGGAATTGAATCCACAACCTGTTGCGGTTACAGTCACACGATTCTGCCTCTGCGTCACGTCTGTAATGTATAATAAACCGACCAAATAAAAGAAGGAGGTTTTAATATACTTAATAGTTCTTAAAACGCATTGTTTTGAAAACTTAGCTTCACGTTTTATCCCTAGCGGGGTAGTCAGAGAGAACGGAGCGCCAAACGCTACGATCCTCACATACCTCTTTCGCCTCGTCCACTGTCATTGAACGAAATCTTTATTTACTTTATATTTACATAAAGGAAATTTTGTAAATTTACCCTCCGCTTGTCATTCAAAATTAAACGTGCGTGTGTTTGGTGCTGTCTCAAATTGGAGAAGTGGGACTTTAGAGGAAAAAAGAGACCTGTGGTGAGGCAGTTTTCACAATTCGCTGAAAGACAGTTTGTCATTTATCTAAACATTTAATTACAAATAAACCCTTCCGCTTTGCTATTTTAGTATAGATATTAATTTAATAGGACATATAATACTATAATTTATTAAGATAAATACATAATAACTTTAGTCGTTATTAGATTTTCATATAACGCTCGATAAGTAACGTAACTATATCGAACTAACTAAATTAAAATAACGATAATCAAACAAAAATAGATAACAAATATTATTACCTTTTAAGAAAAATTATAACTGCGTTTTTTTTTTTTTTTTTATGGGAGAGGACAAGGCAAACAAGCGTTCGGGTCACCTGATGGTAAGTGATCACCGCCACCCACGACCTCATGCAACACCAGAGGAGCCACAGGTGCGTTGCCAGCCTTTAAGGTGGAGATGAAGGGCACCGGGGCCCGGCATTACCTAATGCGAAACGCAGTGGCAAGGGCCACTACTTCACGCCGGTTTAAAATGCCGGGGTGGTATTAAATCCGGTCGAGTCTGCCCATGCGTGTTGCGTGCTGGCGACGTGACTCTACCACACGTACTTTAATCGCCTCTTACGAAACCGACAGTACCAGGGTGATCCTATTCTAAGCCGGGACCACATGGCTAAATACGGTTTTATTTTATTATATGTAAGGACATCTAATTTATTATTTTGTGTTAAAATAGCAGAAAATAAATGTTAATGTGAAATATATTAATTATGTAAAAACATTTTTTCTGATTTTGTTTATCATATGCTCACATGAACACTATTCTTTATTCTATTAAAAAGTCAATCCGTCATTTATTATCGTTATTTTTCAAACGTTTTTTAGACATACAATAAATTTGTACTGAAAAATAGCTGTAAACGACAACTGAAAAGCTTACAAATTAGTGACATTTAAAAGTGCTCTAATCTCATAATCCAAGCAACAAGTACGGTGCGTCCCCCGGCCCTCTTTAGTAACGTCGCGACCATGGCTACGGACGGACGTACGAAACGTTCCCAATCGATATGTGCGCCGGCATCCGCGAGTATGGAGGCGCTCGCTGCCCCTATAGAAACCACTCCTGCCCCTCGGCGAAGACCAGCTACAAGGTCCCAGAGTGCCAGGATTACTGGTGGTAGATCAGTTAGGCATAGGCGGCAGCAGCAACAACTGGACAGGGAAACCAGGGCACGGTACAGCTCTGAGCCCAGGCTAGCTGAGGCAGAAACTCCACCACAGGTCAGAAGACAGGCATCAGCTCGTCGAAGACCACCAGCTGGCCAACACGCCCAGCCCCGTCGCTCCAACGCCTTCCTCGACGTCCCACGACCAGCCCAACCTGAGGAGGAACCAGACGAAGACTCCTACAGACTACGAACCTTCAACATCACACAGAAAGGAGGTCAGTGCTACGTTCATTCACCTCTCCTATATATAACCGTGAGTTTTTAGTATTTCGTATCGAACACGCAAAACTTGGCAATCGTCCGGTTCACATTTAATGAAACTGCCTCTGAAATTGAAAGAGCTTCATGCTTTCCCATTCGTGCTAAAAACGATCGTTAAAAGTCGTATTCTGTCGTGAATCACTCTTTATGAGGCCAATATAAATCAAAAGATACATACGTGTTTACTTTTGAGGTAAAAATAAACTTGTATATTAGAAACGTTAAAGTTACTGATGAGTTTTATAAAGATATAAAGATACGTACGAGAGTCGTATGTGAGCTTTACGGCAAGTGAAAATTTTCCTCTCTTCAAATTGACGAATGTATCCATGTAGTTAATAATATAAAAAATTGAAAGTTGTAAATACTATTTCTACATACATTATAATAACAAAACGTTGCGTAATAATTTGTCTTAAAGTGGAGAACGGAGTGTCTTACCACTAGATCCTCCCTTGCCTACTCAGTACACTACATGAACTCTACAGTAAATGAAAAAAAAATGTTTTAATATTTAATGTTTTTTACAATTATATATACCCATAAAGAAAAATCAATTCCTCATATAATAAATCTAGATTTAAAATGAACTCAAAAAAATAGACCCAAAGTGTAGAATGAAGCGTCCTAACAATAGGGTTCTTCAGTACTCTCAATATAGTAGACGTAGTAGAGTTGTAGATTTAAGAGTATTAAAGTATTTTGAAACTATTTATTATTATTTTAAATTATTATTCAATGTACAAATTTCAATATGAAACTAAAATACTAAATTATTTTATTGTTATATAGGAAGCAAATCTGTGTATTGTTTAAAATATTGTACTTATACTATTATTATAAATTATATATTTTTTCTTAGTTGCTTTCCGATCAAAGAAAATGTCGAATTTAAATATATGGCATTTAAATATTAATGTAAATATTCTCCTAGTCCTCCTATAGATAATGGAACCCACAGCCGTAATTTTCAGTCACATGCTATACCACTGCTCCACCCCGTTACTCCTAACAGGTGTACACGTCACTCGTTTATATAGCCTATTCATCATAGCGATAAAATCATTTTATTCAGCATCTGATTTTGATTTAGAGGTAATTATTTTTATTAAGATAAATAATAAAAATAAGTACCGATTTATTTCGGTATTTAAAGTAGACTAAATATATTTTAACTTTTCCTTATATTAAAATGCAAATGGATTTTTCGTAAAAATGAAGATTCTTTTTAACATAATTTAGAGAATATTCTCAAGACTTCTTGAGTCTTGACTTCAATACATGTATTTGTATATTAACTAAGATAAAGGCATTAGGACAATCCGTTATCCGCTTTTAAATTATGTTTAGAAATTACATTATAATTGGTGTAACTTAACGCCGCACTTTCCGTTAACGTCCCTTCGTGAAAATGAAAAGAGTTTTCAATATAACTGCCAGATCGAACCCATACCCACTGTGCTTACTCTAGTGCACTACTGCACATACACAGCTTTACTTGGCCAACATGGTGTCATGAAATTGAAAATAGTTTTTTTTTTAATATCAAGAATAGGCAAACTGGCATATTTGTAGAAACAGTTCCACAATGTAGAGAAATATAATATAATTGAGAAATATATTATAATCGTAACGTATCATATTTTTGCACCATATAAATAATTATTATTCTTATGTTATATATAAAAGGCGTTCCCACTGACTGAGGTAACCGCTGTGCGTAGAAACGTGAATCTTGGGCAGATGGTTATTTTCATTACGTGGACACTCACTAAGAAGGGATTTTGAAACATTTTAAACCTGAAGGGTTGAAATAAGGGTAGAAAGTTTGTATTATTTTTTTTAAATCACCACTGATTTTTATAAAATTTGAACTTGAACTTGAATTTGAACGCGTGTTACATGATTTTTTTGAATTCACTCTTTACTGTTTTGTGTTTTTAATATTTTTTATTGTCGGCCATTATGCCTATTGTATTAGAAACAACTATAGTCACTTATACACAAAAGTAACGCATAAATATAGCGCTGAAACTCGGCAAGCAGAAATCTGAGTAAATTTTGGAATATTAAATATTTATTGGTAAAGAATATGTGGAAAATTGTTTTCATGTTATTTATGAAACAGTGAAAGTGTGTAAAATATTAAACAATATAGTAATAGTACTTTATTTACATAATATAATCTAAATAGCATTAACAAGTAATGCAAAAAAAAAATATTATCTAAAAACGAGTCACTCTGAGAAACGGAGAGAATAAGAGGTATCTAGAGACATCCATAAATTGTAAAAGATGTGTAAAGAATTAAAAACACGACTTTTTCGTGAAATGTTTAAAAAAATGCTTTCTTTTATAAAACTAAAATAATGAATCGATATAAAAAAACAACGATTACTGTTTATGTAAGGCTGATGATGCCAATAAAATTTAAGATAAATTCTGTTAATGAGGACATCAATTTTGTTAATTATATGTTCTGTAACACAACGAGACTCGGTTTATAATTAATTACGATTATTAATTGATTTTCTTCTACAGTTGTGAACATTTTCATTAATCTATATTTTGAATTCATTCATCTTTCGAAGTTAAGGGATATTATTAATGTATGCCACGAAATTAGTGAACCAAAATAAGAAACAATTCAAAAACCGACCAGAGCGACTGACTGACTCGTCTAGAAAGGATCGCCGACAATCATCACCATTTTTTTATTCTTCATATGTTATTTTTTACCGAATTCAAAGTGGTGGTTTTCAATTCAATTTATCATATATCTATTTTTTCTACATTTTTCCCCTCCCTAACTAAAAAGTGACACATATTAGAAACGAATATCTTATTTGATTATACCAATACTATCTATCTAATATTCATCATTCATTTCGAAAGACCTGGTAACGACACCACACGGCATGCCCTGTCGAATTTTACTTTCATCCCTCAGTTAGATGGAGTGCTACCCTTAATTTTTTTTTGAGTCAGTTAAAACAAAAATTATAGAATAAAAGGGCGAGCGTAAATGTTTCATCTTTTATTTACTTTACCAAAATTTCATTGTTAAGTAACACATGGGAAATGTAACCACAGATAAAATAAATATTGAGGCCGAAAAATGAATTAAGGTCTTTGGTTAGATTGCTACAAGAAATAAAAAAAAATTAAATGTTTGAAAACAAATACGTATGACCTAGTATTGGAGTTTGTGAGAAAAGCGTCGCTAAAGTCAATTTTACAATTTTGCTCCAAAATTTGTATAAATCATTAAATTTGGTGGAAAAATCATTGATCAAGTGAACCTAAATGTGGTTTCTTGTCTATTAAAAGAAACAAATAACAAAATCTACTTATACTATGTTATGATAGCTTGGAGCTTAACAGTGGTGTATATCTATGTATATAGATAATTCATATATATTTCCAATACAAATATAAGAGTACAGGATTTGTTAAATAAATAAAATACTTATAAACTTTTCCAAATTTAAACAATCGTCAAGTAAGTCCTAACTAAATTTAAATAAAACAAATTTACTCAGTCCAATAATAATTTTCAATATTTTAAGCTTTATTTTACTTACAATAATACTTAAGCACAAGTTGTCATTTCAAGATGAGTTGAACCCAAGATTAAATTTTTTTTTCCTCATTTTTGTATTTTTTGGAAGAAATCGAATTCTTGTAGAAAATTGGCAAATACAGGTTGATTATTAATTCTGTGAAATATTTTTCTATAGCCTAGGAAATTTTAAATTTTAATTTTTCTTATTTATGCACCGCGCCATGCCTCTTATCAATAGATCCTTCTCTCTTATCAACAGGTTGCCTGGAAAATACCTCGTTCTCCACTTTCCACCATATTATAGATTGTTTGAATTCTGTGTCAATTATGTTATTTTATTTTTATGTTAGATAGATGTATGTATAAATATATGGAAAAAAGAGACGATAAATCAATTTTGTATACTTTCAAGCATTCTGAACTTTAAACGGAACGATCGAATATATATATATATAATATATAATGTTTAGACAATATAATATAAATAAGATGTAAATAATGTAATGAGAAATGCTTGGCCAAACGTCTGTTAATAATATGAATCATGATTTTATAAAAAGCTTAAGCCGATGTTCGCTAAATATGGCATCATCGCGTATCGGAATTCAATTTTGAAGATTGTAACAAACTTCGTTAACGGCGGATACTCCGAAATGGATACTCAAGGAAGTGATACGAATTGAAAATTTCGATATAGATAAAAGGCTTGTTATACTGTTAAATATTTTTTGCTGAAGGGACAAAGTTAATAATTTTAAAATAGCTTCACGTTGCACGTGGCGGTGTGGCAGGCTGGACAGAGGAAATTTCCGTTAAAACGATCAATGTTCGAGTCACTACGTGTAGAGTGGAGGCACTCAACGCTGAGCCTAGAAGACAAACCATCTGGAATGGTGAAATTAAAAGCAATTTACTCTTCCGCGAGGTGATCGAGCACTCAACAGTAGGGCTTATAGTCTGATCGGGTTCGATTTACACTCGGGTATATTGAAATATTTTCTCCTCGCTCTCTTGACAAGACAAAGGATGGGGTTGAGTTGGGCGCCATCTATACGCAATGAATCACTAATTGTGCGGCGCTGGGCAGCAGAGTGTTCTAACACTGCTTAACGTGCTATACGTGACGTGCAATGCGTGAAACTACAAAAACCCTATATTATGACTGAGTCTCGTTAAATAATATTTTTGTTTAATCTTCTTCGTATACGCCAAATATGCAAACCTCAAACTTCGTGCAAAATTAATTAACTTTGTTATGTAAACTCACCTATTGGATTGTACATATTGTTCGATATATCAAAAGTTTGCATTTTATACGTGACCTAGTTATCGGTGCGAACATTCAATGTTTAGATTTAATACAGATAAAAAAATTAAAGGTAAACAATTTACTTACTAAAAATATTTTTTTAGCTTAATTTTCAAGAAATTGTAAGTTAAGTGTCGGAAATCAGCGCCGCAGTTCGTCTTGTTGAGAAGCGAGGAAATAAAATAATTCATTCACGATTGCTTATATAGATTATTTAGCTTCAAGCTGTATCCTGCACACAGCAAAGTAAGCAGAAGGAACCTGGTTTTAAGACACTCGGTTCCCTTTCGAGGCCAGCCGTGGCAAAGTGACAAAAAGTCCGCTCTGGTGGCGAGGCAAAACGCGGCGTTGAGTTCCGCCACTCAACACGCAATGCCTCCAGGGGAACGGCGTCCATGTTATCTTGAACAAAAAAGAAACAACCGAATTCCATACTAAACTATAAGAGCACTTCTACAACTACTTGTAGATACGTCAAGCGAATAGAATACGATACGGAAACATATGAAGAGCGTTCGCTCACTGAGCATTATCAACTTTCAACTACAACTCTATAACTAGGTTGAATTGTATTATCTTGTTAGCGATCTGGAGTTGTTAGAAATTGTGTGTTAGCAGGTATGTAGATTTAACAAGTTTAATTAACACTAGTGGCGCCCCCGTGGTTTTCCCCGCTTGTACATATTATCACAACTTGATCTAATAATCTTCGGCTTTTGATTTTATTACATTAAAAAAGGCCGATAACATTTTTTCTTATATATCTTCCATGTACAGCAACACCGATCCGTTACGATATTTTTATAAGTATAGTTTAATATGGCAACTTGACTCTAATCGCACTTATATATTTTAATTTACGCTTAACTGATACATAATATATTAGCTTATAGCATGCAAATAAATTTAAAGATTTGTTTATAGTCATTTAAAAATTATCCAGAGATTCAAAAAGAAAATATTTAATTCGAAAGATCGATGATGCTGATATGACTGACACTAATTAGAATCAAGATAAATAAAAAACAATAAAGAAGTGTTTAGCGTTTTGCACAAGAAGTCTCCATTTTCATAAATTATATAAAATGAATGATACAATCTAAAATGAAAAGGTTCCTATCGTTACCCTCAGAGGCAATGCCGAGGTGACGTGGATTAACCCATATACATATACTTCGTACTTTGCAAAGTTACCCCTTTGAAACTTTTAAACGTGGATTAACAACTTTTGTTACGAAAGTTTAGATAGTTCAATGTACGCAGTGTATCTAATACAGATAGTCTCGTAATGAAGAGAGACACTTCATGCTATTTATAAAATATGTGGATTTTTTGGCGGCCAGTGGTGGAATTAAAAGGCACAAGGTAAGTATATATTTTAAGCTTCACGCTGTATCCTACATGTAGCAGGGTAGGCAGAGGAAAACACTTCGCTGAACATGACAGGTTTTAGCTTTGATTCCCACTCGAGGAACTGAAGTTGGCGAGTTCCTACATTCAACAAGGAACGCCTTCAGAATTGGAGTGTGCTAAAACTATGCTCCCTTTGCCTATCCTGCTACTTGCGGGATAAAGCGTGAAGCTGAAAATAATTTTTAGAGAAAGGTTAATGATGAAAACAGACTATATATTTATTAATTATATTAATAATTTTCTCATTTATATTACTATTATATATGAACTGCAAAATAGTAATTAAAGCTTTTTTTCCTACGGAGCTAAAAAGTTCATTAAAACAATAACAGACATTTTCACATTAAATAAGTGTATATTGGGAAACCATTAGCGCTGTGGTGTCGCGTTACTATGTAAATTATTCCGATTAGAATTTGGTCAGTGTGTAATTAATTTGAGTAGTCGGCCCAAGTTAATGTTGTCGGTTAAGCGTGACTTTTTGCCCTGATCATTAGGGTTCCGTACCTTTTAAGGAAAAAAGGAACTCTTATATGATCACTTTGTTGTATTTCTTTTAAGTGAGTGTAGAATCATGGAGCTATAGATCTTAGTATGTGGGCTGAATTTCAACTCGTTGTATTATATCTCCAAGCATTCCTGAAATAGGCTCTTTACAGACAGACAGACAGACAGACAGGCATACAGAGAGACAGACATTTGGACAACAAAGTGATCTCGTACTGGTTCTTTTTTTTTTTCTTTTTTTGATTTGAGAATCACGGATATTAGGTATATACCTACTGTCAGTACCAGGCCACTGACTGACAGCTTGTCAGTCGATAAACCACTGACTTCGAAATCTCAGTTCAAAAAAATCGTATTGCAAAAATCTAAAGCCGCCCATGCAAGTGAAATAGACATGCGGTTATGACGTCACAGGCGTCGCGAAAGGCGGTTAGATTCACTTCCGGATGTGCGGTGTGAAATATCCAAGGCAGATTTCGCTTCGATCTACGAAATATTTAGGTGTATGTGGCTTTGTTGAATAGTGATAATTACTTTAAATTACTTTAGTAGGAATACATAGCACAATATGTTAAACGAAATTGTTTTAATCGGGTAAACTGTACCGTTGCCATTATATACTGCAAAGTGTTCGAAACGTCATGCTTCTAAAAATTTAAATATGATGGTAATTAAAAAAAAATGAATTATAAAAATATTAAAATACCTGTCACGCTACAAGATTCTAGTTCTCTTACTATCATTTCATCACTCTAAATCGTTTTCTCGTTATAATGTGTATGGTAATTCACGAGCAGTTTTCTTTACTGTTTTATTATACTTACTTCAAACTGTATCATGCATACAACAGGGTAGGCAGAGGGATATCTAGTGTTGAGACACTACGTTTCAGATTTTCCGCCGAATACGATTATACAAAATAATTTAATAGCAAAAATAAGTATTTTTGTTATAAACCAAAAATGTTCCGTTCTAATAAAGTTGAAAAAGCAACCCCAACCTTCATATTAATTTTGAATAGCGTGTTTTGAATTTCAAATGTGTACATACCTCTATGTAATATAAGAGCTTAATGCTATTTGCTGTAAGTTGAGAAAGTACTTAGTCAACTGACCGCAGCTTATGTCTCAGAGTTAATGTTCATATATATGTACGAGGAATTGGAATAAAGCCAATCTTTGGTTAGTTTTAAATTTCGTTTTTAATTTAGATTCGCATATGTAGATACATTGTATCATTTGTATGTCTCAGGTAATAGTTACATATAAAATAAAAATAAATCAGCTTCACGCTGTATCCCGCACACAGCAAGGTAGGCAGTGGGAACCTAGTGTTAACACACTCCGTTCCCCACTTTCTATCGAGTTCTGGTTGCATTGCGTGTTGATTGGCGGAACTTTGCTCCCAACTATAGTAATATTAGTAATTAATTCATAAAAAATGTATTTCAATACTATTTATCTTACAAATTATAATTGGAATATATTTTTAGTTAATTTTAAACTAAACTAAACGGTCGGCCTATTTAAAACTATCATCAGTTAATTTCGTATCTGAGAAGTAAGAGACACCCCTGTCTCTGCCAATAGAGGCCATTGTTAACGTTAATTTTATAGGAAACCAATAAGCCTACACTTCGGTCGTATGTCTTCCCATCTTCAGGTCCCTCTGCCAGCAACGTGATTGATTTTTTTCATATTTTTCTTTTTTCAGCCTCTTATAATTGTAGAGAGTAATCGTAGAGAACCTAGCTTTAAATAACTCTATTTTTCATTAATGTTTTCCAAAACTTTAATGCATTTTACTATAAAATACACAAATTTTATTAATGCATGACTAGTGAATTTCCATCAGGAATATCCGTTAAACCCGAAAATAATTAAAATTGGATATTGGATAAGCGTAGCATTAAGAACTAACTCCATTTAAATTGATCATTTCTATTCCCGATTTTAAGCTAAAGTGGTATAATTAATTCTGGCGGGTAATTTTCTTTTTTTTTATCTCTTTCTCCCCAGAGCAAGAAAATATTTTCCCCCCGAGTGGATATCGATCCCACGACTAGGTCGGTCACATTCAGATGCTATGCCAGGCCGGGATTTACTCATTTTCTTTTTTTTACTTTACGTAGTATCCCGAAGGGTAAACAGAGAGAACCTGGGAAGACACAGACGTCTGGAGTGTTCACTCCATTCTCCATAAAAACATCTGTTTTCCACCTCCTTGAGATTTTTGTAAAGAATAATAATATATATTTTCCGATTTTGAGTCATCAAACAAATAACTATGAAACGTGAGACGTTGTTTCACTTTTCTCTAAATGGAACTATAGGTGCCTCAAACATCGCATTCTACCTTCAAAATAACGTAAGCCCAGACTATCGCACCGCTAACAAACCTTTACGTTTGAGACGTGCTGGGAATAGGTTTAACCCTTCTTGAGCCGCGACTAATACAAAATGTTACATGCGTCTTGATGTTTGACTAAGTTAGTAACCATGGTTAATAAATATTGTATTTTGTGATACAAATCAGACTGAATACGCGAGGGTTCTGAGTTTGATTCCCACTTGAGGAATGAGTATTGTCATTTCCTGGCCACAGTAACAAGGTAAAACGCGGCGTTGAGTTCCGAATGAACGGAAAATCTTAAAAACCCATTTTTATATATATAAATAGAAAATAAATCAGCTTCACGCTGTATCCCGCACACAGCTGGGCAGGCAGAGGCAAACTAGTGTTAAAATAATCCGTTTCCCTTTTTTTGCCGTTTTAAGTGGAATTGCGTGTTACGTTGAAATGAAAATATTTCCTCGAGTTAGGATCGAATCCACAACCAGTCGCGTTTAGAGTCACACACTGCGCCCCTGCGCCACTACTGGCCTCAAATGTTAATAATATAAGATAGAAGTTATACAACGCTGAAGAAGATAGACAACGCTGGCACTGACATTTATGTGAAAGTGTAAACTAATAGGCAAACAATAATTAACTGTAACAAGGTTGTAATAACCTGCGCTGCTCCTATTAAGTCATATTAAGTAAGCAATTTCAAGTAACTTGACTAAACTTGAAGGGATTTATCTGTTGTTAAACTTAGATTTTATTTACCACTACGATAAGATATATAGATATATTTCACACGTACGAAGTTTACTTATAATGTTAAAAGTGTGACGTGATATATTATAGTTAAGACACTCCTTAATACAATGTTAGAAGGAAATGAGGCCGCTCTGCTAGAAATGGGGGCGCTCTCCTAGAAATTTAATAAATATATATTATGAATTCATTTACAAGTGGGAGCGTTTATTGGAATTGTTTCAATTATTCATATAAATAATAGCTAGGTGCAGGGGCACAAGTGTGTCAATCTTCCCGCTACTGTTTATGGGTTCGATTCCAAACTCGAGAAAATGAAATATTTATTTACATTTATATGTTCATTTCTTAGCTCTGATGTCGAGAAAAAGCGCCGCGATGCTCGAGGCGTTGCGTGTTGAGAAGTCAACGCCACACCTTACCAGGGCGAGAAAACGCAAATATAAAATATTTCCATCAACCAAATGGGAATCGAACTCAGAACCATAACGATAACAGTGGCACGCTTGTGCCCCTGCGCCACGACAGCCTCAAATACCTTTGCTATTATTATATTAATATTCCTAGTATTGAAAATATTCATAGAATGTACGCACGCTGTTTACGCCTTCACCGTTGCTATATTGATTTAATCTACAAATGTCAACGCTATAGAATGCTTAAGTTCAAGATGAAAAATTCCTATACATAGTTACAAAATTATAAAAAATATATTCTATAATTAGATAATACAATAGTTATTTATATATATAACTATCATGTGCCTACTTTTTTTATATTTCTCTAAAATATACATAACGTATTTTATGAAAAACAAATTGCCACTGCATGCGTCTCGAAAATCGGGTGGAAATTCAAGATAGGTATGTCTTAAGTTTTCCTTTGTATACTCCGAAAAAAAGACTAGTAAAAAATATTGTAGGCCTATTATATTTCTTGTACTCTGTCTAAATTCATTTCTCTGAATGGAAATCGAAGCCAAAACCGCCGCCGTACAGTAAGCTTTCGCCACTGTGCCACGACGGCCTACATTCATATGCTATATGTATACTTAATAATATTTTTACTGTTATTAAGATAATGAGGTATGAGGTAAGTGGAATGATATAGTATATCTATATAGATATATATAGTATAGTATATCATTGATTAGTGTCCCGTGAATGTTTGCTTAGTTTTACGAGTATCACTGAATATTGACTGTGTCATAAAAGACAGTAATGAACTATGTATATATACTATCTTAATACGTTTCCTATATATAATAAATACACAAAAAATATTATGTATTATAGATACTATAGTAATTTAAAAATAGTTTCCCTTTAGATTTATAGTTTATATAGATAGAAAAAAGATTAATTAACGAAAAACTACAATTAAAATACACATTTATCACAAAATTTATTCTTTTTTTAACTGTTTCAAGTTCTGGTTACCTCCAAAACATAAATGTTTATATAAAAAATACTTTTTATGATATAAGAATTTGTCGAAAACTTTATTGTTTTTATCTAGACGCCGCACCCGGAATTACAATATAGGCGATAAGATAATGCATTATCAAATGTATGATACAGATATAATTAGTAAAAAACCAAAAGCTTCTCTATAGTGCGATTTGAATCAATCTGATTTTAGATACGCTAAGGTAGCCGTGGGTATAAATATAAAATTTTTAAATAACTAAAAGTTGAAATCACCCCACAATGGTTTCATATAATGAAATAATACTCGTAGCTTAAAGCGAATAATATTCATACAATTGCAATAAGCTTAGTGATATAAAGAAAATGTTATTGAAGCTTCTACATTTGCACGTGAACTGCATATAAACTAGTTTCTGAAATGAAAATTTACTAAGCTTGTTTTATAACAAAATAATATTATAACTTTTTCATAGTTTAGTTCTAGAACTTTTGATAGATAAAGATAACTTTTGCTATTTTTTTGAGTGAATTATCAATTAACAAAAAAAATAATTTATAAATAAATAAAACAATCTCCTAAAACTTTAACCAATTCTGAACCTATATTTTTTGACTAGATGGGAATCGAACCGACTACTAGTCTCTTAAACAACCACTAAACAGAAATAGTATTGAAATAATTCTCAATGTCTTTGTTTACGTTTAAAGCAAAATTGAAATGAAACAATGTAAATTCAAATTGAAACCGAGGCTATCTACTTAACATTAAATTTTCTTTTAGAAATATCATTTGATTGAATGGAAATTTTGACAGAATACATATTTAATATTTACAAAGCTTTCACAGATCGTTTTGGAGATTTAAACAGATTATTTCCATTAAAATAACTTTTTTTATTTATACACTAAGTAAAGATATTCATATTTATACATCGGCAAAGTTACAACTTTCCAGATGTTTCAATAGATATATAGGCTACACATAAAAGAAAATAAAAGAAAAAATCTAAGAAAAGAAAAAAAAACAAAAATATTCTATAAAAAAATATATAATTATCTTAGACGTTTTCTAAATTAGTATTTTTCTTTCCTAATTGTGGAATAACATTTTAAAATTTAAAAAATTGTAAACAAATAGCATTCGATTTTGCCAGACGATAATTTCTAGTAATTAACTTTGGGTAGCGGAAATTTGTGAAAATTAATCCATTCTTAGAAAAACAACTTTTACATAAACGTCCCACGAATATAAAAAAAAAATATCCATCTAAGCTCGAAGACATCGAAAGTCCATTGTGAAAACACAATCTGTGTATAGAATTCATATAAATCTTTCCGACAGTCTGACTTTCATCCGGTAAGCTATCGAATTGATGAATAGGATTTTCGCTATCAGTGTTTAATTGGATAACCTCGTGGTACCATGTTTTCATTAAAAGGCAAAAGATACAGATAGATATCATAAATAGAAAAGAAAAACATTTGCATTCGATACATTTTTATGTTATTGTTTTTCGTTTGTTTCTTAGAATTGTTTCTGTTCTGTGTAGACTGAAGTAACGGTGTTTTAAGTAAATTCTTTTGTTTGTGATGCTATCAAGGTGAATGATCTGATTTGTTCATAAGAAAATTATTTTTTTCATATAAATTATTAATAAAAAAACCTTTTCAGAAACAATTCCAGTGATTTTAATGTTAAAATAATTAACATGAAAATTATCACATTTGTAGAGTAGTCAGCATTTATATCAATGGTACTCATTTTCAGTTGTCAAAAGTTTTTGCATGGGGTTTTTATATGTAAACTAGAGAAGCCCGATTTTTCGTTACCGTAGAATATTGCCGCTTCCGAAGGATTCTCTCTTATTGCCACCACCTAGCCGTAACGTTAGGCTAGGTGCTACTGCATTGTAAATTTTAATTTTCTAAATATACAGTCTCGTCTGTATACTATTTGTGAAATACCCTCAAAAAAAGATTAACATGATTCTATAATCAATAAGTATATAATATAATAATGCGCTTATTGTATTAATTAGAGCTTGTAATAGCAAATTTTGACCTTGACCTGTTATTAATGTACGTACAAATTATGCAAATTATTTCTCGTTATGCAACATAATATATACTCGTACATGGGTGAACGAGGTAGCACTGTCGAGTTTCATTAAATTGATTTTTGTAATTTGCGCTTTTCCCCACATTATAGAGTACTTAGAGACACGAACTAACTATCCATCCTTACTTTACGCTCAATTTTCGAGACATTGTGTGTTGAATGGCAGAAATAAGTATAACTTAAAGTCCAGCAACACACTTGTACCCTCTCGGTTACGATCACTTACCATCAGGTGACCCGTACTCTCGTTTGCCTTGTAGTTTCTGTAAATAAAAATAAATTAGAAGCCGACGAAATTTTAGAAATTTTATATAAAATATATAATGTACGTATAATAAAGTACCGCCAAGAATTATTGTTCATTCTAAAACATGTAATTAAGTTTCAGTACATGTAACAATGAAAGTGGCTGTGAGTGACAAAGTAATTACTGCATGTCGGCGTTAGTGGCAATTCAATAACGTGTGATCGCCAATGGGGGGTTAGATCGGTTATACAGAAATGTACCCATACACATCCCCTTGATGGAAGTTAAGTGAGGGATTTGCCACTCACAGTGGCAGAACTTAACGCCGCGCTGTGTTTTACTCGTAGTAATTTAGAGATTTAAAGAATTTTATACAGGCCGTCGTGGCGCAGTGGCACAAAGGTGTGACTGTAACGCGACGGTTGTGGGTTCAATTCCCACTCGAAGAAGTGAAATAAGAAATATCTTTACGCTTATATTTCCATCCATATGATACTTATACCTATGCCGTAACTGTTAGGTACTCGTAGTAAATCTACCTATATGTGTATTTAATGAAAATAACTAAAAAGATAAACATTCAGTAAGGAAGGTAAGGGGAAAGGGCCACCTAGATACAAATAGTGATCAAGCATAAATGTTAAACATTTAGTATGTGGCGCTATCTCATGTATTACATGCATTTTACCGAGCATGCAGAAATAACTTAACGATAAGATAACCCCATTCTATGTTTTCTGGTCATTTTGTTACATAGCGTGCTAGGTGGCGGGCGCTTCTGTTCTTTCTGCTTATCCCGGCGGTTAAAAATTCGAAACATTGCGTGTTAAGTGTACATGTTAAGCATTTAATGTAGTTTATCGTATGTGTTTAAGTACTTCACCCCTACCAGACCCTTATCAGAAGCTTGTACCTTAGACCAATATTCTATAAAAAAATCTATCTATGTCCATTGTCCATATAATGCATAAACGCTCAGTGTCAAGTCACGTCACCGTCAGGCTGACCCGGATCACAAGTAAGAGGTCGACAAATCGATTCTTTTGTGCGAGAAACGAGGCAAATCCTCTTATTTAAATTTTCATCTTCCATCATTATCGTTTGGTTATTCCTATTTCAGTTGCATTGTGGTAATTTTGTTCTAGATATTTTTTTAACGACTATTTATACCATACTATATCCATAATATAGGTATAATATTAGAGAAGTTTTTTTTACGTTTTAGGTAGAGTTAAAAAAATTCTATGGTCACTAACTGTGTTACTAGATGAGTAAGAGAAAGTCTTATTTAAAAAAAATACTAAAGTATTTAATGCAGCAAGAAAACTGAATTGTTGAATATTTAATATTAATTCGCATTTCCACCACTTCTAAAGAAAATCCTGATTTTCTTCGAAGGCCTGTGAGAAACTCAACAGGTGTTCTTGAATGTTATATATATATAGGAAAGACTAAACGATAAAATTAAAAATAAATCTTTTAACAGTTACATAGAACAAAAGCAAGTGTATTCTTTGCGTGTGATATAAAAGAACTATAGAAATTTCTTGCAACAACTTCGTCTAACTGAAAATGTATCTTGAAATTCGATATTCTTCTATCTTTTAGTAAAAGTGTTAAATTTTATAGATAGTTTTCTTTAAATTAATGAACTACAATATGTCTTAATTTTTCACATTCAATACCTACAATAATATGAAAATCATTTTCACAAATTCTGAAACAAATTGACATAAATACAAAAATATTTAAAAATTAATATTTTTTTATCACACTTTACAGATTTTTTACGCTGTAAAATAACATTCATACATCAAAGCGATGCCAAAAGTTTGCCAAGTTCATTTATTATGCTGTGTATCCAGAGAATTATATTGAAATTTGGTTTTTTTTTTTAAAAAAAAAACTTTTAACTAATTACATTTTTATTTCTTCGTCAAAAATAGTTTAAAATCACATAATAGTCAGGCAAAGTGAGCCGTTTTTATCTACTTATTGTTTTTACCTACAAAATGAGGCCATTGTAGCGCAGAATCTTTGTATGGAGGTTAGGTTCTATTTCCACTAGAGGTAATGTATTATTTGTAGTTACCCGCTTTGGTACCAAGGTAAAGAGCGGCGTTAAGTTACATCGCTTAGCACGCAATTTCAAACATTTACCCTAACACTAAGTTCTCTCTGCATAACCTGCTATTTACGGGATACATCGTGAAGCAAAAATATATAATTCTTATCAAAGAAAATAAAGCCTTAAACACGAAATGAGTACGATTGCTTCGTTGTGTAAAGCTTCTTATCAAAAATTGTAAACGTATTTTTCTAAAGAGATCTTCCATTCGTTTCTTGTTGAATGTGCGTGGAAAGGCGAAAGATAATTACATTTTCTTTAAAAGAAATTGCGATCCATTTGCCTTTAACAATAATGTTTTAAACCGTAACGGCCCACAGAAAGGCGGCCATTTTAATAACAACCTGGGCCTTTATTAGACCACTAATGAGAATACTTGTTATTTTTTTCTTTTAAAATTATCTTTTGTGAAATGTTCCTTTTAAATATGTCACTTGTTTCCTTTGATTGCTCCCTCTATTGTCAAAAAATTGCTGGTACTTTCGTTGATTTTTTCCATTCCTTCGTCTGGTCACTAAACTCTCATCATATATACACTCATTCGATTTAATAGTCCAATTATTTATTCACTATATAAACCGGTACATTCTTTTTGTTAGAAAACTAGAAAAAAAAACATTGCTTCAGCATTTATTATGAAAAGTAGGTAAATCTATAAAAGCTTTAGTGGGCTGACAGACGACGCACTGATGAACGAACTTACTGGACTTATCAAATTGAAATTTAGCTTTTAGGTAAATTATGGGGTGTAGAGGATCACTAAGAGAAAAAAAATCACGAAAATATTAAATTAAGTTCCAAAAATTATGAAAACAAAGTTACGAGCGACGACTAGTACTTGACTTACGCAGTCTGCGTAAAACAAATAATAAATAATAATTTAATATATATTTGTAAGAAACTTAAAAATCTCAGCCTTGAAATTCATAACATCGAGTAAAATCCATTTCAGCGCAATTTGGCTCCAAACCAAGCGCGTACGCAACAGAAATATCTCTCTATTTATATTCCGACACGCCTCTTGATTATATTATTATATTGACGTAGAAATAACATGAAGTCATAACGCATTGAAGGGTGAAGCTACGGTCGTTCTATTTAAAATGGATATATGCGTATAATACAATACATTTTTTTTTTAAATATATGTTCTTTGTAAAATTTGCGTTATTGTACGTCAATACATATACAAGTCCTAAATTGTATATTATTTTTATTCTTTCAGGTTCACACATCCCATATCCCTTCCCCATATCCCTGCATCGGAACCTAACTACCGTGGAACTAAATGCCGCGCTTTAGCTTATTACCACTGAAGACATGAAAATAATAATAATAATAAATCATTTCCCCCATTATGAATCGAACCCACAACTGTCACATTTACAGCAGCACGCTTGTGCGTTTGCACCACGACAGCCTGATATGTAATTAGTATATACCTCACTGCGCGTATATAGATCTGCTTATTATATTTTAAATGAATTGTTCGCTCATTAAATATATATATATATATATATTTTATTATCGTTATTAAAGTTAATTGTTTCAACTTATTAAAAAATAATAACAAATAATATTTAAAATCTTATGTAAAATCAAAAATATTTTCTTAATTCAAATTTGTATTTTATGCACGATCAACATAAATTCTAAGAGACCCCAAGTTTCAAACAAACTTTTACCGACGGCCTGTCGACCCCTAATAACTTCAAACTCTTAATCGTTTTCATATTAAGTAAAGTAATAGCCTATTAAAGTAATATCTACAAATTATAACTCATTTTTCTTACATTAATATCTCATAATGAAAAGAGATATTTTTATAAATCATGAACGCATAATAAAAAAACCCGTTCCAAATATATATTTTTTGTGTACAAAAGCTTCAAGCAGAGTTGATAAGATTTATTAATTTGTAAAATTTGAATAGGGGAAACGGAGTAACTTTACTTTTCAAGTTTCCTTTAATTTAATATTTTCGGAAGTGTCTTGACGGGGGACGGAATGTCGTAACATTAGGTTCCTAGCTTGCCTATGCTCGCCCACTATGCGGGACCTACAGAGTGAAGCTAAAAAAGACTAGCGAATAGATTAAAAAAAATAATAATAAATTAAAATATAAATGAAGAATCTATATATTGAACCCACCTAAAAAGCCTGTCAAATTTTATAAAGTTAATAATCGAAAGAAGAAAGAATATGAAAACCTGTGAAGTTTTATACGCGAGAAAAGAGCAAATATTATATTTTTCTAACATAATAATGGTCTGGCCATTAATGTTGTATGTTTTTCATAAACATTTCCTTTTGATTTCATTTCAACATAATATGTGGGTTATGTATAACGTGTATTTTTTCTCGGAACGTAGGTTATTAGTGACTTATTATGTGAAATTTCGTAGAAAAATAATGGAAAAGTATTGAGGCCAGTGTGGCGCAGGCGCACAGAGTGTAATATAAACGGCTGTGGATTCGATTCCCATGTAGGAGAACATACTATTTTCATTTCCTCTAGTATTTTAATGAAGTATTATGCTATTTCTTCTATGTTTAAACCTTCTTCAAAACGTCTATTAGTAAACACACCTTAGAATCCGCCGCGAAATTTTAAACATTGAAATGTAAGTATATCAGCGAGTTAGACCGTAGAGCTTAATTTATTGCTTGAAGAAACTCTGACCACAGCTACAGTGGGTTACATCGAATTATTAAGAAAGGCTTTAATGGCTTAAAGCCTTCGTAAATGAAAAGGCTACCTAATACAAAAATATTTTTTCAATTGAAGTTCCTGAGATACAAATAGCGTGAAATCATACAACATACACTTGTACACTACTCCACGAATAGAAAAATAAATTTAATTAAAAACTTACTTCACAATAATAATAAGTAAATGTGAATTTTGAATGACAATCGACATAGCAATTTCAAATCCATTTATTTCAGATTACACCACCGCCACCGAGGTCGGAAACCGCACGAGTAATACTAACTATTAGATCGTTTAAGATCGCCCGCATACGTAAACATTATAATAATAATAATAATGGTTTAATTAATTTGATAAATTGTATATTTAATAGCTGTCGTCTGACTGTAAGATGTAATGGTTGCGGGTTCAATTCCCACAGGAAATTCAATATTTAATATTCTTATTTCCTCGCTCTGTTAACAAGATAAATCCTGCCGTTGAGTTCTGTCACTCAACATGTCTCTAAAATTGAGCGAAAAATAGGGAACGTAACGTTATAACACTAGGTTGTTACCATGCTACATAAAAAATAAGTGATTTTATGTGACCATGGGGTAGTGGGAGCGACAGACTGTAAACGTGAAGAAGATTTTGGTAAATGACAACCCACCAAGTGGAGATCGTATCTAGAAATCCCTTATTTACGCTTGTCGTAGATTCTTACATTGTATTATTCGAGGCCAGTGAGACGCTTTAGGTGCAAATAAATCAATTGCTAAGGCTAATAGAAGGGTCGTAATTTTCATTTTTTTCAGAGGTAAAGGTTAGATTTCGTTTTCGAAAATAGAAAAGTTTTTTTATAAACACAATAAATATATATATCACCTCTGGTCAATGAAAGTGCGAAGTTGAAATATAAATAGTTTTATTACACTACCTTGCATATATTGCGAAGAAGAAAATTGTATAATATAGCAATTGAGCATACTTGGTGCAGCGGACTAGAAGAGCTTAAAAGGTAACTTAAGAAGACAAATATGGGCACAGGTGTTTTACCTTTATCCCTCACTTTAGTGCCCATTTCGGTTTACAACTAACTTACTCTATCCTGAAAATATAAAATAGGCCAATGCATAATAGCCTTTGCGATAGATACTATAAGATATAGATTCCCAAGATAATAATTGACACAATTCTCGGTCACATTACGTTCATTGTTCTATCGACTGACAATAACCCTATTCTATGCAAACCTTTTCGTCGGTGTTAATAAGACAATGTTAAGTGATGTGAATTTTGTTATATGTACGTAATTACATACAGACATATGTATATACAAATTATGGCAGACTCGACTGGATTTATACCACCCCCGGCATTTAAAACCGGCGTGAAGTGGTGGCTCTTGCCACTGCGTTCCGCATTAGGTAATGCCGGGCCCAGGCGCCCAACATCCTCCACCTTAAAGGCTGGCAACGCACCTGTAGCTCCTCTGGTGTTGCATGGGGTCGTGGGCGGCGGTGATCACTTACCATCAGGTGACCCGAACGCTTGCTTGCCTTGTCCTCATTATATTGTTTGTATTGTTTAATTTGATTTATTTCAAAGAAAAGACATTATGAACGAATGATAACGTGAACGATGCAACGGAAAATCTCTTTATTTCCGTTCCAGTAGAAACTTCCCAAGGAAATGCACAAATTTCGTTCCACACAGTGTAATTTCAGCTGTCCGCTAGAGGTCAGTCACTAATTAACGGGATTATTTTATTTACTTGTCACACTACTGCATCGTTCACGCATCTCATATGAATTCTCATCTCATAGCATTTTCTTATATATATTTCACGCTATAATGAACTATTACATATTTAGTTTGAGTGAACTGTTGCGACCGGCCTGTCTGCCGCACCGCTGTAAGTAAATGAACTCGCTTAATTAATATTTCAAACTAAAGTTGAAAGTTGCTGTAAGCGTGATGGCCACGAGTACAATCTTCGCCAGGAGAATGAACTATACCCATTTTCCCGCTCGAGGAGGATATAGTGTGGTGTACATATTCGTAAAAATTAAGTCTTTTTTTTTAATAATCATCGAATGTGGCATACATTTTGGCAGATTTATGTTTTTTTTTATATTGTATGCATATAGCAGCGTAGGCAGAGGGAACCTAATGTTACGATTGATTACTTCCATTTTTTGCGGATTTTTTATGGCATTATGTGTTGAGCGACGAAACACAATATCATAATAACATATTACTTAAGCCAAAGTAATATTACGAATGAAAATCATATAAGCTGCACTATATTAACGCTTAACCAAAATTGCAATTTGTGAAGAGCTCTCATTAACCTGCCATTATTATCTACTTTACTGGAGTAAATTAGGTTAACTAAATAATAGCGTGCTCCGTTGTAAGTGTCGAGTGGGTCTAATATATATTAAATTTATTGAATCACTTATCTCGATACTTCCATTACGACGTTGTAATAACAAGTTTAAGCGCAGCGTTGAGTTCCGCCATTTATTACATAATGTCAAATAAGTTGAGCGGTGCGTGGGAGACGGAATGGTTTAACACTAGAATTCTTTCCGTGTTACATACAGGATAAAGAGTGAATTTAAAATAATATCTAGATCTAGAATTTTCCCTTGATATAAGTCGCATACGAGTCATGCTTTTTCGTGCACCCAGCGTTCATCGACTTACAAGACACTATAACGTCTACAATTTAATTGTTAGTGTCAGCTCGATTGTAATATATTGTCACAGAAAAAGAATGGACAATATTTGAACATGGAAAATTAAAAGCACATTTCAAAGAAGGGGAAGCTCGGTGTTGAAAGCAATATAATTATTTCATAAAACAGGTTGCAGTTGCACCTGAGTCTGGCATCAGCAAATCTATTAAAAGTAATAGAAATACTTTCGTAACAAAGAAACGTTGTAACGAAAGTATTTTCAATTTAACTGTTCTATTTTTAAAAATCAATCTTCTTTTTATTTTAGATGGTACTTAAAACGGTATTATTAGATTGCGTACAAACCATAGCTTAACTTAACTCATACCTGAAATACAAGTAGAAATAGTTCCTGAGATAAGTACGTTTAAGCAAACAAACTCTTTAACTCTATAATATTAATGTTATTCTAGTTAACGTGGATTACATTCCCTTCACTCAATATTTAATTAACCACATTAAGTATCTTAGATTTTTTTATAGATTAATTTTTACTTAGAACTATATGTATATACAATTTGCAGCTGCAGTAATACAGATTTAAACTAGTTTACAACAGTTCTATGCAGTTTACATGTTTACTCTCTCAACGTCCGTGCTACTTTTCACTATACGGTCGACGATATGAATATTGTGTAAGTTAGACAAGATATAGGTATATTACGCGGTAGACAAAGGGAGTCTAGGAACCTAATGCTATGATACTCCATTAAAGGAAATCAGGAAGTGGAAGTATCTTAATGGTTTAGCGGAAATGTCTTAGTGGTTAATGGAGACATGTCCATATGTATAATTAAATATACCATATATATATATATATATATATATATATATAAACAAACATTAATGAAAATAGCATTATAAAGACGTGATAGTGGTAACAACAGCTGCTATATTACTTTATAGGAACAATATTCTGCACAATAACGTGTCGTGTCCAATGACATTAAGCCTTTAAATGTTATTCAGGAGGTAGTAGTTATAGTCTAGAGCGCGATTGCTAAAATTTTCAAGATCTTACTCTTTTATTTTAAAGTTAGTTTCGAGCTGGGCAAAAAAGATTTTGGTACAGAATGCTAACTGTCAGTAGTTTGAACTCACGATTTTTTAGGTATTATTATGGAATTGATAGATTTTACATTGTTTTCTGTCATCGTCGATATTTACTTCAAAATTAAGGCCTCAGAGAGTACATCTTTCTGCATGCCATTTTTTAATTCGATTACATTTATCTGTACTGCGATATTTGAAAACATAAAACAAAAAGCAATGAGACCTGAAAAAAGGGAAAACGGAGTGTCTTAACACTAGGATCTCTCTTCGTACTGTTGTTTACGGATTATAGTGTGAAGGTAAAAAAGTAGCAATTTGTAAAAAAAATCTGCAAAAAGTAAAATAGTATCACAGAAAAAAATATACTTGTAAATTGTATTTCTAGAGACAAAAAAAAATAAAGCTACACATTCCACATCCGTTACTTAGACTATCAATGCCGTAGCGCTCGTAGCGAGGCCTCGTAGGCGATAACTTTATAAATGACGTCACGTACTCGTAGCACGTCAGATGATAGCGTAGAGGTGTTCCTTTTTACACTTTATTATTATAGGCTTATTTTAAATATAATTGTTTTTAAAGTAAAAATGGTGTAATGTACGACAGTTGTCGAAATTTTTTATAGAAAAATGTTTATAATAAAACAAGGTTAATTCTATTCTTGTTTTCTAAATTTATATTAATTACGATAATTAACATACTTAAAAAATTTCAAATTCAAAATAAAGGCCGTACACTCGGGAGCGCTACAATGTTATTAAAATTCCAAGAAAGCTCTTCATAAACAACTTAAGCAATCTCTAAGCTTTTAAACGTCGACATAGATTTATACTTATACCTTAATTAATTTATAAATGTTTGAATGCTGAACCATTAAAGTTTTATTTACTCCGCTAAACTTAGATATAAAGTTAGTTTGCAACTTTGTTTCTTAATTAATTAATTCACCTTGGAAATGGAAGATTGTGGCAATTTTTGTTCCCACAACTCGAAATTACTTTAAGTTAACAAAAAATATATTATATAAAACAGTTCATTTTTAGTAACGTATATAAATTAATAAAAAATCTTTTTTTAATATAAAATAATTTGTAATGAATTATTTTATTACAGGTGTTATATAAATATATTTTATCGCTACAGTAAATTTTATTTTATGTTTACCGGACAAATTTTATATGTATATATATAATATTATAAAAGGTTTTCGTCTATTAGTTATTTTTTGAACAGAGATCGAGATATAATATTCGGAATAGATATAATATTTTTTTATCCAAGCTGTATCCCGCACGCAACTTAGCTAAGCTGAGTATCAATCTAGAATCCGATAATAATTTATAAAATATTTGTTGTATAAAAAACATGAATTTTACTATGAAATATTCAAGCTTTAGGACATTCGGTCTACCAACAAGTGTTTGGT
Organism: Heliconius aoede; assembly: GCA_037355905.1. NCBI lineage: Eukaryota > Metazoa > Arthropoda > Insecta > Lepidoptera > Nymphalidae > Heliconius > Heliconius aoede. Next base: position 840,500 of record JBAIZZ010000099.1, on the reverse strand, counting down.
AACGAATTCATTACCTTTGACAACCATTTTGGAGTTACAGCAAGTTTGAATCGATTCATTGAACCGTGTACGGTAGAGCGCGCTGCTTCTAACGCAAATTCGCTCTATGTTTTTAAAATAGATTATCATTTTTCATATGCACAGAATATTTTTTTGTTGAAAGAATTGTGCTGTTTTGTTTAATTTTCCTTAGCTTCACGCAGTATAAGATAGCAAGATAGACAGAGGGAACTAGTGCTCAGACACTCCGTATCCAATTTTCCGCCGAATTTTCGAGGCATCGTGTGTTTAGTGGCAGAACTCATCGCCACAAAAAAATATCCTTCACTCTATCAAGCTACAGCATCATCAAGCAATATCTTTAAAAAAATCTTTCAACACTACACAGTACGAAGCACCAAAGCTTGCTATTTAATATTAATGATCGCACTTACGATAGACGGGTGCTACGTTAATTATTCGGTCTAACGAGTTGGGTAGAGGCTGACAGCTCTCAACTCACCAACTTCCAATACTTAACATCACTTTGATATCTAATATATATAAAGGACGATTCATTTGTATGTACAGTACACCTAATGTAGAGTTTTACTTTTTTATAAATCTGTACAGGAAATTTAAAAATGCATAATAAATGTATTATTTTTACACAAAATAGCTTCATAGTGTCCTAATGACACTTAAAGCCTTATCAAAACCTTGTCAAAATGTCAAAATGTTGTCAACTTTTCTAGAAATATTAACAATAATTGAAGACAACGTCGATATCTTTAATTTTATAACCAGTACAATAACGCAGAAGAAGACAGTACAATATAAATATATTATAATTTATTGATATATGAAATTTGAATATTTTTTAAAGGAAAAGTGAATAAATTAGTTCAATAGAACGTGAGTCTTTTTTTATTAGGTCATTAAATAACTATTTTTATTGTAATCAACCATCTAGTAGACAAAGCGCAGCGTTGAGTTCCGTAAAACGTTGGAATCAGTGTTTTTAAAACTATGCACCATTTGCTTCGCCTGCTATGCAAATAAAAGCCTAAAGCTGCCGACAAACAAGTCACTAGTCTCTTATCATTTCACTGATAACATACGATTATAGAAAAGAGATACCAACAACACCAACGATAATTTAGTAGAGATTTGAGACAATTCAATTTATTTTTACGGCTACAAGATGAAACGCTTACTTTGGATACCGATGGAATTACCGCTGATATGTCTAGAGCGTTTTATGGTCATTCTTCTCTTTTAATAATGTTTTATGGAGCTTATTTATGAGGCCGTCGTGGCGCAGTGGCACAAGGGTGTCATTGTAACGCGACGGTTGTGACTTGAAAATTTATTTCTTGATTTGGAAATTCTTTTTATGGAATGGATAGAGAACATTCAACGAGTAAGCGTTTCCATGTAATCCGCTGTACTAGCACTGCTGATAGAGTTTCTTCGGGCACTATGGTTTTATATTAAATATATATTATACTTACTGCATTCCCCACTTTTCGACCAATTTTTGAACGAGGGGCAGAACTCAACGCGACGCTTAAATTGTTTACCTGAATGAACTCTCGAGTGGGAATCGAATCCACAAAACAAAACAAAGTAAATCCGATTATTCTAAACACATAGCTTGGAATATTTCCAAGCAAAAAAATATGCGAACATAGAAATACAAAATTGTTTTATATTTGAAAGTTTAATATTTCTAGGTCGCTGGTCGGTTTGTGGGCAAATGGAGTGTGAACCGAGACGTCGTACACTCGACTGCTCACGTGACATGGTTTGGCGCTCAATGCAAACTGGCAGCTTTTAACAACTTTACACTGTATTTTATTTCTTTGATAATAATCATTTGAATGACGCATATCTTGTAGTAGTGTATTCTGGAAATAGAAGTAAAAATGTAGATTGTTTGTGTTTTGACACTAGGTTCTCTCCGCCTACCCTGCTATATGCGAACTAAAACAAGAAACTAAAGAAGTGTAGTAGTACTCGGAGTAGACATCAAAACAAAGATTTTTTTTCTGTATAAGCTTTAAATTATTGTAAAGAAGAAAGAAACTATAATATTCTATTTCGCTGTATCTAAAAATATATTAAGAATAAAAAATATATATAATATAACTATTCCTTAGTTAGTAAAGGTTTAGCAATTTGCACGCACCGTACAAGCAGAGAGCACAGACGAAAATAGTGGCACTAAACGGAAATTGAACACATAACCATCGTATGAGAATACAGTGAGATATTTCTCTACTTCACAACGATGCCATTAATAATTTACTAACAAATTAAGTTAACGATCCAAATTACACGACGTGAACTAGCGCGGAGTTCAGCGTTAATTGCACCAGAGTTGCCGAATTTAGAATTTTGAAGGTAAATTATATCATATATTCACAAATTTTGTGAAAATATCATACCATTATTTAGTTAGAAATTTCAAAAATATCAAACACTGTGTTTCGTACAAATTAGAAATATGATATCTATTAATTTTTGCGAGTAAAAACATAAAGAAGATACAAGAAACTAAATAATCAAGATTTTTTTTAACTCTAGGTTAATACTGTTTCACTACTAGCTGACCCCGGGTAGGTAGAAAGGTAGGAAGAAGACACTCTGTTCCCCACTTTCTGCCGAATTCTGGAAGCATTGTTGAATGGCAGAACTCAACTCCGCGCTTTGCGTGGACACCAAAGTGAAGATATAAATATTTCACTTCCTCGAGTGAATTGAACCCACAACCGCTGCGCCACGACGGCGTATGTGAGAAGAAATTATTGGATTTTCTTTTTAAAAAAATACTTTTTTAACCAAATTCTGAGAATACGATTGCTACTAAATAAAATATCCAAGTTGGTGTAGCCATTCGGAAATTATTCGCGTTCAATTTCACCCATTCATTTTTATATAATACATATAGGACTTTATAGGATTTTTAAAACAGTATTCCTGTAAGATATTTGAAATGGTGCGCGATTTACGGGACTACCGCATTGTAAGAAAGGGATAAAGAAGAACTTAGATATGGCGTCGTAAACATATAGTGAATTTAAAAGTTAAAATTATTACCGTGTTTATAGGAACAAGAGGGACAAATAGACTGATGTCGTTTCTTTGAATTTTCGGGTGCGTATCATTGTAAACTGTAATTAATTAATATATAAAAAGTAAATAATTTTAAATTTTCAGTGTAATCTTTGTCGTAGAAAAAGTATAATATATAAGTAGAAAATAGCTTTTGTATGAATAAAAATCACATAAACCAATAAACCTATTCAATATTTTAATCTCAACAAGATAACTCAGACTCAACTCAGAGCCGAGCTTTGCCTCATTACCAAAGCAGGAAATGAAAATAAACATTTCATTTCTTCGAGTGATAATCGAACCCACAACTTGTTGCGAATACAGTCGAGCGCTTAGGCTCCTGTGCCATGTATCGCCTCAAACTTCATATTATGGTTAATGATAACAATAAAAAGAAAAATTATCCAACACTCTGCTTTAGTAAATCCCATGTGTTCGCCCTCTTGCTATGTATGTATATATGGATTTTTCGGGTTATTTTGGTAGACTGAACAAAAGGTTCAATGACAGTGGCTTTGCGTGAATAAATTGGGAGCAGACTACGTTGCTTACACGCATGGCTTTTTTTTTGATATCTTGTTACTTTAATTTGAAATTACGATACCTTAATTGAGGGAGGCCTGGAGTTCCATTGCTTTGGGCGGAAGGCGGAGAATGGAGTGTATTGACACTAGGATCTTTTTGCCTATCCTACTACTAACACAAATACATTTTGATAATTTAATTAATCCATGGATATATCTGTCGTTTATGTGGATATAACATTACGCGTTATTGACACCATTAACCTATATCCGTTCTTTGGTCTCTATTAGTATCTACTCCACTAATTTCAATCTTAAGATTCGTGATTTAATGTAAAACTGGAACGGTATATTTCTTTTCCTTTTGCTTTCTTTTGCCAAGGCGTGATTTTTATTCTTTAACATATTACTGCAACACCAAAATATTTGCACTAATAATGTAATTTTTTCATTATTTTTGTATATATATTTTAAAATATAGGATAGCCTGTAAATAAAATGTGATTACACAATTACTTGCTCATATAGTAATAAACTACTATATATCATTATTTTCTACAGAAACGCTTTTTTACACGTTTTACTAATATTATATTTATTTAATGGCGCAGGGGCACAATACGACTGTTGTAGATTTCGTTTCGGTAATAATATATTTAAACTTTTTATTTGTTCCTTCTTTGGTATCGAAGCAATCCGCCACATTGAGTTCTACTACTAAACACACAGTACATCAACTCAACACATCGAATGGAAACGGAGTGTCTTAACACTGGCTTTTTTAAATTAATAATATAAGAAACAACAATGTATTTATATCAAAATATCTTAGATATGATGAAACACATATGTAACAATAGTAGGTAATTTCATATCGTTTTATATTAAGCCGACCAAGGTAAACATCCTGTGCCCTAAATATTGCTATAATATGTAAATAAACACACATTTTCACAGAAACTTGGTTAGCATATTCATTTAACATGTATCATGTATTAAATTGTATATTTTTCATCTATAAGTATTGGGTATATATTTTCAGCATTTTCAATAAATGAGTAAATGAGACCCTATTTATTATCCATCTGTATATATATCCATTTTATTGTTTCTTGCATGAGAAGATATTTATCTAATTAAACTATTTAGCTGCCCGCTGTATTCGATTCATAATCACATCGAGCTTACAGTTCTACTGTATCACAATGAGACCATAATAAATAAATTTTAATACGTACCTGATAATTTATACGTAGCAACTGTGCTACGGCCTACGACGACATGAAAAAAATGTTATTATAACAATATATAAATGAAAATTATTCTTCAGTTGTGACCAAAGTTTTGAGCTGTCATTTATATTTTTGTGTATAATTTGCGTGACTACGATATATGTGTATGCATGATGGACACTTCACGGAAATTTTTTTTGGTACTAAGCATTTACTTATTAAGTCGTAAATGCCACACGGACATGAGTCGTTAATTTTTTTTATATCAGCTTCACGCTGTATCCCGCACACAGCGGGGTAGGCAGAAAATGTTTATACAACACGCAAAAATTACTCGTATCAATCTTAACATAAAAGAAGATTTAACTGAAAAGTTTCAATTAAATGCATATCCTTTTCTTGTCTTTTTTTAAACTATCTTTGTCAATTATCGTAAATTTGTATGCATTTTAGGGTTGCGTTGTGTTTACTCATTCATTCCTTTTACATTATTTTTAACTTTTATATTGTTTTTTTTTTTTCAAATTTTTACAAATCAATTTCCGGTTAAATAACTAGTTAACAATTAGCTAGTCGTGTCTACGTAAACTACTAATGGCGTAGGATCCATAATCCAGGGCTTAGTTTTGAATAAGAAAGAAATAGATAGATTGTTTCTTTGAATTACAGACCCCGAATATCTCCATTCGGCCACAGTGATGAACACCGTAGTTAGCGTAACACTAAGAAGACAGAAATAGAACAGATAGGAAGCTACCAGTACGCACTATCGCGTATATGTAATATTTACTAGGTTAAACTGACTCCCTAGGGGTCCAATGGACATAACGCGTCCATTAAAGGTTAAATAAAAAATTGATGTATATTATTAATAAATCTAAAACGGAAGGCAATATATATTCGTTATTAAATCACAAACACATTACGGATTAAAAGGCACTTAAAACGAATGAAGTTAATAGTAATAATCTTTATTGTACCCTCATAAAGGGAGGTTCAATCGTTAAAGAGCGGTCCCTTTATTATTAATTAGGAAGCAGTTACAAAAAATATGTAATAATAACGAACGGTAGTAGAATAAGTCTATGTATTATAAGATTTGTTTTTAACTAAACCATAATATCAAAATGAAAATATCTCAACTTTAAAAACTAGTTAAACTGTATTAAATTCAAAAATGTATTTTAAACGTTGAAATCTAAGAAGCAACACTATATATTATATTAATTCTACCTCGCAAAATGCGTGACGCTATATCGTCATACGTTACGTGCTAAGTTTAATAGGTCATATTTCAAGGTAAGATAGAGTATAAAGGTTATAAGCATTTAGGACACGTTATATTTATATTTATAAAAATATCTTAATTTATTTAGAAAAAAATTGAGAGAACGTTAGCCTGATTGTTCTGTATTCATTCACTATAAAAAAATGCACTTTTTTGATGGAAGGAAGTAACCTTATATTAAGCGTACCAGAGCGAAGAAATGAAAATATTATATATTAATAAACAATAATTCATTACCCTAAGTGGAAACCAAACCCGTAACCGTTACAGTCACACACTTGTGCCCCTGTGAGACGATGGCCTTAAAACATTGTGTTTTTGTTGTTTTTTTATTTTTATACATGAAAAATAATTAAAATGGAATAAAAATTATCCCTGAATCGAAGTCAAACCCAAGACCTATATACATTTATATATATAATTACATTAAGATGACATTAAGTAGACTAAAAATTTAGCACTATTTAGTAAATATTCCTCCACTTTTCGAAAAAATTATATTTCTATATACATTTTTTGAAAATGAAATTATTTTTTTCTCATCAATCTATAGTTTGAGACAATAGTCCAGTAAATGCAGTACTCTGACTCTAAATCACAACATTTTAAATGAAATTGTGTAAACACTTTTAACCGATATAATCTTAATGTTTATTTTCATGTGACTCGAGAGTTTATGCGTTCGTGTGTTCATAGAACAAGAGAGAGAGATAAAAGTGTTATGGTCATATAAATATGGTTGGTAATAAATTTTCTTAGAAGATAACTTAAGAAATGCTTATCTATTATATAGAGTAGAAAGGGAAGATATATATTGAGGTTTATTTAACAGAATGAATACAGAAATTTCTGTTCTAGCTGGAAACAGTATGTGTTTTCTGCGAGCATCTCATATGTTTTATAAATTAAATTAAATGACCTAATGATGCGTTATTCTCTTTTTAGGATAACACATAGTTCAGAAAAACCTCCAATTTTAGTACGGAACCCTCGCACTTGCCCAGGTTTTTACACACATACACACTTCTCAAGTATTGCCCTTTTTTAGCTCTTGACAAGAATGAGAAGTCTTTCAGGGAAACAAAATAAATATTATAAGAATCGTTGCCACTTCCACAGTTGTTCCGAGGTGATGGCATTGCGTGTGCGCACACAACATTTGTTTCACATCAAAGGCAAAGTGTTATCCAATTTTAAAATAGCCTGAACTGACGGCGCATATATTCTCCGAAAATAACCGAAGTTGGCCGACGCGTGACCGAAAATAGCCGAACGCACGCTACCGCACTGCCGACGTAATTCTTGACCCTATTTCAAAAATGTCTTAAGTACTATAGATAGAATCTTGTAACCACATGTTGATTTGACGTGGATACAAAAAATATTTATATATACTTTTGTAATAATACACAATGTATATGACGGCACCTGGTACACTCGAAACGCCACAAAGAACTGAACTAAATAAAGCTTCCGAGTTATTTATTTTTTTAAACCTCTGTTAGACCTCTACACCTCTGTGCCTGAATTTTATGACAAATCAGATAAATACATTCTATCAGATTGAAAAGACGTAAATAGATATTTTTTAGCTCAGTTCGAAATGAAACGGTCACAATCATTTTATTACTTTCAAAAACTACAAAAAAAATTAACAGAAATTATGACGTGACAAAGCAAAGCAAAAATGTTTATTGTGACCAACAATCACTTACAAAACAAAATGATTTTCTTTCATGAATACGATATTTGCGTTGTAACCGACACAAAGACCGACATTCGTGGCTTGTCTCTCATTAATATTTATGATTTGATGTCGCGTGGAACGGAACAGCATTTCAAAGGTTATCAATATACATGTGTATATACAAACATACATACATACATACATAATACATACAAGAGTTCATGAGAAATTCAAAAGTGGGAACATTTATGTCATCGCATATAACATGTTGAGGAAGTTTTAATTAATACTTTGAATTAATTAGTACGATTTTCCATAGTTCATTTTTCATTCAAATGCAGACGTGTTATTTTACAATGAAAAATTTGTTTTTCAGTTTTAAATTTGAACAGAAAATATATTTAATTAACAGGTCTTAGATATTGCTCTGCAAAATTATATTTTAAATTAAAATGCTTCATACATTTTTCTGCTTATACTAAGAACTTTGAAAACACATTAAAAACTAGTAAGAGCTTAGTTATCGTGAGAACACTCCAGGAGATGAAATCTCTCTAAATTGAGAGTTTATAAGGATAAATAAAGTTAAATATTTTTCATATTTTATGTTACAGTCAAAATCCACGATACAATGTATAAAAATATATAATCTTGAGAGAAAATAATAATCGATGACGTAAAAATAACAATTGAGACTGTTTTCCGTGTTATTATTTAAATTTTTCGCTCTGGTAAAAATATGAATGATCTAAAAATATGCACATCGTTAATTTCCACCATACCATACGCTTTGTCTCAAAAATTGTGCCGTGTGGATATGGAAAAAAAAACTTGAAAATGTTTAATATTTATGAAATAAGTTAAAAAAAAATATTTTATTGTCACCCTACACTATTGGTAAATGAAACGCGTGCGCACGCGCCGCTAAAAGTCAAGAATATTTCCGAACGATTTGTGTAAACACACGTCTTTACCATATAAATTATAACAATTTACTGCTGTTTACGTATTATAATAATTATTATTGGGCTGTCCTTACTGAAAATAAACATAAATCAGTTGAAAAATAAGTAGTCGCGCTTACAGCCGTTTTGAATCTGAGTTGTAGTGGTTGTGTTTTATTTGTCAGTTAGTATAACGGTGACTTCGACTTATATTATATAAAATGTGTATCGAAGCAAAGGACAGCGTTGAGTTCCGCCACTGAACACTTAATGCCGAATTGGGTGGAAAGTGGGGAACGGAGTGTCTTAAGACTAAGATCTGACTACCCTGCTGTGTGCGGGACACAACGTGAAGCAGATAATCAGAAAAAGTGTAGAGAATTAATATCTTTAATTAAAAAATTAAATTGCCAAAGGTTAAAGATAACTTACTATGATAGTAGAAAAGAATACTTAAATGTTCATATCAAAAGTTTTGCCAAAATTGTAAATAAAAACTTTGAAAAAACCAATAGAACTATAAAACATGTAGGCTTATGTAATATACATTTTGTTATTAGAACTTTTTTCTATATAACTTAAAAGCTTATAACGGAGTTGAGGCGTAGTAGAATTGCGTCTGTATGTGTACACGTACTGTATGTGTATGTAGATTCAATCTCCACTCAGGGGAATAATTATATAGAAAATATTTTCATTTTCTTTTATGGAATATAAAAAGAACAATTTTAAAATATTTTATAGTAAAAAAACCGTGCCATTATGTGTCGGCACCCAACACGCATTGTTGGAACTTTTGTATTAAAAATGGGGAACAAAGTGTCTCGACATTCCCATTATTTGAACGAAAAGAAGTGTAATATGTTTTTAACAAAAACTTTATAAAACCATTACTAAGTCAGTGTATCTCCAACACAGGTTCACTCGATACATTATACAGGGCCTATCGTTTTTCACAATAAGCTGTTTCGTCTTCCTTTTCGAACTTCCCCCTATTACGTTATTGCAGAGCAGCGTTGATCAATTGAAACGTGAAATTCAATCTTTTAAATGAAAGGAACATTTTATATTTGTTAGATATTATAATTTCAGTGGAATTTTAAGATATCTTAATGAACGCGAAGGGTTGATTGTTCAAATATAATTCTGAAAAATATTTTTAAGTTATGGGCCTTGTGACGCAGCACAGCGTCAGACTCTGACTAAGCGCGAAGGTTATGGGGTCTATACTCACATTCACTCAACACAAAATATTTAGAAAGCGGATCTCTAATTAATAACTATAGTATTACCATTATATAAAAAAAACTACGTTCACAAACTATGAAAGCAATATAAAATTAAAAATTAATTGTATATGTAAATGATGTTCTGAGCTTTATGTTAAATGAATTATATTCAATATTAAAATGCAAATTACCTTCTCCTTCTGTTTTCTTTTGCATATATTAACTTGATATTTCACTGTGAATATTTTATATAAATTAGATTAGTGCAAATCTATCTAATGACATTTACATGCTAAAATATTGGTATGGTGACGTCGACTTGTGTTTGACTGAACATGGTTGTGAGGTGGACGCCTATTCTATATATATTTTATCAACATCACGCTGTATCCTGGATATAGAAAAGTAGGTAGAAGAAAGTAACTTCATTGCAGAATGAGTGGCAAAATCCAATGCAGTGTTTTCTCTTTTTGAAAAATACATTACATTACTACTTCACGCGGTATTACCAGATTGAAAATAATTTGTCGAGCTTATATCAGACGCTGTTTGTCACGGTTACTTAAATTCTATTTATTTTTAGGGTTCCGTACATCAAAAGGAAAATAGATATAGATTAACATAATATGTATGTTCAACCAAAAGCTTTGATTAATGGATGAGAGGATCAAAATGTATCTTCATTTTGTTGGCATGAGATAAGCCTCTTCTTGACAGAAATTAGTAATTGTGACGGATGGACGGTAAACCTACTCTGATGTACGATTTTGTCCTGTAACGTTAATTAAATAGGAAATTATATTAATTTGACTTGCTTAAATTGTTAGCTACATAATTTTAGACTTTTTTTACAAAGAAACACCATGGCACAGCGGCACAGTTCAGGGTTCGATTGCAGGTTAATATTTTCATTTCCTCGTTCACATATTAAGATAAAATGCGTCGTTGAGTACCACCATTTAACAAGCAATACCTCGAAAATTGGGCTGAAAGTAATAAATGGAATTAGGTTCCCTGATCTTGACATATTAGCTGAATAGTTGAATGAGCTAATCTCAGGAACTGTTCGTCAGGCCTAGTTCTTCAATTTACCCACTATATCTGCGGTCAGTTACCTACACACATATACCTCATTCCTCGGAAGTATACCCGCGTTGAATAATTAGTCTTTCTTTAAAAAATCTAGCAACAAATTGTAATTTTTGCAAAATTTCTGTGCCACAATGTGCACCTGCACTTCGGATTCTTTCTAACACTCCGTTCTCTACTTTCTACAAAATTTTAGAGAGATATAGCATTAAACGAATAACTGGGTTTTAATGGTCTTACATCACTTATTACTTATTATTAGGCTTATATCCATTTTTTTTTATTTTATTATTTAGCCATATATTATTGGCTAAGCTCAGGTCTATAAATTCGCAGGTTTGGGCGCGATCCAATACCAATAATTTTGCCAAATCGCACTCAACGGTCTATATTGTTTACATTTCACAATAAAATAGTAGGTTACGTAAAAGTTTTTATTGTCAATGAATTTGTAATTTCCCCTCACTGTATGGAGCTGATTGATTTATTTTATTGTAACTTTCGTTCATATGTTGAAATATAATGGGGTTGGAATATTGACACGAAATATATTTGTAGAATTGTTAATTACAAAAACAATTTTAAAATATCATTGTCAATGATGACTAAGACTAAAAAAATATATATAAATTCTACTCTTTGCATATCTGTATCCTTACAATGAGAATATGTTGAGAAAAATTTAAAAGAAAAAACTAATTTACAATACAAATTCGGTTGAATGAGTTTAATTTGTAAAACGCGTGAAAATCGAAGATTTCAAGATTCGGAAGAAACGTGAAGCTATGCCCACACATGTATGTATCAAAGGGGACTGTCAAAAAGTCAATACCAACATGACATAAACCAGGACCTTTTGTTATTAAGTTAGTACATTTATTATATCGCTTCGTTTACCCTGACGCTTTTCGGGACACATTTGAGTGAATGTTATAAATTTTATGTAATTTAAAACACAATTAAGAATTTCTGGACACGTAGTGTGTTGAGTGGCAGAACTCAACACTGCAAAATGGGGAGCGGAGTGTCTTAACACTAGGTTCCCTCTGCCTACCCTGCTACGTGCGGGATACTTGCTACATGTACCTGTTACTGTTTGCCATAATGTATAATAGCCTTAGTGTCACAATTACTACATGCTTGGTTAAATAACAAAGTAATTAATTCAAACTTATTCACGAAAATGTTTATAGTATTTTAGTGGCAATAGGTTTTGGTATTTGAAAAAAATGAAAAAAGAACAGAATCTATCACTTCGTTCTCCGTTCAGCGTAAACGGCAGCGTATTGCTGCCGGTGACGGAGCTGGCCAAACGTCAGCATAGCTGCAAAAGCGAATATATAATTATTATATAGATAGGAAAAAAATGTCTACAATAACATTCTAAAAACCTTCTGCTATAATAAAATTAACACTAATTACAGTACAAACTAAATTATATTAATTAAATTTAAAATTATACAATATAGCAATTTGAAACACTTTTAAATACCCAATGGACCGATTTTACTGAATTAGCAATGCATATGGAATTTAGACTAAAATCGTTGAAACAACTAAATTTAACTCGTATAATATTATTATATTAGAGATATAATAAAATAAATATATAATAAATTAGGCCAGAAGTAGCGCTGCAGCGAAGCGTGCGATTGTTAACACAACACGTACGACAGGTAGTGGGTTTAATACCCACTCGATAATTTTTTTTTTTTGGCGGAAAGTGGGTAACGCAGTATTTCAACACAAGATTCCCAGGTTTCAGTCTAAGCTTAAAGATAATAAAGTAATATGTTTTATTTCAAAAATTCCACTTTTAGATTTATTCAAATCAGTTTCTAAGGAAAAAAACCTATTAAAGTTGTAATAGAGTCAGTCGAAAGCGCCTGCCCGATATCAACTCGACAAGAGCTGTTGTTAGATAAGAATATTGTCATATAAAAGCTATTGTAAAAGTGTTTATTTATATTCTATCTTATTATAGTAACAATGAAAAGATACTCCATTGTCCGAAAATGCCATTAAGAAATTAAAATGATAAAAGAATTTATATACTTATTAATCTTTTATATAACTACATAAAACCCTTTCGTTTCTAAGTCAACGTTAAGTTCTTAACTTAACGCCGCGTGTTGTATCTTTACCAGTGCGAGGAAGTGAAAATATTAAAAATTTCATTCCCTCGAGTCGGAATCGAACTCACAACCTGTCACGTGTATATTGTAGTTACATCGCACACCAGTGGCATCATATTTTCTGCCTTTATATTTTGAAATTCTGAAATTTTGAAATTCAACTGGAATTCCTAAAATAAAGTCAAATATAATTCAAAGTCCCAGGTTTAATCCACACTGGGCGTAAATATTTACACAAATAATTATAATAGATGTCATGGCGCAGTGGCTGTAAACGCGACGGTTGTAGGTTTGATTCTCACTCCACGAAATAAATTTTTAAATATTTACATTGCCTAGCTCTGATAACAACACACGCAGCGTTGACTTCCGCTACACAACATGCAATGTCTTAAATAATTCGGCGGAAATTGAGGAACGGATTGTATCAACACTAGATTTCGTTCGTCTACCCTAAAGTAATAAAAATATTTTAAACAGTAAATTTATAGTCTCTTACGCGTGAGGCTTCTATTCAATCGGAACCTTCCAGCCAAGGAAACGGGGCGTGGCGGAAGTCGACAGCTATCTGTGGATCAGAAGTGGCTTTGTATGGATATTGAACAGACGTTATCTTGTAATACTGACAAGTATAATGTCAGTGACAAGTGTTACATTGAAGTTTAGACAAAAACTTTAGAAAAAAAGAATTTTAACAAAGTTTCCATTGAAATATATACAACGGCTAGTCGTGGCATAAAGTGTGATTGTAAATGCTACAGGTCATGAGTTCGATTCCCTATTGAGAAAATTAAATAGTTAATGAATTCGTCGCTATCGTCGGTAACGAGGCAAACATTGAGTTCTGCCACTAAAAATGCAATGCATCCAGAATTCAGCAAAAAGTGGGGAATGATCTTAATGGAAATAGAGTGTCTTAACACTAGCATCCTAGACGCGGGATTACACATTGTACACATAAAGATTATATAAAATGCAATATTTATTATATTAATTCACGGACCCCGCTTACTTGTGGAGGACTCATGCTCAACGTAAACGGTTCCCTCCTGGGAGTTGCGAGTTGTGGAGTAATTGCGAGCTAGGCTGTCTACTCCATACTTAAGCGACTACTCTACTCAAACATCATTACTGTTTTATAAAATATATTTGTGGAGTACTTTTTTAATATCATTATGAAGTATATTAAAGGACGATTTTCACAGACAAAGCATAAAATTTTTATTGCTTTCGCTTACAATTTTTTGATGGAAATATAATTTAGTTATAATTATACGAACAGATATATATTTCAGTACCTATATTACATAGTTTAGTAAAAACAGATAGAGTGTAGCAGTATCAGAGACCATGTATGTACTACTGTAAACAAAGAGATAATATTATTACTTAAATTTCTCTGCCTTATGGGTACGATTCTCACCTTAAAAAAAACCTGGAAACTGGAGAACGTAGTGAAGTGTCCACTGGCCTTTATCTATCCTGTCATTCGGTTAAAAGCGTGTTGCTGCTTCTTTATATTATTATGAATTATACCCTAGCTTTTATAAAAGGCACAATAATCTCAAGGTAAAATCTATGAAAAGTTTCTAACAATTAGTAAAGTTAAAATAGACTTTATTGAAATATGAAATTCGATATACGCTCGCACTAGCGTTCTAAGGTAATTTGATATTGTACTACAAAATTATACTAAAGTCGATTTATGTTTGGAAATGCTATAAATATTTTTGTGATATAATATATTTTCTGTCAGAGTCGTTTGATATTTCTTTACGTCGAGATAGTAAAAGCAAGCTTTGATGTGCTTTTACATATAATAAAACTGGTAGCCGAGCGAAACTTCGTTGCGTGAAATTTACACGTGGTCTCGTTTTTCCCGTTTTCGTAGAATTTTCGGGAAATCCTCTTTTAGCACTCCACACTCCCCAAGGACCCTACATGCTATTTCACCGTCGCGTAGTTACGTCTGTACATTGTGTATATCGGAAGTCACTCAATAACGGAAGAATACCTACTCTAGTTGTACACTACAATACAGATTATACATACGGAACGTTTTCGAATCGGATATACAATTTAGTGTGTAACTGTAGATACGACGATGGTGGGTTCGATTCTCACTTGGGGGAAAGAAACATTTTAATATTATAAAGAAACATTTATTTATTTTACTTAATTTATTCTTTGCTCTATAACGAAGATAAGTGAGACCATTAGTTCCTACATTGAGTCTTACCAATAGTTTCTCTATACCTACCCTGCTATATATAGAATACAGCTGGGAGAAAAAGAAAATATTTACAATTATTCTTTACTTTACAAGGAAACAAACGACAAACAAACAAATATTATCCTACTCTACCATACTAAATATACAGAAATTATACAGTCAAATTATTCTAATAATCTCCTTTTCAATATATAAGTATGTTTTAACTACTTCTACTATTTTTTTTTGTATATTAAAAAAAGAACTTTTAAAATAATAGAAACCACAATGATACAGCAATCTTAATACAGTGTTCTCAATTCGAAATCGTGCTTCCTAAGCTCGACTCTGAACTAATCTTAGCAAGCTCATATCCGCTTCCTCTACGAGAACACCGCTTTACAGTTTTCCACTAGCATTCGAAGAAAGTAAACAAGGAATTCATTTATATTACAAAAAAATTGTAACATATATATATTCAATATTAAAGTCGGAGCCGTCGCAACGCAGTTCCACAAGCGTGTTGCTGTAGATGTGAAGGTCATGGGTACAATTCCCACTAATAGAATATAACATATTTAATAGTTTCATTTCCTAGCTTTGGTAACAAGTTTACCTCAAGCACAGCTTTAAGTTCTGCCACTCAACACGCTATTCCATGATCAATTCCCTTTCCTATCAGATACAGCCTAGTAACAGACAGACAGACAGTGGAGTCTTAGTACCTTATGTACCCTTTGAATACAAAACCCTAATTTCTCTAGATAGATGAACTGACATCTCTATGTAACTTAACGATACAAAGGCGCTGTAATAAATATAAGGCATATATAATAAACAACATTTAGACTTTGTTTTAAATGATAATAATAGTTCTAGAATACAATGTTTGTATGTCATGACACGCATGACATAAAAACACTATATATTCCATATAAAAAGCGTCAAAATACAATGAATAGTTTTTGAGACCGCATTGCAGGCGCTGGCGCGTGACCAAAATGCATAAGACCCTGGTACATGATACGATGAGAATAATTGAATTTTAATTCTGAATTTCAATCTAACCAGACTCCATGGGTGGTGAAGTTAAGCATCTGAAAATGATTGCGAGGTTTCTGAGTTTGATTCCCGTTTAGAGTAATGTGTATGTCACAGATTATTTGAAATATTCGTTTTAATTTGGCGTTGTGTTTCACCACCGAATCTGCATATTTCAAAGTATGTAATGTGAAAAACAAAACGATTTCTCGCTTGATACTTTTTATGATGATATGAAAAATAGAGTCTTACCTTATTTTTCAACAAATTATTAACACGTTCGATTTTCCACTTTTTCTCAATTTTTGAGATAGGCATAAAGATTTTTTTATTCGTGTAATGATTTTTTTTTAGTAACATTTATTCAGGTGGGCACGGATCACCTGACCCCGCTTATTCGTACGCCCATGTCTGCTACGCCACGACGGCTACTTCTTACCTCTGTCTTCTCTTAATGGAAATGAATTATAAGCATATAGCATTCAGTAATGCTGTAAGGGAAATGTTATTACATTTTAATATTAACCTGAACTTCTAGTGAAACTTCTAATGAAAGTTTATATAATGTAATGAATGAATATAAACATAATTTAGGATATGATGTATTAATTTATCTCTTCTTGCCAATTTGATATCTGTAGGTCAACCAAAAGTATCCTGGCTAGAGATTATTAATGATAGCAAAATACTTTCACATGAACTCGAGTCAAATACAGACGTACGGACAGCAAAAAAAAATGTGTTCTTTCTTTTTTTATTGCTCAGTATTCGTTTGTTGTTATAAAGGAATACATCTGTCAAATTCAAATATACAATCACTCAAATGTAAAACTTTAAAATTAAGCTTTCAGTACAAATATAACTACAGTATAACTAAATATCATATAATCATTATAAAATATATGCATCAACAGACACACCTCTCAAGTCGATCGTGAATCATTGTTCACTGCATGTGCGACTAGTATGACGTCAATACGTGTTTACTGTTTTGAATTTAGTTTGAGCTAATTCTGAAACCGTTCCATTTCGAAGGCATAAAAGTAAGCTTATAGGAATTAAATTTTATATTGTTTAAAGAAATTTGGAAATACTAGGTTTATGGAAAAACCTTAAATCTACTTTTATATTAAACACATTTAACTATATGCACGACAAATGTAGAAAATCTAAAACTAATGGTGTCGTTTGGGACAGTCACTCTGTATGGTAATAAGATGAAGGCTTCGAAGATTTACTAACATGCTCTTTATCTACTTTGTCCTGAACGAAATATATATATTTTTTTATAGCATCACCAATCAAGAGAATAAAGACACTCCAATCCACAAACGGCTCATTTTTCAAACTTTACATGTTGAGTGTTGGATCAAATCAACAGCTTTATTACAGCTTTATTTACCAAAATTAAAATAGCACATTTCTCCGAATGGGAATCAAACTTACAATCGTCGCGTTTACAGGAAAACGCTGTGTTGCTGTGCCGCCCAAGGATGAAGTTGTCTTCTTATGACTCGTTATCAAGAAGTCATTAAAATATGTACTAATACAAATATTAATAAAGTCTTTGAATACACTTATCTCAGGAACTACTAGTTCGTATTGTTAAATAAATAATTTTTATATTCGATAGTTCGTGTAATCATCATCATATAATGTCCAAGTTAATCATTATCTATGACACATTCTATATGTCATAGGTACTGATTAACTTGGACATAGCATGATAATGAATACATGTCGTTATCCTCGATAACCTTGGGTTTGCTACCCCAAGGGTATCGAGGACAACTTTACTTCGAAACTAAATCAATTGATTTTTGCGAGTGAAGTAGGGTCGTAAAAATTTAACCACCGTCCTCATATAATATATTCAGAATTTCACTTTGCATAGTTATAGTCATAATATGCAATATATGGAAATCCACTTCTACTCCGTGTACTTTTAAGGTTTTAAAAAGAAATTTTATGGACATTAACCAGCTCGTATGTAAAAGCTTTATATTCTTATGCTAAGTTATAAATTATGCTTATTTTATATGTTCTTATTGACTTGTAAAAAAATAATATACTAATGGGTAGAAGAAGGTCACCAGTGGCTTAGTAATTAAACACGAGAATTAAAACTGAAAAGACGTCTCCTCACTGTGCGTTTTCTGCAATTATCATCAAAATAATTCATGCCCACTATATAGCTAGCATTTCTATTTTGATTAAATCGACAACACTCAGTGTACAAAGCACACACGAGTAGCCAGTGACCATGTCACCTTAACTTGATATTTCGTCTGATATCGAACAAAGCTGGGTCATGTCACCTAAATTGATCAATTTACATCTGGACAGCTGTCCCCGACGTCTAAAATTGACGAACTTGTGATCGTACCGTCTGATACCCATATATTAGGGACATTGCTTGCTGGGCGTCAAAATAAAATGGATAAAGAATTTGGATACATGACGAAAATGAAATTGGAACTTTATTGCAAAAATGTTTCCAAAAAAGTACTTCAAATTGAACCTATTAGACATCAAAATTATACCTACATATAAAAATAAATATAGTATAACAAACACAAATATAGTTACTTTCTTTTCACTCTCTTAACTCCCAAGATAATACTCATCCATCTATGCAAACTTTGCACAAATAAACTTTAGTAAAATATATCTATCAGATCAACATAGAATTTATCAATCTTATAATTCATTTCTTATTTTGTGTATATACAGCTCCCTTCTTTTGTAAAGATGTAGATAAAGTGCGGCGTTAAGTTCCGCTCGTCATGTAATGTAATGTACTACTTTTAAATAAAGTAGGCTTACATTTCCATCAAGAAAGAGTTTTGTATTATGTAATTACTCTCTTCATTTTTTGTAATTTCCGACTATTTATTACTAGAAATACAAGTACACATGTACTCGTGGAAGTTCAACTTCGTCCTTTATGGGCCTACTCCGCTAGTGCTGTAAATCAGATTTTATATTCTGCCACTGTGGATTCAGCGTAAAGCTGCCAAAAAATATGAGTTGACATGACTCTTAATAGAGCAAAAGTCTTGAGATCTTACGCAGGTCTATAAATAAATTAATCATCACTTGCATATATTAAGTGCTGCCAATTAATTGTAATGCAGTTTTCTTAGAAGTGCGGATGTGCGTCATGATGTACGACCTAATGATTGTAAGGGCTGGTTAGTTGGTACTTTAAAATGTGTCAGGAGTACTTATTCTGGATAAATATTTGTTTATAGGTAAAAATGTAAAGAATAAAATATATAAATAAGAATTACAAAATGGTTATCCATTCAGATACGCCTGATCACAAGCCATAGCCACATTAAGCCAATCAAGTCATATTACCTATCCGTTTAATAGTTTGATATTATACAACACGAATCTATAAAAAAGACAATATGGAATAAGAAAAAACTTCTCCGTTTTCCACTCTCCACCCAATTTTCGAGACTAAGCGTCGCTCTTTGTCTTGTTACCAGAGCAAGCAAATGAAAATAATCTAACTGAATCCACTACAGTCGCGTTATAAACGCATGAGATGATGGTGGATGTGCAACAACGGCCTCAAAACAATTATAAGAATTTCATTTTTTGTTGAGGCTTTTGTTGAAGTTTCGTTTTTGAATTCATTGGGAAGTGGTTAAAAGAGTGTCTTAACACCAGATTCCCTCTGCCTACTTTATTGTATGCGGGATACAGCGTGAACCTTTAGTGTACTGTATAATATATTTTTTTCACAACTATAACGCATGCGTAACACGAGAAAGTTTAGAACGTATCGGGCGCACTTCTCGATTGACGTCAGAGCCATTTCACAACAATAAATCTGACATCACATGTCGAAACTGTTTCTGAAGCTTTACAAATTTGACCTCTTTTAAATTTTATCTCGGTTTAAAATATTGATATCCTTGAGGATGAGTTATTTGTGGCTATTGCTATACTGCTATATATAAAAAGTAGGAAACATTAATTGATGACATGATAATGTGATTTATGATTAACGAATGACATTACTCATATTAGTAATATAATTTTTTTTCTTCCCGCATATCAGGATTGGCAGAAGGAATCTAGTGTTAAGAAACTATTCCCCAAGCACCGCCTTATTTTTAAAACATTGTGTTTTTGTGGTAGATATTAAAATAATTTATATACAATCATTACTCCAAATGAGACAGATTGAACCCATAACCGTCGTGTTTATCGTGAGAAGCTGTTCAATATAAGAAATAATCTGTAAAATATATTTAAATAGGTTGAGACTACGTCCACTCAACATGAAATGGCGAAGATTCCAAACAACAGTCTTTGTGGAGCTACTTTTTATTACTTTCCTCCAACTTTATTTACACTTAACTTTACAGGCCTCGCATATCACAGACCAAAAGAAACTTATATTCAATCCACAATTTTAACTAGGAAATAGAGTATGACAATATATATTACAGACAATATAATAAGTAGTGTAATTAATAATAATAATAACAAAAAAAATCATATTATTAAATGCAATTGAATTAAAAAAAAAACAGTTGAATAAAACAATCTTTTATTACTTGTTTCTTGAAGTATTGTTCTTTTTTACAGGAATTGTCAACCGAGGAGACTCATTCCGACGACGTCGATCCCGATCAGGGAGCCTAGCCCCATCGTCACCCGCCCAATCTGCACCAGAATCTCAGGAACGAAGACCAGTGGCCTGCCACCGCGTTGCAATGGTGGGGGCACCGGGCGTGGGCAAGACTGCCCTGATCAGCCAGTTCCAGACCAGTGAATGTATTAACGCGTATGATAGGCAAAGAGGTATGATTGACTTTATTGTTATATTTTTATTTATTTACTTATTCATTTAAAGTGAAGCTAAAAAAACAAAAATAACCGGATAATTGAATATACGAAGTATATATTATCCAACCTCTGTAAGCAGCTGAAGTCATTTCATTTTATAAAAACATAATAGTTTTAGGTCTAAACTCTTTAATCAACTGGCCTTTTTTAATACCCAATTTAAAATAAAAAAGCACCGCCCGCATATTTCAGAGCAGCCAGAGCAATGTGTCAATAATAATGGCGGAACTGAACGCCGCATACATTAATAATATACCACAAAAAAGACTCCACACAAAAGATAAATGAAATAGTTTACTAAAATAAAAGTATAAACAAGCTTAAAGTTCGTTTTCCACTAGAAAAACAAGTCAAAGCCGTTAATTATTCCAGTTCCAAGGAAAATGAAAAAGACTCCTCCTTTTTATTCGCAGCAACATTAGCACTGTATCGTATAAAGGAACTTGGAATTGGCACCCCTTTTCAAATTTCGCACTTATTGTTATTTCATCCTGAGTTCATATCAGTTTATTGTTTGTAAGCATGATTGTCTAACAGGATCATGACGCATGTCGTCGTGGGTTCGATACCAAGCGAAAAGCGGGCCGTTAAATATTAAATAATATTTCTTATCCAAATATATATAACATGTATATTATATACAAGACCAATCGTGGCGCAGGGGTACAAGCTTGAATCTGTGAACGCAACAGGTTGTGGCTTCGATTCCCACTCGAAGAAATTTAATATTTATTATTTTCATTTCTTCGATCTGGTGTTGGCAAAGCACGATGTGGAGCGACGTCACTCAACACGCGTGCCCCCCGAAATTCGGCTGAAAATGGGGAACGAAGTCTCTTAACACTAGGTTCCCAGGTTCCATCTGCCTACCCTGCTATATATAGAATACAGAGTAAAGTTAAAAAATATTAATATACGCAAGAGTACGTATGTAAAGATAACAAAAAAAACAATAAAAACTAAGAAAATCTTCCCAAGGCCATCCCAATAGGTATAATTATACTAAACATTAGCTAGAACTACATTTTATTACTGCACTGAAATACGCAAACGTCGATACTATCAAAGGAGGTACAAACTGAACACTCGTAAATCGCAGTTAAATGAATCTTTGCAATTTAAATTTAATGTGGTGATTCAGAATCATGATTTTACAGCGCGGGATTGTAAATTTTGTATAATTGATGAGTATATCGACGTACGGTTACGTTATAAACGCCAATCGTGGTGCAGAGGTACAATGTGTGGTTGTAATCGCGACAGGTTGCGGTTTCGATTCCGGCTCGGCATAGAATAATTTTTTAATTATCATTTTTTCTCGCTGTGATAACAAGACAGTGAGCGAATTTGAGCTCCTCCACTCAACACGCAATGGTTCTGAAACTCGACGGGAAATAAGGAATGGGGTGTCTTAACACTAAGTTCCCTCTTCGTAGCCTTCTATATGCTGGATACACCATAAAGCTGTATGACTATATCCATTTCTGTTCCATTCAAATATTTTCATTTGAAGCAATTGTGGTACAATGTAACGCCATTAACCGTAGACACGGTAGTTATAGGTTCAAAATCCACCCGCGAGTCTTATCATATTTCTTATATTTTTATATAAAAATATAAGAAATAAACGCTCGGAAGAAGAAACGCAATCCTCATACTTGTTATATTTACATATATTTTATCGGCCTAACGTTTTATCCCACGGGGCATGGCAGGTACATGTAACCTAGTGTTACCTTCAGTCTCTAGTATCAGCCAAAATTAGAAATTTTGCATAATAAGCTACGTAATAACGCAACACAGTTTCTCTTAATAGAACGTGAAAATAAAAAAACCTCGTTCCCCCTAGTTCCCCCACGCTGCCTCATACATTCATAATAGGCATTGATAAAAAATACCCTATAGCAAAAAAAAATGCCTACGAAATAAATTCGTTAATTAGCAATCAAGTTGAATATTGAAAACCATTTAAATTTTTAAAAGCTTTCCGACTTTATTAAGCTCTTTATTAATTTATGTTGAGAAAATCTTTGCGTTTGAAACGTTTCTTTTTAATTCATTATACTTGGGGACTTGCAAATATATTTAGATACAAATATAGATAGATTTTACCTGCATTGTAGGGTTGGCAGAGGGAATCTAATGTTTAAAACTTTAGACAATCCTGCCTAAAATTTTAAACATTCGATTCTCTGTATAGCCCCCTGGACAACAATTGGTATAGATTTAGATTGCAAATTTTAGATTCTTTTCAATTTACGCTTCACGTATTCTGCACTACCTTCCGCTGAATTTTCAAGCCATTACATGCGTAACTCAACACCGTGTTTTGCTTCGTTACAAAAGTGATGACATGAAAATATTAAAAAATTTAATTCCTCCGAGTAGGAATAGAACAAACATCCGTCACGTTTACATTCGCAAACTTGTGCCCATACGCTACGACAGCCGTACGGAAATAATTTTGTTTAAAATGTACAGCCGTAAGCCATTTACTCTGTTAGCAGGAGTTATGATCCTGAGGCCTTTTTATATATATGTAAGCTTTGTTTGTACAAAAACTTGAGGATTTACTTGTGTCTTTGACGTTCCTTTTTATTATACTCGTATATTGTATAGAGGCAACACAAGCATGCAACTGTAAACTCTACACGTAATGGATTCGATTCCCTCTTGGAAAGGAAAAGGTAATGAAATATTCAATATTTTCATTTCGTCAATCTGAACATAAAGCGCGTTGCCTCCAGAATTCAGAAGTGGGGAACAGAAGTAGCTTAATGAGATGTTCCCAGGTTCTTTCTGGTTACCCTTCTATGAGCAGTATAACAGTATATTATTTTTGAAATTAAATATTAATTTAGTACGTGAGATCAATCAAAATCGTAACATAGAAGTACAAAATTTTAGGATTCTTCCAGGTATCTGAGAATAATAATTCCAATAGTTACTTTGTTTCAAAATACAATTTAAATCGGCCTCTTTGTTTTCTAAGGATTTCTCAAGTCAAAGAATGAATGTATAAGATTGTAATAAAACATGAATATTTTGTATTGCACCAAACAGGAAATAAAGAGTTAATATCCGGTACAAACTTTGTTCTTGTTTATTTTAGATACATTTTTCCTATTAAATTGAAAACTCTGTTATATTGAAATACGAAACTAAAGAACGGAACCCGTTCATGGCGATACGGCACAGCATCCGATGGTTGTGGGATCGATTCCCAGACAGGGGAATGATTTATTTACTTTTCCCACCACAAGGCAAAACTCACTAAACTTGTCACGACGAAATTGACGGTAAATAGATACCGCTAGAAATAAAGAATTGCGAGATGAATGGAAGAAATGTGAAGCTAATAAATATATTTCCTTATTTCTAACAAATATAAATGGAGCAAACATCGGCTACAGACAATAAACAACAAGTACTCTAGTTATTTAAGTATAAGTAAGTGTTCACGTCCAAGTTCTATAGAGTCATAAGTTTATGACATATGAGGGTCGACAATAACTCAATTATACCTTATATACCATACTCCCTTTGCAGTTAGATATATATTTAATAAATATATCGATGAAAAAATTTATGTACACTTATGTATAGATCTATAAATGTATATATAAACGTATCTAAAAATGTATCTGATACTGTACAGAATCTACTGATTCTACTTGGAAAAATGTTTGCGGCCGAATCCACAATCGTGTGCGTGTGGCGCCACATTGTTAATAAAATCAAAAGTAATATTGACGAGTGAAGTCACGATACAACTCTAGTAATGTCCATAAATGCCTCAAGACTTAAGACAAAAGTAATTTTTTAAAATTTTTCCTATTATAAAGAAAAAATGGGATTGGATAAAAAATAACAAAGGCTTAAAATTTCAATTAATATTATACAAGTCAATTAAAAGAATAACTTTAAGAAGAACTTCCTCTCGATACACATTGGGGTGGATATTCTAGGGGTTCGCCTTTTAGCGACATTTTAATATAAAGTTTTCAAAGCGGTGTAAGTACATATAGGATAAGAAAGCTTTCAGGTGTAAATATTGGTAATTTTCGTTGTAAATCAAGTATTTCTCAAAGGCTCGTCAATCACACCGTCGCGGGACAGGAGCACAAACGTGCGACTATAACTGCGACGGTTGAGGGTTCAACTCCCACTTTGGGGAATGAAATATTTCATATTCCCTCGAGAATTTGAGAAATAGGAAAACGTGACTTAATGGGTACAGAGTGTCTTAACACTAGCTTCTCAGGTTCCAGCAGGCAGTAAAGTTAAAGGTAAAGCTAAGAAAATCCTTATTATGTATTTTATAACCGATAAAATTTACATTTGAAGTAAATTATATTATAATTTAAACTAAAAATTAGCACTCCGTTTCAAGGTGCCGTCGGAATTTGTAACTTTGAATTAGTCCCGAGGAAGTAATTAGAGTTAAGAACTGTGAGGAAGTATTTTTTATTAAAATTCTGTACGTACTAGCCTATATATTTCTTCTAATGTGATAATTTATTAAAGAAACGTACGTGACTTTAAAAACTGCTGTACCCTGATAATGTAAATATTAATAATAAAAATACATATTATATAAATTAAATACATATTATATAGATACATTAAAAACTCAAATAAGTACGTTTTTATTAATTTTTAAAACTAGAACCTATCCCGGCGTCACCCGCGTGAAATGCTTGAACCTATCACCAGCTTAATGCCATCTTCTTAATGCTTTAAAAAGCTATGTACTGTCTGAACATCTTTCTACGTTATCCTACATCTCGAATTTCTATTTCTTTGTCTCACGATCGGCGACGAGGCCAGGCCTACCTTACTAGTTACGGCACGTCCGCACCTCGCTGCGACTAATGCTCAAAGACTCCCCTTGATTACCCCATTCCAGGCGGCCATTCCAGGTTACTCCATTGATATAAAGAATGTATCATCAATGTAATACCATTCCAAGAAAACCTTTTGAAATACTCAGTTCACCTGAAAAACTACGTCAAAATCTCTTGTCATTTCAAAGATGTGGACGTACCTCGATTGGTTTTATAACATTAAAGATAAATTAGTAAAAGATAGAAAAAATATAATTATCTACAACGTCACAGTATCGCATGACGTGTTTACCTAACACTCAGTGTCTTTCATCTCAAAATTTTTGACATTTGAAGAGTTCATTTTAACTCTGAGTTTGTGTAAAAAAAATCGAGGTTAAATTTATTTAAATTAGAGATTTATTATAGTTTTCTAAAGATATTTTTTACTTCTGTATATTGGTGTATAATTTTCTTTTATTAGAGAGTGACAGATAGACATACATAGCGGAAATTACGTGGCGTAGAATTTTGACTACCGTACTAATTTGTTACCATTAGTAATTATTATAACATTAAAAATTTTAATGTTATTGATGCTATTGGAAGTGCTACTGCGCCAGGAGCCAGAGTACAATAATTATTAACCAAAACCAAAAGAAACATTGAAATTAATCTACTTACCCAGTCTTCGAAGACAAATGACCAGCTACGGTCCCCTGGGGCACTAATGCCTTATTATTAAAAGCATGGCTCCTTCCTATTTTCATAAAGCCTATTGAAAATATTATGTTAAATGAGCGCACATGCGACGTTAATTTTTTTTATATTTTCCATAGTTATAACAAGGTATTTATGGGACCGTTGGGAAATTGTGATGTTG
Source organism: Heliconius aoede (assembly GCA_037355905.1). Lineage (NCBI taxonomy): Eukaryota > Metazoa > Arthropoda > Insecta > Lepidoptera > Nymphalidae > Heliconius > Heliconius aoede. Next base: position 813,442 of record JBAIZZ010000099.1, on the reverse strand, counting down.
AAAATTATTTTTATAGAAAAATATACCATATGTATTATGGGGGTATATATATCCGTCCTAATGTTTACAAAACTTAAAGTGTACATTTAAAGGAAATAGAGAAATAGAAATATGAAATCACCTGAGCGTAGTGGCCAGGGTCTGTTTGTAAACGCGACGCTTGCGTGTTTGATCCCACTCGAGGGAATAATTTTTTTTTTCATTTTCTTGTTCTACTTACATCAAGTTCAACATTCTGACTCTCTGAACGTACAGTTTACTCGGTGAGCCGCTCTGAATCTGATTTTATATTTTTTTTTATCTTCACTCTTTATCCTGCATATGGCAGGGAAGACAAGGAACCTAGTGTTAAGACACTGTTTCTGCCTAGTGCCTATGCCTCCCCTTGTGATTGCGGGATACAGTGTGAAGCTGATTTATTTATTTTTTCAAATTATTAATTAAGTATAAATCCGCACCAGTACCGCTGTTTGTAAATAATAAATATGAAATATAATTAACTCCCCGGCTTCTTACCTAAGCCGCAATTCTCACATTTATTTCTTCAAGAAACATTATTTTTCATAAATATATTCTATTATTATGAATATTTTACAAGTGCTTTTGGTTATAATATTTTTATTTGAAAAGACCTTTTACAAAATCTACGCTTATGATTTCTTTTTAACTTTTATTTTTCCATTTCGTCAAAGCTCTCTTGTAATCTAAAGCTCGAGCTCATTTATTCGTAACCCTTGAAACGTAATTAAGTTCATTTATTTCATAATATGAACCGACATTTTCACGCAACATAAAGTTAATATAATATTTGTACAAATGGAAATTTTGATAAAGAAATTAACAATTTTATAAATAAGAAGGCTTGTTACACTCCGTTCCCATTAACGTACTTTGCCTTTGCACGTTGCACGCTTGTGTCCCTGAGCCACGACAGTCTGTATATATGTAGGTATATTTATTATAATATGGTTTTGTATGTAAATGTGGCGTTGGGTTCCGCCAAGTAAAGGACACATTATCTCAAAACCAGAGAGTGTAGAGTCTAAGCACGATTTTGACCGTGCCTGCTAATGCTTTATGCAGAAGATATATTAAACTTAAAACTAGAAAATATGAGTACATACTTGAATTTTAAATGAAATTATTTTAGCCGGATATAACAGAGTATGTACAGAGAACATAATGTTCTGACACTCCGTTGCCCACGACTCACCTAACTTTCGAGAGAATGCATATTGAGTGAACAGAAATCAACTCTGCTATAAGAACTCTAGGATAATATATACTCTAAAATAATATAAGTACAGAAATATCTACACATAGAGACATAATAAAACACCAACACAAAGTCTCCCGAGACACTCATTGCAATTACCAACGTAAATTGAATCAACGGACGGCACTCTTTCCTTATAAACCCTGGAGGCTTAGTTTTGATAGAACTAGATCGAGTTTAACATTATTTACTTATACTTTACGAGATTTAATTTTAACTATATGTTTCATTTGGTTTTGCTTGCTTTAAAGAAACGTTTAATATTGTAAGGCACATTTATAATTCTTTACTTCGCCTATATTATATATGTAAAGCTGATATATTTGTTGCTGGTTGAGTCCATCTTGGTGCAGCGGCACAAACATATCACTGTAACGGGACGGCTGTGGGTTCGATTCCCACTCGAGGCAGCGAAATATTTATTTACGTTTATATTTCCATTTCTTTTTGGACGATTCTTTTTATATTGAATAGTCTATTGACCGAAGAATAATATCATAAAAGTAATATCGTAATATTTATAGTAAAAAATATTTTATTAAAGACATATTTACTATACATATGTTAGACAAGATATTTCTTCTGTGTTTTATTTCTGTGGCAAACAAATATAGCGAAAGCGAAAACTCATGTCACGTAGCGAACAAAATTTATAAGTTTTATCAATTGGCGTAATTTCGTAACATGTGTGATATAAATTTTAAAAAATATATATATATATTTATTTCAGTTTCACATTTTCTTTAGTTACAAGTGAATCAATGAGACCGACCTAGTAAGTTACTAATAAAACACTAGTACTTGTAAGTAAGAAGGCGAAAAAGAAAAAGGAAGAAAAAAATATATTAACTAAAACTAAAATACGACGAATAATGACTATATTATAAAATAATAATGTATATTTTAATTTTCATAATGTTAAAGAAAAAATATATCTTAATGGACAAGAAAGAAATCCTATCAGACTGACGGATATAATAATAAAAGAGCATTTTTAAAGCACAGTCATGAATTATTAAAAGCTTGAGTTTTCTTAGAAATTTTTGAAGGAACTTAATAAAACGAACGAGAAACAGACTTTATAAAGGAACCTAGTGTTAAAACACTCCGTTCCCATTAAGACACTTCCGTTTCCCACTTACCACCGAATTTTGGAGGTATTGCATACTTAATGGCTGAACTCAACGCCACCCTTTCCTTCAACACAAGCGCGAGGAAATTAATATATAACAAATATTTAACTTCTTCTCGACTGGGAATCGAATCTTCAACCTCAAATGAATTAATAAAATATTTTCCTTTTACATTAATGTCTATCAGATGGCTAGATTACTCCACCTAATAGCACAGTAACAGTTAAGAAGACGTAAATAGAAGCCGATTTGGTCATAATATTTATATTAATACACGTTATGGCCAATTAACTTGTGACCAATGTGGTGGAAGAGTTAGATTATGCCTATATTTTATATAAGCTTAAATAGCCGGAATGTTTAAAACGGAGTGTCTTAACACAATTTTTTTTTTTCACTTACCCTAATCCTGATACAAGTTACTTTTTTTTTGTTTTGTAAATTAATAAAAATTTCCTTATTTTAACTTTTTTAATCGACGGATTTCTTGTTCTTAACAAAGTTAAATACGAAAGCTCATTTTAGCTTCGCACTGTATCCCGCACATAGGAGATTAGACAGAGAGACTTGGGAACCTGGTGTTGTTAAGACACTCTAATCCCCACTTTCCTCCGAATTGGCGGAACTCAACGCCGCGCTTTGCCTTGTTATCAGAGCGAGGAATGCATTGGAAAACCTCTTTATTTTAAGGATATTTTAATAAAATTACGCCATCCTAAAGTATTCAAAGAATAAAAAATTATAGAATTAAGATAGTAGTTTTATATTTATACGATGATCAAAAGAGCAAAAGTCTATTTCAACAAACAATATTTTTAATTTGAATTTCATTTTTTTGTAGTATATGTGTATATTTCTTATATTTTATGAAATTATTACTTAGTGAAGAATTACTTTAAAATTAATTTCTTAAATTTGAACTTAAAATCAATTAAAAGCACACGCCACTGCGCAAGTCAAACGAATCGTATATCTAAAATGGCTTTAGATATAGAGTCCTCAAAACCCTTTAAGCCGATCGTGATTGACAATATACTGAGTCAACCAGAATAAAAGCGTCATTCTATCATCAATCAACGCCGGTGCTGTGCGTCTCCTGTCAATCATTTCGTTGCGTGTTCCAATTGTTTTGTTGATAGATCTTTTATCTGAAGTTCAGTTTTTTAATAATTCAGCTTCATGATTTTTCACTCATGTCAGGGGTAGGTAAACGTCTGCTAATGTTATTGTATATTGTTCTCCACTTTACGCTTAATTTCCGAGGCATTCCGTGTTGAATGACTGACCACAACGCCGCGCTTTGTCTACTCTCTGTCCAGAGTCCAGTCCACTGCAAAATTAATGTGAATCCCACCCCAATCCCACAACGTGCGTTTTATTCCACATTTTTTTATACATTTGTAATATTTTTAATAAAATTTTGCGATGCTGAGTGCCGCCACTCAACAGCAAAGCCTCCTAAATTCAGCAAATAATGGGTAATTAGAGTATTTTAATAGAACCGTACCTAACCCTAGGTTCCCAGGTGCCTTCTGCCCAGCCTGCAGCATGGAAAATTCTTAAATATTATTATTATTATATAATTTAGAGCACAATAATAACAAGTTATCATTTGTCGGGCGTATTTACTTTGTAGTGAAGCCACTAGGATAGTCAAGCTACTATATTAGAACTATATTCGCAACCTACGTTGTTTTGACGTTACGATAGATAAGGTATGACATGAAATGTGGAAACACTGTGTAATTTCAGCCTGTTTGCGCATTTTAGATACACCTAAGAATATATAGCGTATATTATAATATGCATGTACGTCATATTACTACACAAACTGTAGCAAAATATTTTTTTTGAGAAAAAGATCCAAACACTAACACCACAAGAAACTTACACGAATATTCAATAGTGATACAAATAGTAATAATAAATAGCGATCACTCAATATTTCTATAAATATAAAATCTCCTGTGATCAAAGGAAGCGAGTGTCTAGAAAAATTTATATTTTAAAAGAACACGTTTCAGCTCTTGGTATAAATTGGAGTGTGCACTTGGTAGGTGTGTGCCGCGAGCGCGACCATAGACAACTTTGTAGAAAAAGATATATTATAAAATAGTTGCAATAGAAATTTCACGCCTTTTCCCGTACAGCAGTGTAAGGAGAGCCTAGTATTAAGATATCCTGTAAAAGATATCAAATATCACATATAAAATATTCTGTTGAAAACTAACATAAGTTTATTTCCAGACCGTATTTCAACTATTCATTGGAAATTTATTGTCAGTAGAGTAGAGTACATACTCGTAGCTATATTTATCAATTAAGGCAAGACATACATAAAATATCTTATACTGTTTATTGTATATGTAATAGAAGATCAAATATAATCAAAGTGTAAAGTTCTGTTGTATATAAACTTATAGTGCTTTTTAAATATATACATTTTTAAATACCACCATGATGCGATTCGGACTTGGCAATATTGTAGATCGCTGTGATTTTTGTTGTTAAGACGTATATCTTTTATCTTCACTTCAGCGTGCCGCACTTACCAGGGCAAGCAGTGTTCCATTTCAATGATTTCATTTGGGAGGTTTGCAAGAGGCGCAGGTTCGATTTTCCGAGTAGGATTTGTATCAACGACCATCACGTTAAGTCAGACAAGTCTCAACAGCGCCACGATAGTTTCACCTGTTAAATTTATCATAGACTTTGACAAATGAAGTTGGTGCAATTTGATTTATTAGTCCTCGACAGCGTTGAGTAATTAGGGAATGCCCGGTTATTACTGTCGATTAACAGTAAAAAAAAAATAAGCTATTTACTTAATTACCCACGTTTAACTTTGTAGCGTGTCATTTTCGAATAATTTATTTGTATAAAAAAAAAGTTGAATATAGGAAATACCTACATTTAAAATAATAATTTATTTTCGCGGGGAAATGAAAACAATGAACTCCCCCGAGTGGGAATCGAACCCACAATCGTTACGTTTACAGTCAAATGCTATGAGAAAAGACGGCTTCTATAAATTATATTAATTTTACAATTTTTGTATCATGTAATTATTCATATAGTGCCTCACACCTCTACGTACGTTACGTAATCAAGACTAATAAATTAGTACATTCGTGTACACGTTGTAACGAACACATTCGTTTCGGCTAATTGGTAGAAGTCAATTTAGTACGTTGAATATTTATAAATATAGATGATATACTTGTACTAGAAAATATTTATATACTAGCTAGAGGTCCTCACCGCGGAAAACGAAAATAAAATCCAAAAATAAGATAATACACCATTGCTAAAAATAGGGTGTTAAATAAAATTAAGGCTACCTTGGCGCAGGAGCACAAGGGTGTGACTGTAACGCGAGAGTTTGGTGATGAATTGACGAGAGTTTGATGATGAGTTTTATCACACAATATCTGAAATTCGAACGGAACGCGGACACGGAAAGTTCCTGACGCAAGGGTGTGTCTGTCTACCCTACTACGTGGTACACAGCGTGAAGCTGTAAAATAATATATATTATATAATTTGAATAAAATCTTTGAAGTGTTAAATTTTGTTTCAGACGTCGACAGTTCCGAACAGAAGGTATCGATAATGCTGAATGGCGAAGAATCCGAATTATATTTTGTAAACTGCACAGGTACAAAGGTAAATATTACTTAGAATACATTATCTATATTTATACTATATGAAATAACTAGTTGTCGCATTCAATTTTTCTTGCGTGGACTCTTACTTTGGACCCAAAACAAAAAATCCTGTTCCTGTACACATTTGTCTCCAGAGTAGCTATCTATTATCAAATCCTCGTTCTGATATTAGAACAAAGCGCGGCGCTAAATTTCGCCAATAAACAATATTTCGAAAATTAGACGATGCGTGGAGAACGAACTGCGTGTCCTCACACTAGGTTTCTTCTATATACGGGGTACTGCGCGAAGGTAGAAAAAATATTTAATATTTATTTTAATACTTTTTTTGTATTAACTAAAATGAAGGTATTAGAATATCTATTTTTTTCTATTTTCTGACAGAATTACTTCGCGTAGAACGCCATTGAGGCCTAATTGTGATTTTTCGAAATTTACACGAATTTGTTGATTCAATCCTATTTGGAGCAATGTTTATATTTATAATATTTCCTTTCTTGTCTGATTAAATTGTTATTATAGTAGATTTTTACGGTCAAAGGGAATTTAGTGTGACGATACGCCGTTTCTCAATTCCTAGCCCAATTTAGAGATCGAGTGACGCAACAAATTTTGCAGTTGATTTACTATAACTTTTATTTGTGATTATTAACTTTAATTATAATTATATATTAATTTACTATTTTTATTTACTTTGTGATTACTAAATTTTTATATTACCAATGTTTGATAAAGTACTCAAACCTACTTGTAAGTATTTCTTTCATGGTTAAATTGGGAAAACGAGATGACTATGTGTCTTTTTTCCGCTACATACCCTACACATGAGCGTACATTTATACGATTTTTTGTTACACGTTTTTTTCGTTTTGCGAATTTACGCTTTTCAGTTGTCGATTGGAAAATCGGTCTTTATTTTATTTATTTTCTACCATAAATATACGCCAGTTAAATGAAAAATATGTAGCGTAGCGCATATATTTTTTAATTCTTATACAAAAGCAATTGAATTCCGCCACCCAAATTAGGCGGGAAGTAAATTCATTAACACTCAGTTCTCTCTGTGTACCCTACTAATATCTAAATATCCATAAAGCTTTTTTTTTCTTTTACATAACAAATTAATTATTAAGAAAAAATTAAAAAGAACTTTCAATTATTCTCTTTTTTGTTAAACGAAGAAGTTCCTTAAGAAAATGTCAAGAAAATCAGAACAAAGTTTCTAAGGTCTGTTACGTTTATAAACTTATATTTATGAAGTACTAATTAAAGTAACGGACCCTTAATTGGATCTCCGAATTATGTCGTCAAATATTTTATTGTGTTAATTGTTTTCTTAATTAAAATAAAAGTTCACCAGTTCTAAATTACGTGAAAAATCTAAGACTTACTTAAATTTGTTATCGTTGCCATTACTGTGAACTAAACACTACAACAATTATATATTATTTAATTTATTCCGTTTGCGTTCATTACCCAAAGAAGACAAAGAAAGAAATTATCGTTAAACTAAATGAAATAGATGATAATTATTTTATTCCGAGATATTACGTGTTTAGTGACTTATTACGAGTTTAGAAACTTATCGCCGGTCTATATTTTATAACCAGAATAAAATAAAAATATTTATCTCGTTTGGGAATCAACTAGACCCTACTAACCCAACAACTGTCACATTAAAACTGTACTCAATGATTTTATACTTTTAAATAGTTTTTTCTTCTGTTCCTAGGAAGAGATAGATCGTGCAGAACCACCAGACGCTTTCGTAGTAATATACTCAGTGGTAGACAAGGCGTCTTTCCAGAAAGCTGAACAGGAATTAGCGAGGCTGTTGGACTGCGACATGCTGAGGTCTCGGCCGGCGCTGCTGGTGGGCAATAAGATAGATCTCGCGAGGAGCAGAGCTGTTTCTACACAAGGTATAAAAGAGTTTTAACTTTGTTTTATATTGGGAAGGCCTTTTACTTTCTTATATAAGTTTATAAAAAAATATATATGAAATATTCAAGATGTGGGTCCCAATCCAAAACATGAAATATTTAATATTTTTATTCCTTCCTGATATCAAGACGAAACGCTGCGTTGTGTTCCGCCAGTTAACACGCAATGCTTCCAGAATTCGTATGCTTGGTCTTAGCACTACTTTATCTTTTTTCATAAAAAAAACTAGTTCCCTGTTTATACCCTGTTGAGTGCGGAATATAGCGTAACGCTTTAAAAAAAAAACATACAGTGTTGCTAGTGCTCTTAAATATATTTTTATAATTTTAAATTTCGAAGTATCTACACTGCACTGCATCTGCACACTTTCTTTAGCTGTTGAATCCACTAACACCTGACCTAGTTAACACCCAACATGAAAGGATGAAAGGTAATTTGGCTTAATGGCCAAACGTCATGCCCTCCCTTAACAAATGTACTACATTATTTTAAGCTGGCAACATTAAGCTCATCACCTTAATATATGTATAAGCATATATCCAAAGTAATTTCAATTGCTGTTTGAAGTAATTTAAGGAGTGAAATATTAACGCAATTTAAGGAGTGAAATATTCATTTTTAACACGTAAAGATAAAGGCACTTCCATTCTTCATTTTCCACGGATTCCTGTAGACATTACATGTTGAGTGACGGAACTGCACGTAGTGATTTGCCTCATTACCAAAAAAAAACATTTTAAAATATGTCATGTCATCGTGTGGAATTGAACCAACAACTTATCGCGTGTAAAGTGGCACGCTTGTACCCTTGTATAAGTCACAATTGGACATTAAAATATTGAGAATTCATTTTTATATTAAACATTTAATATTTTACGTTTTCCCCCATGTCATGTAATTGGTAATCTAATTTTCTGTCATAATTCCCCTAAAGCGAGTCCAATATAAATATCGTTGAGGATTTCTGAGGACCAATCTCGTAATTTTATTATCCATATTATTGATGACCTTTAAATATTATTTGAAAGAATAGAAAAATTCTCTTTCTCATTTAGTTTTTGTCTGTGACTTTGCTTGTGCTATTTTTTCATTTTTTTTTTCTTCCATTTATAATATTAAACTCTATGCTGCGTGCTAATGACAGCTTTGTTTAAAACATACGGACGATGCGTTATGACAAGACGAGACAAATAAAGTAAAATAAAATAAATTCATCAGCCTTTCTCCGTCCACTTCTGCAGTAGCGTACGACTAATGATTTTTTTTGTAGCGTTACGCTCTCATCCCGCAAATTGCCCATTAAAACACTTCCGTTCCCCACTTTCTGCCATAATCTTTGCCTTATTACCAGAGTGAAATAAATAGTTGAGGCCGTCTTGAAGTAGCGGCACAGCGTCGGATTGTATTTGCGACCGTTGCGGATTCAATTTCTACCCGGGGTAGATTAATTATTTTCATACCATTGCTCTGATAATAAGACATAACACAACATTCAGTTTCGCTACTCAACATGAAATGTCTCAAGAATGTAAAAGTAAGGCATATGAATAACATTACGTTCCCGTATAGTAGCGTAAATTGTGTGAGTTTAAGAAACTTATTTTTATTTAAAAACCTTTGCAGGCATAAATTTCCAAAAAAATGTAGGATAACAGCAGAATAATTTGAAAATGAAATCAAATATATTTATCTTCCTAGAAAAAATTCTAGATCTTCCTATTAAAACTTACAACGACTCAGAAATTGCTGCAGAAAAAACAATGTTAGACCCCGGAAACTTATAATATAAACTAGTTAAACTTCAGAGTTTTACGGGCACTTTTATCTGTAAAGTTTTTGCGCACTACCCACGTTATATTCGTTATTAGCCACTTACGTTCTCTTGTTAAATGTATTACACTTTTTATTTTATACTTAATTATTTAGCACCTACCTAGGTTTAGTATACAAATTTAAGCCTAAATTATTAAAAAATAATTATTTTAAAAAATCTTATTACATTTTATAACACTAAAGGGAACATTACTAGTAAATTATTCCACATCTTTAAATTATTTGAGTAAAATTTCGCTAAATTTGATTTATTTTCCAGACGGCAAGTGCCTCGCGTGCACGTACAAAGCAAAGTTTATCGAAGTGTCCGTTGGGATCAACCATAACGTGGATGAGTTATTAGTGGGAATTCTAAACCAAATACGGTTGAAGAAGCAGCAATATTCAGCAGAGGGGGGCAGAGAGTCGTCTCCAGCACATTGGTACAAATCTCGAGGCGTTGTCCGTGCTAGTATGAAAGCACGACAGATGCTCACTTGGATCTTCGGCAAGGAAGATTCTAAGTTCAAAAACTGTGAAAATTTACATGTCCTGTGAGTAGAGAGTGACGGCCCCGTGTTTGTGTAAAGGACAGTTGAACGCGGATGGTAATTATTTTAGAGTTTAAGCTAGAATCTAAGGCGTGTCTTTTTATTAAAAATATGTAATATATTTAATCTATGGACATCGTGTCAAGTGTCAACTGTTAAAATTTAAACATGGCGCCTGTATATCAAAGATGTAATAAATAGCTGTATCACATTTAATGCCAAAGAATATTATTAAGTGGAAATTAATTTTATGTGCCAAGTTTTGGATGAAATTTAATCGTTCTGTAACTTAAAGATAAGTTAGACGACGCAGTATTCTCCCTTGTTTATAATATTATATCTGTATATGTACGTGTATTCATTTGAGCATGTATCATAATCTGCAATATTAGGTATATCTTGTCATTTTATTATATCTTAATATTAATAATTTAATAAAGAATAAGTATTGTAGATATGTGTGTGAAATTACATTTTGTGTTTTTTTCAAATTAATGGGATATGAATACAAATCGTAGTTGAAAATCCTGCATTATATTATATAACTTCTGTCATTATTTCACTAGTTATAAGCATTTTTACAATAGCGAATTAGCTTTGATATAAAAATAAAATGAATTTATAATATTATTGGACCATTTGCTATGTAATTTATATGATAACCATACTTATTCTTGTATTAATGTATAATAAAAATAATCACGTACATTTATAACACTTTACACTAAAACTGCCTTCCTAAGGAACTATTCCACGTCCAACCATTATAATTATAATTATCACCTTAAAAATATAATGTCGGTGACAAATCGCAAATTTTTGGGTTAGGTCTCTTTTATAGTGTAACCTTTATAGTCAAAATTAATGTTTAAATTATTGGTCTAGGTAACTCTACAAAAACGTCCATTATAATCTTTACCAAAATTTCACAGTAGGTAGAAAGAACCCAACTCCGATACTCTGTAGTCCAAATTTCCAAGTTTAACAATCTTTTATTTTAATCCAAAATGTTTAATATACGTAGATATTTCAAAAAGAAATTCTAGATAGACAGATATTAATGTAGATAAATTAAACTTATAAATTATAATTCTGTACCATTTCTATCTATTTTGTAAATAATACTCTACGTAGTGACATAATCATATAGTACATACCACTACTGGCCTCTTTTATTAATACATGCAAAGAGATACTCACAAGATAAAAAAACTAAAAAGGCAATCGAAAAGTTTTATACTCAAAATTCGTAGGTATCATCAGTACCACACCGCCTTACATACTGATTGTTATTAAGAAAAATCTATGTAAAAGTCGATTTTCTGTAACAGTATTGTAATTTATTTTCTAAGTTAAGTAATAAATGAACGAGCCAAATGAACATGTATAAAAAACCACTTCTATAATCTTCAAAGTATAAATCATAAAAAGATTCAGCCCCTTTTCAATTTCTCCTATACTCGTATATGCATAGGTAAAGCAATAATTAAAAAGTGAAATAACAAACATGCAAAAATGTAAAACTCTTGTTCATAGCCATCGCAGAACTAACTATGACATTTAGTATAGTTATCATTAGGTATTTAAATATGGTTTGGTTTTAAGTAATAATGTATATATAATATATAAATTGCAAATGCACTTAAGGATTTGACGTTGATGGAATATTGTAATAAGTCAATGTGTAGCATTTCGTGATTCATAGTTTAAATTTTAAAAAATAATATATTATTATTATTATAGACTTTAATGTGACAGTTAATGTTAATTCTTTTCATAAAAATAAACATATATAGAAAAAAAAATTAAACAGTTTAAAATACCATATTATTTAGTAATTAATTAAACAGATGTACGAAGTATAAAATGACAACTATTAAAAAGAGTCCTTTTTCTTTATTTATTCTTTCTTTGTATTTAAAAAACCGAATGATGCCACTTTGTGATTTTTGTTGGTTTTTATTTATTTTTTTGTAATTCTATGGTCATATATATAATTTATATGAACATAATCCACTTTTGTATCTAAATTTTATATTTAAACCAGTGCCTTTTATTAATAACATTATATTATATATATAATAATTATCCCCAATAGAAATGCTTGAAAATATCGCTTAGAATAATTTTAACTGTTTACGCTAATTTTTAATAACCAAATTATCAAATAAACTTTTTATAAATGACAGATATTTATATACTTTTTCTACTGAAATAGTAGAAATTATACATCTTAAATAATGAACGTGATTTATCTAATATTTCAAACGTGAAACAAAGCAATATTCTATTATTAATTGAATAATAAATTTTGAATAATCTGTAGATTGACTACGACCTGCTTACTCAAATTATACGAGTGAAATAAAATGACAGTGACACCATTGTGTGTGACAGGACATTTATCAAAATTGACACTGATGGGGTGACATTGCAATGTAATATATTAATAATAAATATATAGATAAAAAAAATACACACAGTTTGTTTTTTCTTTTTGTATAGTATTTTGTGACGTAGGCTCCCCCTTGTTAATACATCGGTCTATATTTAGAAATGCATGCACATAATCGTATATCTTGTAATTTTTTTATATAAATTAACTTTCAAAACTATATATATATATATATATAGCTTTTTATTATTTATATCGATTCACAATTATACATTTGAAGAAAAGGAATCAATTTAAAAACTTGAGTGCTTAGTAAGTTAGGTAAGTTAAAATAAATATATACATTATACATACACCAAACATATACGTATACATATAAACATATCTATTATATTAAAATAAATAAGGTATTCATTATATTTCTATTTAGCAATGCACTAATATACAAATTATAAGATTATTATTATATCTGTGCCTCTTATAAACGTTGAATTAAATAAATCAGCTTCACACTATCCCGCACACAGAAGGGTGGGTAGAGCGAACCTGGTGTTAAGACACTCCGTTCCCCACTATCTGCGGAAATTTTGAGACATTGCGTGTTGATTGGCTGATCTCAACGCCGCGCTGTGCCTCGACACCAGAGCGAAGAAATGGAAATATAAAAGTAAATAAATATTTCACTTTCTCGAGTGAGGATGGAATCCAGAACCGTCGCGTTATAGTCACACCCTTGTATAACTGCACAACGACGGCTTCTATAAAAGTTGAAAAATAAAAAAAATTAAGGTTACTGCTAAGAAGTTCTAGTTAATGCGTCTTTTCGCGACATCCATTCGAAACTAACCTATATTACATACTACCGACATTGTAAACTTTTTGGTATTAAAAAACTTTTTTTTATTAAAATCATGTTTCTAGCTTTCTATAACATTTTTTTCCATTCTATCACTTTAGCTTCACGCTCTGTCCCGCACACAGCGGACCTCCCTGGTATCTTAGTGTTAAGACACTCCGCTTTGCCACTTTGCACTGCCAAATTCTGAAGGTATTACGTGTTGAGTGGCTGCACTCAACGCCGGTCTATCCTCCTTCACGTTTGAATTTTCCTCCTTCACGTTTGAATTTTCCCATATTTGCCATATATTCTGTAATACTTTGATTCTGTTCCGAGATTTGGCATATAAGGGGACAGATCACGACACTTTAATATTATGGAACTGGACTACACAATATCTGTATTATTTGATTTTCTTTTTTAACAATTTAAGTTTATTACCATTGCGTTCGTTAGCCAAAGATGTCTCAAATATGCGTAATATATATATATTTTTTAGTCTTCTTCTAATTGAATCCCTCGTGACGCAGTGGCCCAAGTGTATGTCTGAAGACACGACGTTTGTGGGTTTAATTACCACTCGGAGAATTTGAATATTTAATATTCACATTGTTGTATCTGTCGTAACGTTGTCGACTTGTCTCAACATACAATGTCTCTAAAATTTAGACGTAAAGTTTAAAACGAATTTAATTAAAACTAGGTTCTCTCTGCCTACATTTATTTTCCCAAAATCGATATAATTTCTACTCATCCATTGAATACACTCTTGTTTATACTTTTTTTAAGATGAAACCGAAGAATATTTGAACAAATATTTTCGCTGCATCCTACAAATAGTTAGGAAAGGTAGGCAGATTGTACATAATGTAACTATCCATACTATTAAAATAAATTAACGGAATTCTAAATTAATAGATTAAAAACGATTTTATTGTATTTAATTTTCTTTTAAATATAAATATTTATAAATGTTACATCTTTTTTTTACAATCTCTAATTATCTTTTGTTCACGCATAAACAAAATAAAAATATTATATCATATAGAAATACATATATTTTAAGCATAGATTAAGTTGATGTTTGCATTTGCACGGTAGGTATGTTGGTATAACTGTTATATTTTATATAAGATATTGTACGTAGATTAAGTTCCTATTTTAATTTTTTCATAGTAAAATAAAAAAAAACGTAAGGCATTTTTGTTTAATCTCGTTCATTATTTAATATTATACATAAATGGCTTAAAATTTTATCCTGAGAAATAACTTACCCAAGTTAAAGCACTCACAATTCACAGGCCAATGTTTTTTAAATGGATGATCTTAGGAGTTAGTTATGATTTCTCAGGTCTGTCAAGACAAAGTGCGGCGTTGAGTTCCACCACGCCTGTCTTAAATTCAGGCGGAAAGCGGGGTGCGTGAGGCTGGACGCTAGGTTCTCTCTACCTACCCTGCTATGTTCAGGATAAAAGTGAAAAAAAAAAATTATATACTATAAAAAGTTCATAAGTAATTTACTGTTATCATTTTAAATCGTCTTATACTCAAGGCACTATTTGCCTCGCTGTCAACAATTAATACTATATTATAATACATAAAATTTCGTGTATTTAATATTTAAAGGATGTATTCAAATAAAAATAATTATTATTAAATGTTCCTTACATTTTGTTTTTTTTTATTATAATGATTGTAGCTAATGTGTATATATATACAGATTGACAATAAATTACGTTATTGTATACACTGTGCTTTTTTCTTTCTTTATCAGTCAGTCCGTTACTTAAAGCCCAAGGGAGCGGTACAGTGCAGCTTATGGTTGTAAGCGATACAGTTGTTGTAATGAAAAAAGAACTTTGAGTAAGCAAAGTTAAAACTGGCAACATGAGTAAGAGAATTCTTAAATATTTAAGCTGATTACTCAACATCCTCTCCCTCAGTAACACAAAGACATGTCATGAGTACGACTGTGGTGGTGAACGCTTGAAAAGCCTTCGTGGGTTTCGTATTATATATTTGTCTATTACGTCATAAGAACTTTAGATTTTTTTTAGCAAGGGTTATGGATTCGATTCCCATTCGAGCGAATAAATATTTAAACTATTATGGTTTCTACAGTTTTTCGGGCATACCATGAGGAAGCTTTTGTGGCATACGAGGGGATTGAAATTCCCTCTGTCTACCGTGCCATGCGTAGGGTACGACGTGTAGCGAAAAAAATTAAAAATTACCGTTTTTTGTCAAACAACTCTTTTTCCAAAAAACATTATTGAAATATATGTCAGTCCTGCATACCGATACATGAATAAGTGTTATACATAAATATTGCAAAACTTGAACTTGCTAACTTTATTAGCAAGCTACATTTTTTTATCTACATTTTATCGCAAGATAGCTCGTAGGCGTTATTCTAGAAAAAAAAGTATTAAGGGTAGAACGGCTTAAAAGTGCGTGGGAAGTAACCACCGGCCTATCGTTCTAATATAAAATTTATTTACCTGACCTGTAGCATTTATACTGCCTCTATATTCGTAGTAAATAGATTCAAACACGTGAAACAACCCAGAGGCTAATCATGTAAACTCAAAGAGAATTGCTTGGCAACCTTTATATAATAATACTAGCAACATGCTCGCGGCTTCGCACGCTTAAACTACTGAATTATTTACTTTATATACTGAATTACATTCCTGTTTTATGCAATTAACTTTTCCAATATAAGAATTTTTTTTCAGCTTCACGCTTTGTCTCGACACCAGAGCGAAGAAATGGAAATATAAACATAAATAAATATTTCACTTCCTTGAGTGGGAATCGATCGAGAACGATCTTGGTAATTCTATTTTGTCAATTACGTCTTCGATGACCGATTTAATTTTCTATATTGAAATTTGGATGTAACTGTTATTTCATAAGTAAAGAAAATAGAGACTATTTCAATGCACATATATATATATGCATATAGGTAGATAGCCGTGTGTTCTATAACGTATTCTATATTATAATTTATTCTATATTTATTTATAACTTTAGCATTATTGAAGACCGGAATTTCATTGTTATTGGTAGCCATTGTTGGAAACTGTCACATCCATCTCACTCAAGTGTTTGATTGTTACTATAGTTTGTGAATATATTAGATTAAAATAGTAATAATAACAGAGGCCGTTGTTCAGGCACAGCGTCCTACTATTAAAAGTTGCATTCAAATTCGGCGGAATTACTTGTTTTCCTTTCCTCTCTATAGATTGAATTTCGAGGTACATAGACTACCGATGTCCGGTGAAATTTGGCAGTCTCAACACTAGGTTCCCTGTAGGTAGTTACTACATAGCTACAGCTAGTTCAATTACTCATAAAATAAACACAATAACGTCAGAATTATTTTGCAAGTACTCTATATATTGAAATCTAAAATAATGGCGATGACATTTATCGCTGATGACATATAACCTCATTTATGACAATCCCATTCATCCATATCTTCACATTTCGTTTATTGAAAAATTTGAATATTTTTTATTGAATCATTTTGTTTTTCACTTTGCATTAATATATTATTATGACTTATGTATTTGTGTTTAAGTGACATATTGGCACCTGTAATAGAGAAATTTCTAATTCCTGTTACAATTTTTATGTTTTGTTAATCAAAAAAATTAATAATAATAATAGTAATTGTACCCCCCTATAAAGTACAAATAAAATAATATTATAAAAAATAATATAAATGTACAAAAGGCGGCCTCATTGCTTTAAGCTTGTTCTCTGCTAGTAATTTTTCTTTTAGTTAAGCTCCAATTTCTAATTTGGAGTCATATTTTCAATTCCTTCCTTATGCAGCTTTACTTCCTCCACAACCTATTTTCAGTACCGCTCAGTACCGCTCAGTACCCCGTTCAGTACACATACCACCGACCGATTCAATACTACACTTAGAATATATATTTTTAGTTTGTATTAGAGCAGAAAAACGAAAATATTTTTTTAGCTTCACTCTGCACCCTGCACATAGCAGGATAGTCAGAGGAAACCTGGGAACTAAGACACTCCGTTCCCAACTATCCGCAGAATTCTGGATACATTGCGTGTCGAGTAGAGAAATCAAAACCGCGTTTTCTTTTGACCAGAGCGTGGAAATGCAAATATTAAACATTTTATTTTCTCGAATGGTCATTGAATCAACAATCCATCACTCTTCTATCCCCATGCCACGAACTCAACAAACTAAAATGTCTGTCTAAACAAATTACTTATCAATTTTCCTATTGAAATAACTAATATACGGTCGAATACGATGCCATTTATTCGAAACTAGACCCTTTAAAACGGAACAGGTGTGAGTAACTCGATAAGATTATGAAGAAAATAAGACGTTATTTCGTACCCTTGTTGTGGGCGGCCATTATAAATAACACATCATATGACTAGATTTATGTGAACCATCATATTAGAAAGATACCGTTGCGAGAAAAAATAATGGTGATCTTGTCAAAAAAAATACGATAAATGATTTTATAAACGTCTAACATTTTTTTTTTATATCTTACTAGTTAGATTATAAAACTGCAGGTCAATCTTAAATACACAAAATATTATTTCTATAAAGACGCGACGTTTGTGGGTTTGAATACCACTCGAGGGAATTAATTATTGTCATTTCATGTATGCCTGATATCAAGAAGAGCTAAACCTAAAAAAGTTCGAATATTATAGACGTTTTTCATTGTTATCTTACTTTAAACTGGAACGGATACGGAAACGGCAGTTGGCAGCGGCGCGCAGGCATAGTTTAATGAGCTTCATAGTGACAAAACGTGCCAAAATACGATTTAACGAATCGAGAATTGCAATGTGTATATGAATTTTGATACTATAACCAAAATTGGCATGATAATAAATAAATTGAAAAAAAGCTTCACGCTTTTTACCACGTAGCAAGCAAAATGAAATTAGTCTTAGTGTCTTATAATTTATAATAAAAAACTGCCCTTTCCTTTCCTTTTGAAATTCTACATTTATTAAATCTGGAACTTAATGTTAGGACGAGACTTGGGAGTCACTAAAAATATATATATTTATTTGAGAAATTGTGTGTTGTGTAACGGAGCTCAACGTCGCGCCTTATTCGGTAACCAGAACGAGGAATTCAAATTATTTCACTCAATCCAGTGGAAATCGAACCCAAATCCATCCAGTTTACAGATGCTGTGTTGCTGTGCCACAACGACTTCAAAAAATATTATGCTATGAAAAAATATATATAACTCAAAGTGAAATTATGTAACATGTAGAGAGGGTGTGCTTGTTTTTGTAAGCTTTAAACAAATTTAACATGAGTGCAAATTACAAGAGGTCAACCTGTCGCGATTTTAACTGCCACGCTAATTTTATGTATATTTTATTTAAATTTCTATTTATTTTAGGGTCATTGTTGATGGTCATAAAAAATTAAATGTATATTTATGATATGTATAACATATTTCTGACGTCCGCTGAACATTACACAACATATTTATGCGTACTTTTTCATGATTTACTCCTTTATCTTTTTTTTTTTATGGGAGAGGACAAGGCAAACGAGCGTTCGGGTCACCTGATGGTAAGTGATCACCGCCGCCCACGACCCCATGCAACACCAGAGGAGCCACAGGTGCGTTGCCAGCCTTTAAGGTGGAGATGAAGGGCACCGGGGCCCGGCATTACCTAATGCGAAACGCAGTGGCAAGGGCCACTACTTCACGCCGGTTTTAAATGCCGGGGGTGGTATTAAATCCGGTCGAGTCTGCCCATGCGTGTTGCCATTACTGGCGACGTGACTCTACCACACGTACTTTAATCGCCTCTTACGACACCGACAAGTACCAGGGTGATCCTATTCTAAGCCGGGACCACACGGCTGACTTAACCAGAGCGAAGAAATGAAAACATAAATAAATATTTTCTTTCCTCGAGTGGGAATCGAACCCGCAACCAGTCGATTGTGCAGCACAATTTGTACCACTGCGCCACGACCAGCCTCAAACGTTTATCAACACGCTTTTACTGGGTCGAGCTATAACTAGGTAACTAGGTAATAGAACCTATGAATCTGAATTACATGCACTTCTAATTGGTGTATCATAAAAGCTGGCAATTCAATCATCTGACCATCGAGCTGGCCTGATGATTGAACTGATGGCTGATGGAACTTTGGACTACCTACGAATAAACATATGTTCTGTTGAAAAGCGTAATTTACTTTTAAATAGTGTTTAGTTTTTAGTCGTGGCGCAGGGGCACAAAGTGTGACTGTAAAACCGACTGGTTGTGCGTTCGATCCTCATTTGAGGAGATGAAATATTTACTTAAATTTATATTTCCATTTCTTCGCTCTGGCGTCGAGGCAAAAGCGCGGCGTTGAGTTCCGCCGTTCAACACTCAATGTCTTTAGAATTCGGCGGAAAGTGGGAAATGAAGTGTTGTAACACAAGGTTCCCTCTGCTAGGATCAGTGTGAAGCTGGTTTCATTTTTAATTAATTTTTTTAAACTTTTATTTATTTTTTATAGTATTCCTGATGCTACGATACAAAAAAATGATACAAAATGTTTTTAAATAATAAAAATCTGGAATAAATCTGGAATATTATGTTTTTCTTTGACCACCATACAACATTGAATTTAGAAGGTATTACGATTTGTTAAACTCACTAACTATAAATTTTGTGTCAAAACCAAATACATACATACAAAATGTGACCTCATTTGGTTGAAAAAAATTACTGAGTAACTGACAGACAGAATTACAGACGAAACTACTTGATGTTAAAATACTCGTAATTTTGCTTGTCGGTAGACTAGAAAGTATAGGGGAGCAATAAGTGAAAAACGCCGAATTCTGAAGGCATTGCGTTGTGGAGAAACGCTTTGCTTCGATACCAAAACGAGGAAATGAACATATGGCAAATAATTCTAAAAAACATTTATGAAAAAACAAACAAACACACGCTAAAAAAAATAAAAAAGAACTTATCTATTATATAGTTTTTATGATATACTTTATGATAATAAAAAAATAAATTTCAATTTTGTTTTAATTGAAATTGTACACAATCTTTATTTCTATTCGAATAATCGACTCGATTAAGATAAGTGTAACAAGTGTTTTATTAAGTATCTGAGGAATTGACTTGTCTGCCTTTGAAAGCTCTGTACCGACGCTTTTAAAGATGATTTAGAACATTCAAACAAATGGTTTTAGGTTTTACAAATTTCAATCGAGATTAAATGAAAATCTTCATATAAATGTAAGTCGAATTTCTATCTGTTACAAACAGATTACTATAGAGAATTGCTAATAAAATAACCCACACCCTGTCACGTTTACATTCGGACGTTTGTGAAAATAAAACTAAATAAAATCGTATAAAAAGATATGTTCTTTTTTGTAACAAAAATCAACCTTTTAACATAAAATATACAACAATATACGAGTACGTTGGAACAGATAAGCAAAAATACATGTGAGAACCATTCAAGAACGCACGTTTGTTCGTTCAATATTATTTCAATGGAAGCTTTTACTTTATTAATTAATGCCCGATCCTACTCATTGTAGAATGCGTGATACAGGCAGTGGTCTAGGGCTGTGGAAAAATTCCTTCTACTTTTTTTTTGGTAATATAAATATTCCATATATATATATATAGACGAACTGTCTCATCACGTTATTTATCCCCTCTCAGATTTTCCCTCTCAGAGAATCTATTCTCTTTCTATTTCCTATTTCACGAATTAGACAGAAAGTTAAGAACTCTCCACTATCGTGGAACATAGAGAGTTCTCTGCTCTCGTCCTGTATAAGCACGAAAGATACATAAAGCTATGAATATTTTTATGTCCTATCAAGGAAGTTTTGAGATCATTGTGACACAGTGTCTGGATGTAACATGACGCTTGTCAGTTCAGTTCCAACTGGGAAGAATTAAATATTTCACTTTTGTCTCGCTCAGGTAGCAAGACAAACCTCATTGCTACGTTCCATGAGTAGCGAGATTTAAATTTAATTTAGAAAAAAAAATTTAAAAAAATATCTTAAAAATATAAGCATTCCATAGAAATGAGTAAATTATGGATTATTTACTTACATCTGAAGTTCTACAAATCTTCAAAAAGAAAGAACGATATAAGAGAGATATGTAACATTGTATATTTAAAGGCCAACCCTGTCCAAAGTTGATCATCTCTATTTCGGAAATCAATCGTAGCAGCGGCGCGCCGAGAGGCTTCACTTGTTTGCTGAATTGGTGTCGTCGGGCAATTTCCATGACGAAAGTGTTGGTAATTAATCGATGAATCGTTGTTTTTTTGTGTTAAAATCGAAAGGGGACACTTTTTCGATTAAATCTGAGGTGCTACGTTTATATATTGTATTGTATGAAATATATATAACTTAGATTGTATACATTTGTCGTGTAATGATTTAGAGGCACAAGTGTGAATAGTCACACTTGTGCCTCTAAATCATTACACGAAGTTAATAGTAACTTGACTGGTTGTAGATTCGATCCCCAATTGAATAAATGAAATATTTATCGAAATTTTTTGGATTCACGCTGTATCCGCCTCATAGCAGGCCGGATAATAATACTTTCTGTCGAATTCTGGAGGTATTGCGTGTTGGATAACAGAGCTCAACGCCGCGCTTTGCCTCGACACCAGAGCGAAGAAATGGAAATATTAACTTAAATAAATATTTAACTTCTTCAAGTGGGGATCAAACCCACCACTGTCGCGTTACAGTCACACCCTTGAGTCGCTGGGCCACAATGGCCTCATTTATTCAGTTAAATAGATATTTTCATTCCTTCGCTCTAGTGTCGAGGCAAAGCGCTGCATTCAGTTCCACCACTCAACATGCACGGAACGCGGAACGGAGTGTCTTATTACTTGGTTTCCTCATACAGCATGGACACAGCGTAATACAGCGTGAAGCTGGTGTAATGTAAACCTAGTGATATTGTCGAATCGTTGTTTACTTTCCGAGATAGAATTCAAAATTCCAATTTTAAATATTATTTACAAGCTTTTTACTTTCTTTCACAAGCACTATTGAATACTCAAACGAACGTAAAGCTATCGCCATTTCGGAGGACTTGTTTTCATATCTTCAAATTACTAAATGTTAAACTTATAAGATAATGTATATTATTAAATATGTATTTCACAAGTGTATGCTATTTTTGAACTGCACTGTTAGGTTATTAATTCATTATATATAGGTCTAACATCTAAATTGTTGTAAAATACAATACAAAATAAAATATATGTCACATAAATATTGTTATAATTTGATACAGTGTCTGCACATCTACTGAGGTCCTAGGTTGTATGTGTTAACACGTCACAAAGCAGGAAACGTAGCTCTACTACAATAAGTTTACTTAAATGTTATTCTAAAATAAACCTTGACTGTAAGATACAAAGTCTATTTTGATTTTGTAAGTGAAGCAATAAATTCTAGCAATAAGATCTTAACAAAAGTTAAGACAATTTAAGCTCTAAGATGAAGTGTTATAGTTTAATTTTAAACGACGTTACATTTCTGTGTAACAACTTTATACACTACCGGCCAAGTTAGTCTATAGGGTTGACAAAATATTGGTTCTTTTTTTATTTTATGTGTTTCTTCATATAGGTCAATTAATAATAAATAAATTTAATTTTAATAAAATTATATTTTTGTAAGGAGAAATCATTAAAAAAATCATCTTTTTTATGAACTTAAATTTAAATAGTTTACTATTAAAAACTTACACTAATCTATTAATTAATTTTTACCATCAGACCAGCACGAAATTGCCATATTATTGTATTGTTACGTAAATACCGATGACAGCTAAATTTTATAATGGTATAATTATTACAAGTTGGTCAAATTTAGATTCTTATTTTTAGCTTCAGCTTCACAGTATATCCCTCATATGGCAGGATAAGTTTAGACGCACTGCTCTCCATTTCCCGCTGAATTCTGAAACATTGTGTATTGAGAGGCGAAACTCTACGCCGCACTTTTCTCGAAGAATTAAAAATATTAAATATTCCGTTTCCCTGACTGATAATCGTTATGTATTTACATAATTACAAATCCACTTAATGGTTAAAAACAATTTATTTATACCAAAAACCTACCGTACCTGACACCCCTGCAAACATTATGGTAGAAGTGTATGTACATAGAAACATTTGAACGTAACGTGCTTTTCTTTAACGTTCACGCTAAGTGCAGATTTCCGCACACCCCCACCCTCGACCCTCACTTCGCTTCATAAATTGAGCTTTTGTAGGCTTCATGTGCGACCAACTGGGGCAATTACAGCATCTAAGTAGCGGTGATTAATATAGTAAAACTTAATATAGAAAAGAAAAGGTTTTTACCAGATTAGGGAAAAATAAAAAAGCTCTATATAATTATAAAATTTTATTAAAGGTTTTATTTATATGAATATTATAAATAACCTCCTGTCTCCATTACACGATGCTGACATCACCCTTAAAATATTAAATTTATTCATCATCAAATTATCCCCAATTTAAAAAAAAATGTTTTTAGTGAAAATTAAAAAAAAAGCTTATTTTGTTCACAAAACTTATCAACGTGCGTTGCATATTAATGTTGTAATAACGTTCTTAGGATACTTAATTGGGAAGGTTCTAATGAAAAAGTTATTTCCTTAGCAGTAAATTTACTGTTCAAAACAAAATTGATTATTTTATTTTAGAAAATAAAAGTGTGGACATGTATTGACAAAATAGTAAATTATTTTAAATGTTTGCATTATAATTTAGATATAAAAAAATCTACAATCGAAATAAACTGGCTTTATTGAGACTGGGCCTGACAGCAAACCGATTCGATATCTACTCGGGTGAATGAATTATTTAAATTGCCTCGCTCTGTTAACAAGACGTAGAGGTAAAGTTCCACCACACAACACACAATGTCTCGAAAATTGGGCGGAAAGTGGAGAACGGAGTGTCTGAACTTTATGTTCCATCTGATTCTGCCGCTGCTATATTTGGGATACAGAGTGAAATTTAAATATTTTATTTTCTTAATCTGGTAATAAAAAGTGCGACTTTAAGTCCTACCCCAAATAAAACGTAATGGCTCCATTTACGGCAAATAATTCTTACAAACTTATTTATATCCCAACTCAGGAACGAAGCGTGTGGCTGAAAAAAATCTAAATCTTGATGAATTTTAAAATATATATAAATACTCGTATACATAATTAACATCCTTAAGAGTGATTCATAAAGATAATTATTTAACTATTTTTTTTTTACTTTTGGTATTTCTTTGGATATTTTTGGTCTAGCTAGATCATTTTATCTTTAACGTGAAATTATATACCCACACGTTTTTTTTTTTGGAAATCTTTTTTATTTCTATATTTTGGGAATCTTTTTTATTTCTATACACATATAAAATATTTTATGAAATTTTAACATTTTATAGGTAGTTTTAACTCATTTTAAATAGAATCAAACTTCATTTTACGATGTCCAACGTTATCTAAGGCTTCACGGCGTCTATAAAAGTTCCACAATTTATGGGTTAAAAATTAAATTTCCAACCCTTTTAAGACAACTTCAAATATTTATTCACTATAAAGAAAGAAAGAAAATATATTATAAGAGAAATATTATTGTACACGACTATGCATAATATAATTATGCATTCAAATCTTCCAAGGGTACTTATATATATATATAATTTATATATATATAAGTACCCATTTATACGAGTATAATAATATATATATTTTATTTCGTTTCGTTTAGCTTCTCTCTATATCAGGCAGAGGGAACCACTACGACTCTTCTGTACTCCATTTTCTGCTGAATTATCGAGGCATTGTGTATTAAAAGACGGAACTCAACGCCTCGTTCTGCATCGTTATTAGAACAGGGAACTTATTTTATATATAACAAACACTCAGTGGAATTTATATATAATATATGAAAATATAAAATAAATTCCACTGAGTGGAAATCGGCACACTGAGGTAGACGCGGTTCATATTACTCTATTACATTCTACTGTAGAATATAATATATCAACTATCGTTAGCATTCCAAAAAAAATCTTTAGTACTTACGGTTTAGAGTTGAGTTTTAATTGACTGCAAATTTATTGGTCCTTTTATTTATAATATTATTTTCAGAAAACATGTAGACTTGTAAGAAACGCTAAACGCTTCACGCTACATCCCGCACATAGCAGAGTGGGCAGAGAAAACCTGGAAATTTAGTGTTAAGACACTCCGTGCCGATTACGATACTTCTGTGGGGAACATTCAACAATTGTCAATGCATTGCATATTGAGTGGGAGAACTCACCACCACGCTTTGCCCCATGAGCAGACCTGACCCTCCAAGTCATGTATTACCCAAATAATTAAAAATAAATATAATATAATTAATATACTTATAACCTACGATAACACTCAGTTACCGCGGTCTACATAGTACATACTGTCATACAACGTACGTTAGCTTGTACGCTCCAA
The DNA here is from genome assembly GCA_037355905.1 of Heliconius aoede. NCBI lineage: Eukaryota > Metazoa > Arthropoda > Insecta > Lepidoptera > Nymphalidae > Heliconius > Heliconius aoede. The sequence goes on along the minus strand of JBAIZZ010000099.1, from coordinate 787,267 downwards.
TTGACGCGCCTTTGATGTTATTCCAATAGGCATGCCACATCGAAGCTTTTCGTTTCCGGACTTCGATATACATACGTATGTATATCTTGCTTTTATCTTTTTTTATTTATATTTTTAAATTTTTTATGAATTTATAAATAGTAAAACAGTTTAATTTTCTAATTATTTTCTTAAACAGCGGATGTAATATATCCTTTAGCTTTACTCGACTGGACCGTTAATCTTTTTGTGCTATACCTGCGGTCAGAGTTGCCTCCCGCACTTGAAATGCATCATGTGACATACACATGCCTTACTCCTGGGAGTAGGAGAAGGAGGGCCGGGTCCGTGCCTACCCTAGAATAGTATTTTACTAAAAAAAACTAGATCTAAAAATTAAAATAGTTAATGTAATTAAGAATTTCACCTACGGATCAAAGTTTAAATCGAACTAAATCGATACCTTGGTCATACTCAAATAGCCTTTGAGTTATTATATAAAGAAAATTCCACCACAGCCAGCTCTTTAACCGATCCCTTTCTATATCACTTAAATATACATGATTTGTTAAATGTATTGAAAATATCCCTTAAATCCCAGATTACATAAGTAAACCCCTTGCTAAGCTTAACTGTATGATAAACCTACATATTCCGCTGCTAAAGATCAAACGAACCGTCAAAGGATTAACTTTTCATATTTATTCTTATTTATTGAAGGTAACTTTTAATACCGTTCTTTAAGTATGTTGATTTGTACCTAAAAAATCTTTAAAAATCTCTCGAGGCCTCTGTACCAATTTTAGGATTGTAGTACAGTGGAAAATATAAATTACCAATTTTCATAACTGCAGGTTAAATATATCTATATCGATTGATTATGCTATTAATAAAGTGAACTATGCACTCTTTTGTATGGAATAAACTTAATATATAAATTTGAAATTATTTATCCTATAAGATATTTTTTGATTGCATCGATATAGAAGCTCGGTATTTTCTGTATTCCAAAGCACCTTAGACCTAAATGGATATTAATTTTAGCTTGATATCTCCACATGATCCCGAGAAAAATGATGATCTGGACAGACGGGCAACAAATTGGCAATCAAATAATGGTTCTGTTTTTTTTTCTTCCAAGGTACGGAACCATAAAAATATTAAATCAATAATTAAGATATATAATTATAATTAATAAGAGATTATAGAACTTTATTTATTTTATTTGAAATAAAATTTCTAAGTAAATAATGACGATTAAGTATCAGATGAAAACGACAAAAAAATAAATAATAATTCATTAAATGTTCTAATTTAAATGTATATACCCATAATATGTCTATAAGTAAGTAGGTAACTATATTTAAAAAAGCAAAAATAAATTCTATTTCTTTCATGTGACCTTTTACATACTTAAACATAGAAGAATTTATATAAAACGATATAGACGCATAGTGGCACAGTATCAGGCAGTGCTGATAACAGAAATTTTATGGAGATAAAGAACGGAAGTATCTTAATTTGAAGTGGATATCTTAATACTAAATTACGAGATTCCCTCCGCCTACCCCACTACATACAGGATACAGCGTGAAGCTTAAGTCCCTAAAATAATAAAAAAACAAAAACAGATTAAATGTACTGTTATTCTGCGTTAAAGAATATATTATTATTAGTCCAAATAGAATAAATTTGTATTTATATATAACATATTACAGAAACGTAATTGACTATTATTTTACTCTTTCAGCGATGTTGTTTATTTTCATGTCAAATTGAGTTGAAGAAAATAAATAGAGCTTTCACCTCATAAATTGACTCAATGTCACACAAATATTGCTTCTGAATTTGTAAAGGATAGTATAAATATATTACTTCCATTCACCATCTAATAATGATCTATAGGCAAATTGTACTTGCAGGTTCGATTACAATTCGGGGGAATGAATTTATTTACGATTATGTTTTAGTGAGGCCGTTTTGGCGCAACGACTCGCCACCCAACTTTAATGGCGACGGTTTAGGCTTGTGGGTTTGGATAAGGAGCAATGATTAATTTTAAAGACTAAGACAAGTATTGAGTAGCGCAACTCAACACACATTGTCTCGAACGAATTTAAGGAATAATGTCTTAGAACTATATTTTCTGTGCCTACCCTGTTATATGCGATGTGATGCGATGTGGTAACCATGGTGTAATCTCTACCTACATAGTAACGTCAAAATCATTTTCGTAATATAAATAACATATCATATAGTTTCTCATTTGTCACTTCTTTTATCACTAAGTTATTGGAGAGCTAAGAAACAACTAAAGTGTCAACCAACCCGGGAAGCCAGGGAACAACTCCTTGAAATGCCACGTCTATCGACTCGGCCGTTTCGGAGTCTATAGCAAACGAACAGACATTTGTTTTCATATATTATATATATATATTAATTTCGTCATGTACATATTAAAGATAAGTTATACAGTATTTAGTGGATACAGAGCGAATCACAATTGCACGAAAGCTAGCCCGTGATTAAATTCCTCTCCCGACCACGCTCGGTCTGAGATTTAGATCCGTGTGTGGTACAGGTTATGGAGTAAAGACAGTTTTAAGAGTCGAGGAGAAGAAGAGAATTTTAAGAGAGTGGTTGTAATACGTCTCCTCTTCGTGCTGCTTCTAGCTGCCGGCTGCAAATTGGGTACACCCTACTCTCTCAAACCTGTGCCAATTTACAGAAGTTTTTAATAATAATAATTTTATATTTAACTCTTTCTCTCAAAAATAGTTTAGTCTATCCATAAAAGGCATGAAGTTTCTTTTAATGTCCATAACTCTGTCAACCGCACAATGCTTGAATTTTAAGAAACTTTTCTTCCTTGTAAAATTAACAACTCATATTTATTAAACTCATTCATTGCCCAGAACCGAACTCATGGGCGTAGGGAGACCCCAACCCAGAATAGTCTGGTGCCCACCCCAGAAGTATTTTACTAACAAAAAATTTGCTTCGAAAAATTAAAACAATTACATTTACCCGGATTATGCAAAACTAAAGTCCAGGACCTCCCTGAAAATATCTCTATATAAGCACATGACCGAACCCACAACTGTCACGCTCAGTCAGGCATTATGCCACTGGGTTGCCACGACTTTATAATTTATTATATATTATCTTATTATTTATTCAATTATCATTATATTATTGACACAAGTGGTTTTATAGCGTAATAAATCAAATACCTCTATAAAATGGTTGTCTTGAGAAATATATTTTGTGTAATTTTAATAATAAATGACATATGGCTCGTTGGTCTAGGGGTATGATTCTCGCTTTGGGTGCGAGAGGTCCCGGGTTCAAATCCCGGACGAGCCCTTTTTTTAACGAATTTTTATATTTTTTTTTAATATATTTATTGGTTTATTTTGTTCTCATCAAGTTACTATTTAGACGTAAAGCTGAAAGAAAATTTTATTTTTATATTAAGAAATCTTATTTTTATAGCTGTACCCTACAACAACAGGGTAAGCAAACAGAACTTAGAGTTTAGACACTCCATTCCGCCCTACACTGTACCAAGAGGACATTAACGTCATCTTATCTTTAATTATTCTCTATAGAAAAATAACTTTTTTAACCTTTTTTCTGGGACAAAACAGGCCCATATTTATTCCTTAATTCCCCTAGCTACGTCGCTGCTGCGCCATTTTTGTACCACCGTAAGGCAATCGAGTCTAAGCGCATCCACTCCGGCGAGTCACTTCGTTCTGCCAGTTGTATTACGTGACTGACACGCATCCATTATATGTCGATTGTTAGATTTTACCTGTAATTTTACTTATATATGTTGAAAAGTTGGAGAAAAAACCATTTTTCTACTTTAATTCACGATAAAACACATGTTAAAACTATTTTTTTTTTATTATTTTAAAAGAAGCATAAAAATATTTTTTTTTTAATTTTTAGCTTCACACAAATCCCGCACATAGCAAAGTAGAAAACGAAATTTATCGACAATTTCTTTTGTTAGATAAGTATCAATTTCTAAATACACAATATAATAAACATATAAGACATATAAACTCGAGCTCAGAGCAGTGGGTTTCTTGAACCCACTGCGTAAACTTGACCATTGGATTAACAAAAAGAAACTAATTCATTATTAATATATGTATTATTGTGACTTAAGTTATTACTTCCGTTACCCAATAAATCACTAATAAAGAATTTATAAATTTTACAAAGAAATAAATTGCACAAAATATAATAATATAAAACACGCTTTTGTCGTTTCTCGGTAATCCGTTTGTAGTACACCACTTGTAGAATATTCGATTTTCGACTGAATTCACTTGAAACGAAATAGTTATATCAGTACAAAGGTTTCTTAAAAATAAAAATTCAACATACTGATCTTTAAAATTTAAACTATTTGTATTTCCTGGATATAGCAGACAAGCGCAGTGACTTGAGCTTGCCAGTCAATATGCAATATCCAGAAAATTGGTGCAAAAAATAGAGAACGAAGACTATCATCATGAGATTCCCTTTGTTATTGCTATACTGGAATTGGATTGTGCACATTCACACAAAAAATCATTAAAATTATTTCAATAAAATTAATAAGTTATAAGTTTAAACCGCAAACCGAGAGAGGCTTTAATAACTGAAAATGTAATTATGGATATCAATCCCTTCATTTTGATATAATTTCTACTCGCTAGCGTTGATTGGATCTGCTGAAATTCACATGTTGGATTTCAAACATTGGGACAGCCTTGTTCGCTTATTATAGCATCTAATCGACATTTGACATTTATGGCAGTATTTTTTTTTCTACACCCTGTATCCCGCATGTAGAAGAGTAGACAGAGGGAACCTAGTGTTTACTTAACACTGTTATGACACCCAGTACCCCATTTTTCGAGACATTGCGTGTTGAGTGGCGGAACTCAACGCCGCGCTTTGTCTTGTTATCAGAGCGAGGAAATGATATATATTAATTCCCCCAAATGAGATTTGCGCCCACCACCAATGTGTTTACATTCATACGCTATGCCGCTGCTACGATAGCTTGAAGGTTTGAGTAGCATGACATTAAAAAAAAATGTCCACTCCAGAAATATCCACATCCTTCGATACAAAGCGTGTTAACCCCGCGGTTTATCTAAAACTACGCTTTCATCTATACATACATGGTACGTATATATACCTATTATAAAATGATAAACCATACGTGTCTGTACATGATGAGAAAATATATTATTAAAAGTATTTAGCAATGTGATAAAGTTATGATTTTTAAAAGCTTTAACGGTCTGTCTGTGCGTTTGTGCAATTTTCACCTCTGTATTTTGGAAACTTTTGCTTAATATTTGGTGCTGATGCTATTTTAATCGGTTCATAAATTAAAAATTTATTGAAATGACTGAAACTTTAGTTTCTAAAATATAGTTTATTGTGTCTGTAGTAAATAAATAATTGTGTAGATTAAGCGGTCGAAGCCGCAGATTATATAAGATCGTTTATTCTTTACTTTCATCTTATATATGGCAGGACTCTCACTCACATTATCATTCTTTTCCTCTTCCTGTCGATTACATATCTATAGTTACAATAGTTATTGTGCGAATCGAGTGTATCGTAAGCTCTAATTCTTCACAATTGACCGATATCCTTCTACAATAGGGACTTGACATGTGAACATCGTCCCTTGAACCTCTAACAAAAGCTCTTCAGTATTCACTTAAAATTATAGTAACCAACTGTTAATTTAATACGAGATCCTTACGAGAAAGACAGAAAATGGAAAAAAAGGGCTTTAATAGGAACAGAGTGTCTAAACACTAGGCTCCCAGATTCCCTCTGCCTACCTGCTGATATGCTGCTATATACGGAATACAGTTTGAAGCTTTTTTCCCCATAGCGGAATAGGCTGAAACGGCCTAAGTTAAGACACTCCATTCTCCACTTACCGCACAATTTTCGAGGCGTGTTGTGTCGAGGAACTCCACAGAACCCATTGTTTTATTTTAATAAAGAATGTGTTTGTTCTTTTATATATTTACCATACAATATTTTTATTTTACGCTGTAAACCGCCTATAGCAAGATAGGCAGAAAAAAATCCGTTCCCATTTGAACTCGCAACCAGGGGTAGGAAATTAAAATATTAAATATTTCATTTACTTGAATGAGAATCAAAGCTACAATCGCATATAAACATACATAACCGCCTTAACCCATTATTTAACTTATTTTTTCCCTGATTCTTGTTTAAGAAATTTATAATAAAGAAGAACCAGTCCGGAAAATACATTTGACAAACCTCATTTGCTTAAGCATTCACTTAAGCAAATAAAATAGCACTCATTTATCAACAAATATGTAGAAAATGCCGCCTGAGTTGCCAAAGTTGAGAAATAACTAACCTAACCCAAACCAACAGGAGATTGAAGCCACATCCGTCGAGTTTACAGTGAGAAGCTGCTGCACCACGACCACGACGACCTCAAGCTATTAAAACCGATATTTGCTATAATTAAATATATTTATCCTGAATTTCTTATCCTAAATTTGTACGCACACTAATAACATCAAGGAAGTGAAGTGAGTTCAATATAACGGACTTTATAAAGTAAGATATCTCAAGATGTTGAAGTAGAAAATTTATGAAAAAAAAAACGCATAAGTTAAATAAATATTATATACAATTTTTTTTCCTTTTTTATTAGTTTCACCTGTGTGGTATCCCACGCATACCAGGTTAGGCTGAAGGAAACTCGTATTAAGACACTCCGTTCTCCACTTTCCCTAGATACCGAAGAAATAAAAATTTTGCGACATTGCGTGTGGGAATTCAGCGTCGTTCATAATTGTACAATAATTATTAATTAAACATTTAAGTACGGCGAACTATATATTATAACTTTATCATTCGACTAATATATTTTATAAAAACTATTTTAGAAAATATGGATTAAAAAACAAAACAAAATTTAGCTTTTCTATAAAATTTTAGTTCATTAAAAATATAATTAATTTGCCTCCTGTGAGGATTGAACTCACGACCCCTGGTTTACAAGACCAGTGCTCTGCCACTGAGCTAAAGAGGCAGATACTTACGTTACATATAATGCATATGATTATTAAGTTTATTACGAAAACTACAGATGAATTTTTATTTTATAAAAGAGAAATGAAAACATTTTCAACATACATATTGCGTCTCTCCGACTCCATATGTAGTAATAGCGTTAAATATATATAAAACCTGTAACTTTGGAAATAGGATTATTTTATTTATTATAGATCGTATTTATGTTTTATAATAAATACCTGCCGCATACTAAATATTAAAAAATACTTTTTTTAATTATTATATATTTATAATAATTTAAAAAATAAGAATCATAAGATAAAATATTCAGCTTAAATTACTTTAAAGTTTATAATATATAAATAAATAAAAAAAAAATAGAAGAAATAAAAGAAAATTGTGCTTAGGAAGAAGTTGATGCCTCCTGTGAGGTTTGAACTCACGACCCCTGGTTTACGAGACCAGTGCTCTACCACTGAGCTAAAGAGGCTATGGGCATTAGTTGGTAAATAACTAATCTTATAATAATTTATTTATATTAGTTAAAATATAGTTCTTTGTTCGAGTTAATTTTTTAATGGGTACAGTGACCGGGAGACAGAGCGCAACAGCCATAAGGCGAAGCTTAAATTGTTTAAATTTAACCTTGGACGTTGAACCAAAAGTCCTAACCAAGTAAACAACTAAGTAATTAATAAATTGTTATTATGTTTATTATTATTTATTATATTATTATTTCACGAATCCACCTATTATTCACAAAACATACATGAAATATTTAAAAGTTATCCATAATAGAGTCACTTTATTTATAAATATGTAATTCATAACGCTGTCAATTTATTATATATACTTAGTATTTTTCTTGCCTTCTGGGGCCTTCGGTTTTGACGTCCAAAGAAAGTGTGATAAAGGATCTTGAGTTATCTTTTTCTTTCGAGTAGAAAAAGATACCTCCAGATTTATATAATATATTAATATATACTTTTATATATATATTTTATATATTAATAATATATATATACTTTTATATAATATGAATTATTTCTATACAATAAAATCTAATTGAAATAACCATAATTATGCATCAAAAATATATGTTTAATAATTTCAAGTTTCTTAACTTTTTACACTATTGAAAACTACAGTCTAGAAGTGTATTTTAAGTAGAATAATATTTTTATTAATATTTTCAAATTAAATTTTCTATTTGAAAAAAACTATTTCAAACTAAAATACCATAAAATGTATAATATTCTAAAATGTGTGTACACTATACGAGTACAGGCACTTAGTTAAAGCGCTCACCTTCAACAAGCTTTTGTAATTAATTGAAATGAGTTTTCGTGTAAAATCTTCACGATATTTTTTTTAAATGTTACTTTGAGCGGAATTCTGGAGGCGTTACGTGTTGAGTGAACTCAAGCCGCATTTTCCTCGAGTAGGAATCGAACCCACAACCTGCCACACTTTATGTCCCTGATCCACGACTCGCTTCAATTATAAAATAAACCGACACGATCGAACATAAGATTAAAATGTATCCACGCATTGCAATAAACTAGAAGCCGCTATTAAAATTAATAATCTGTTATGTGTCATGTAAAACGAGACGGTCCCGTATACCAGGGGTCATGAGTTTTTTTTTTATAGTCATGAGTTTTTATTATAATAATGGTCTGTACAAAATAATCTAATATAATATTATGATTGTTGAATAGTTGTCATTTTCTCTTATCGTGTAACATTTGCTTTGACATGTTGCTTATTTATTTACAAAGCAATGACCTGTCCTATATGATAATTAAAATGTATATTTTAACGTCAACGTGGCACAGCGGGTATGTAGACGCGATGGTAGTGGCTTCAATTTCCATTGAGAAATATTAATAAGTTTCATTCCGCTCCAAAATTTGGCGCTGCCTTTGTAATTTAATTTTTTCTTTGTAATTTCATTACGATTATTTTTCATTAGATTGGTTTATAAATTTACATAGATTAACAGAACGAGCAGTGGCTCCTTGAGTGACTCCAGTTAATTATTTTAAAAAGAAAACGGTAAAAACTAGTGTGACATACACTTTTGATACAGTTCAAGCAATCTTTAACGTTGCTTAGTCATTGTTTTTCTATTATTTTGTATATCGTCTGTAGGGTAGATAGAGAGTAATGTCGATAAACTCTTAATTCGAATTTCCATCCAATTAAATACAGACAGACAAAAAATAACAATGACGAGACAGCAATTTCAAACACTCAGTAAAACGTTTTAGCCATTTAAATTAGAAATACTATTTATTGTACTTTAATTATCCACTAGAAATATGAAATTTTCCTTTTATCAGGAATTATATATCAGCTTCACGCTGTATCCCGCACACAATAGAGTAGGCAGAGGGCACCTAGTGTTAAGATACTCCATTCCCCACTTTCAGCCGAATTCTGGAGGCATTGCGTGTTGAGTGGCAGAACTCAACGCCACGCTTTACCCCGAAACCAGAAGAAGAAGAAGAAATGAAATTATAAATTTAAATAATAGATTTTCGGCAAATTGAACAGAAATTGGAGAACAAGTGACTCAATACTAGGTTCCCCTGCCTATCTTGCAATACAGGAAAAGTTGTTTTATGGTACGTTGCTGATGGAATATGTCTCATAATAAATATACTATCGTCATAAGCCTCTTTAGCTCAGTGGCAGAGCACTGGTCTTGTAAACCAGGGGTCGTGAGTTCAATCCTCACAGGAGGCATTTCTACCCATTTGTTAAGTATATAACATTTTTGTTTATCTTTGTAAGATAAGTTTACTAAAAAACTTTTTAAATACAATTTAATTCTTTATTGCACCCAGAACAATTATATAGAATTTTATTTTTTACTTTATTTTTCGTATAACATCAATTGTGACGCTGAACCCTACTCCCCGAATTGGAGTGAAAGTCGGGAACAGAATGTCTTGACACTAGGTTCCTTCGGCCTACCCTGGTCTGTAAAATATATATGTGTGAAGCCTTTTTTATTATTATCCATATAGTTTATCATTAAGTACAATAATAAATTGATTTATTTCACATATCGTTAGTTATTTTACACGTTCTTCACAATCTGTCCATTTTACGAACATTAGGTTGCGTAACCTAACGCCGCGCCGACGTTTCTAGGTTCTCTGTTTTAAATATATTTTTTATTAGAATAAAACTAATAATACTTATACATTTTAATTTATAAATTTTTTAGCAATACAGCCAAATTATACAAATTCTTTACATAAATATTCCTATTTCCTCTTTACCTATGTATTAACTGTTTTACTGAAAATTTTCATCTAAATCAGTTTTTGTGTAAAAGAGGAACAAAAATCCATAAAACATCACCAGCTTTCACAATTATAATATTAGTAAAATTGTCTTAAAATAGTAAAAAAATTGTGTGTTCATAGTTTGATCTTTCACAGCACTAACACAGAGCTAGAGAGCTTGTATATATTTTTTTCAGCTTCACGCTGTATCCCGCACACAGCGGGGTAGGCAGAGGGAACCTCGGTGTTAGTCTTAACGGAGTGTCTACTCCGTTCCCCACTTTCTGCAGAATTCTGGAAGCATTGCGTTTTGAGTGGCAGAACTCAACGCCGCGCTTTGCCTCTTTACATTTATTTAAGCTATTTTGATATATACTATAATACCCTTAGGCCTAGTAACTTAATACTGTAGTGTACTTAGTATATATTATATATAAAATACTTATTATTTATGCCCCTTTTTGTACGATTACAGAATTATCATTACGCTGTAAAGAAAAGAATTAAGGATAAGTTGTTGACAATATTATACTTCATAATAACAATTTTTAATTCGCAAGCCTCTTTAGCTCAGTGGTAGAGCACTGGTCTCGTAAACCAGGGGTCGTGAGTTCAAACCTCATAAGGGGCAACATGCTTTTTTTTACACCGACATATATTTCTTTATTATAAAGATTGAATACGAAATTTTTACGTAAGCACCATGTCAACTTTTTATAAGTTAAATAAAAAAATTACTTTTCGTTTATGTGTGTTAGTGTATGTGAAATATTGCAAGCTTATTTGACACGCTTCCCAGTGACCGATTGAGATGAAATTTAGATTAGGGCGTCAATTTCGATGGCAATGGAATTACAATGTTTATTACATTATTGTTAATGCAAATTGTGTTTTTAATGCAAAATAATTTCGGGTCAATCATAATAATGGCGTGTCCGAGTGAAAAATGTTGTCGATGGTGCTGTGCTGGGCTTCAACTGTGCATAAGGTGCAGGGTGCTACCAGTGAAAACCGCCGTCGTGTATCTGGTCTCTAAACTTTACTGTGCAAACACCTGTAGTACTGATATAAATGGAAATAAATGAAGAGAAATTTAAAAATATTAATTAATATATAATAAAAAAATATATAATTCACACTGTATCCCATACATATCAGAATAGGCATAGGGAACTGGGGGATGTAGTAGTAAGACACTTTGTACTTTATTAATCTATTTCCTTTCCCCACTTTCCGCCGAATGCTGCAGAAATAGCATTTTCAATCTAAATCATCATCAATCAAACAATCATAAAAATCAACGTAATTCAAAGATTCTATGCATCGTTTTTGCTGCATTTTGTTTGAAATTCACCGTGCAATCAAAACCACTACACGGTACTACTTCCTGTGAACCTACAATGAAATTTGGCTAGAACTGTAAACTTGCACTATAAATACAGTAAAAATCCGAAAAATAGTAATTTGACTTTTATAAGTTGTACTCCTCGTTGATCTACAACGGCCTTTTTTCGGCCTACTGACTGTCGGGCCTCCAAGATCGCGTTTCGAGACCGAAAAAAAAATCAATGAATACAGGAAGATTATTTTCTTGCGAAAAAATCATTCATTAATGCAAGTCGTAAATACATACAAATTGAAGAATTCTTAGTGCCGAGAAATCTTAGTGCCCCCACATTCACTTATCTTATATCCATGTACATGCCAAATTTCTACTTTACAAAGTAGTCTGTGTGTTGTCTGTCAGCCACAAGGGAGTTTCATATTATATAAGCTCCTATAGATCATGGGCATATCCCTTTAATTAACAGAAAATTAATCCTTTTTTCTTCACAAGAACACCACCCTTATATTTTTGCGTATCATATCATCTAATTCTAATCTAATCGAGGCGCAGTCGTGACGCAGCGACAGTCAGAAACGTGGAAATTGGGAATTTGATTCCCATAGGTGGGAATAAATTCAAAAAGAAATATATTACATATTTTAATTCATCTTCTGATAAAAATATAATAAGTGGCGTCGAGTTCCACTAATCAACCTACTTCTGCCTATCTTGCTATTTATCATCTACATCTCTGATATAAGATCTACATCTACATCTCTGGTTCACAGTTGTTTTGATATAGTAAGGTAGGCAGAGGGAATTTAGGTTTAAAACATCCCATTCCCCATATTCCACAAATTTTAGAGACAGTGGATCATGGGACAGAATTGAATACCGCATCTATGAGATTGGGAAAATAAAAAAAAATCTAATCAAATTAGATTCAAGCTATATTCTGCACATCTATCCTGCTAGGCAGAGGGAGCTTCGTGTGGAATTATATAGGCATTGTGTGTTGAATGGCGGAACTCAAAGCCGCAATTTACCTCGACACCAGAGCAAAGAAATGAATATATCAATTTAAGTAAATATTTCCATCCTTGAGTGAGAATCGCACCCACAACCAGTTGATTTGACTTGTAGCACACATTGTGCCCCTACCCCACGACTGGCCTCTGCGCCACTACTAGCATCTGCACCTTGACTGGCCTGTGAGAATTGAAAATATTTTAAATATATCCTAGTGGAGATAAAATTCATAGCATTTTACAGAAACATCAGACATCTACTGCACTACAATAACCCCGAATTTACTAACTTAATAATTTTAAAAATAAAATTACATTTACTCTATAAATATTTAATTAAAACTAACAAACAAACTATATTTAAAACTACAAGACATTTATTTCGTAAATGCTTTTCCCTTGGGCTTGAGTCTATTCTTTATAATATTTTGTTTTTCTTCTTCTTTAGAATGAAGCATGTCTTGGTATCTTTGTTTAGCGAAGTCCAATTCTGAACATAATGTTACTATTTTTGTGGCATAGTCTTGTTGTAAAAGCATCCTTTTCTTTTGTTTGTGCTGAAATCACAAAAAAGTTCAATTTAAATATAAGAATATAATTTTTATCCACTATCATAACATGTAAGTTTCAAAAATCTTTTTTTAGCTTCATGCTTCTACTCTACTTATAATCAGTCATACTCTGCTAATGTCAAGATATGATTTTTAAATATATAGTGCATAGGGAGCACACTATCTTATAACTTAAAAGGTTCCCTCTGCCTACCCTGATACTTGTGGAACACAGTGTGAAGCTTAAAGGAAAAATAATGCAACAGTTTGATCTACACTCAAAGGGATGAATTATTATTTATTAATATTTTAATTTGAAGGGATAGCGGGGAATGGAGTATCTGAAAACTATGTTCCCTCTGCGGGATTGTATATGGGATACAGTTTGAAACTGATATATTTATTATTACAAGTTACCAGTAAAGGAGTAGGTCTTCCATCCAAAAACGTATAGTCAGGTGCATCAGTGAGGACTCCTTCAGCATTACGATTGGCTGACAACCCCTGTTTTACTCTCCATCTCTTGCTACATAAAGCTGAACTAGTACCCAACGAACGTTTTATCACTGTAATTTACAAAATACAACTGTTTTATTCAACGATAATTTAAAATGTTTCAAATTGAGACGTTAAATAAAAATATAATATACAGCAAACTACTGCTAAAAGTGAATATAGTTGATTTTAGTACATAAAAATTATTACATATCTGATATGGACAGCATACTTCTTTAATTAAAATATTCATTGTATATTTCACACTTTGTATCTTCACACTAAAATATAATTAGTTCAAAATATTTGTTTCTTTTTGCAAAATCAGGTTAGTTTTGCTACTGCACTGCAGCAGCTTTCTGACATTTGTCACTGACATTTGCCATTGAGATTTAAGATAACATATATTTAATTTAACATCTATTTTATTTTATATTTTTTCCTTCATTCATATAATATCTTACTATTTTTCAACTATTAAGAAATATACTGTTACGACATACACAATATTTAGTAATTATAACATCATATCACTGTAAAAGTTTTAAAAATAAACAATTTTTTAATCTTATATATAGTTTTCACGATTTTGATTTGTTACACAATTTTTTTACACAATTTGTGACAAGATGATGAATGTATAAAATATATATTCAAATGAAATAAACATACATATTTGACATTTGGTAGACATGAATGGTCTGTGAAAATAATATATAAGATGCTATTATATCTTTATTTTATAGTTTAAAAAATTAAATCTAAAATCGCTTTTATTTTACCCATATAAAACATAAGTATATCAATATTATATAAATTTAAAACTTGCAGTTAAGAAATTAATGCAAAATTGTACTCAATTAAAGGTCGTTCTATAGTTCGTAAAATTGTATGTTAAATTTATCATGTGATATATAAATCTACTGTATTCAAAAATAATTATAAAATTAAATCAGCTTCACGCTGTATCCCGCACACAGCAGGGTAGTCAGAGAAAACATAGTGCTAAGACAAATTTACTTCCAATAAATTACTTGTCTGTCGAAATCGAACTTTGATTTTTAAAAAATAGCAACACCAATGTGGATCATTAGACTTTCCTGTTTTATTACAAACGTACACGGTGTGACGAAAAGACCTAATTTAACGTTTGAGTCGGGTCATTTGGTGTTTAATTCAAAAAAAAGTGTCTTACTCTTGCTTGCGCTAGTGTATTCTTTAAATCTAATTCTTCTTTGAACTGAGAGTGCTTGGACAAGGTGAGAAAGTAATTAGTATTGCAAAAGTAAAATCGATGATTACGCCATTCATTTTATAGTCTAGTACTTTCCAGAGCCTGGAGAGTATTTTCAGTGAATTCTTAAATATTTTTGCTATAGTTCCTATAATATTACTCAAAACATTTGCGAATATATGGTATTGTTATTGTAATCATATTCCTATTGCGTCAGTGTTTTTAGTAAGATCTAGACGATTCATTTATTTATAAAAAACCTGAATCAACTGGTTATGATTACATTAAGTCAAAATATACATTTCTGAAAAGTTTTAATGAAATAATTCTAAAATACATATGTGGAACAGTGTTTACATTAGCAGATTTCACTGTAAATTTACTAATAAATTGATTCAACACTAATCACAACATGGAATCATAATAAACAAACATTAAAGATAAAAATAGATTGTGTAAATGATATACACTTGATATGTTACATTTCATAGTAAGATGCTTAATTTTTAACATAATTAAAAGTTATAAACTTATTTCATATATACTTGAAATATACATTTATTTATAAATTTTAACATTTTATAATTGTAATTTAGATTTCAAACTCAATATAATTTTGTTAATGCACATGAAAGGATTAAAACAAAATTAAAAGATCTATCAAAACAAAAACTTATCACAAGAAAAATGAATATTCAAATCATTTTCTTATGAAATATTTTTTCTTTTATATCTTTGTTACTTATTTTTCTTTTATTTCTTTTTTTTTCGTCAGCTACACGCTGTATCTCGCACACAGCAGGGTAGGCAGAGGGAACCTCCGTGTTAAGACACTATTCCCCACTTTCTGCCGAGTTCTGGAGGCTTTGCATGTTGAGTTGCAGAACTCAACGCCGCGCTTTACCTCGACACCAGAGCGAAGAAAAATGGAGATATAAATGTAAAGAAATATTTCACTTCTTCGAGTGGGAATCGAAACCACAAACGTCGCGTTTACGGGCAGCACCCTTGACCACTGCGCCACGACGGCCTCTATTCAGTCTTTTATTACTTTTAAAACTAAATATATTATAATTTATATCTTTTTCCAGCACTCTTTTAACCCGTTAAATCCTGTGAAGTGTTGTCAAAACGGCTAACGAAAAGATAAACGCATCTAACCAACCAAATTACAACACAATGTGTATGTATATATATTTTTAATATTTAATATTTTTTTCTTACAGTTTTTTGCTTTGGACAATGTGGCAGAATCAAGGAGTTTATCCTGGAGGTTATATATATTTGTGATTGAATGTTGTGCACCCTGTGTCATTGTCCAAATTCTTTGTTCTTTTTTCTATTTGTTATGCATTAATGATTCCACAGATAATGCTATAAAACTATCATTTAGTTATAATTTTATAATCTTGATGTTATAGTAGAAGGCTATTGTGGTGCCACATTGCAGCATTTGATCATTGTCACATGTTACATTCATGTGATTTTTGGTTCAATTCCTATTTTGGGGAATAAAATTAGCCTTTGAGGAGGGAACATAGTGTGGTAAACATTAAGTTGCCTTTAATAATAATAATAATATCTTTACTTTCATCTCGCAAAGCTTGGTCGTATTAAATACATATTTGATAAAGAAACCAGTACTGAACTTTATCTGCTTCTGCTATAGGTGAGATACAGCATGAAGCTATTTTTAACATTAACATTGTAGTTTAAATATTGGGTACATTATTGCATAACAATATCCAGTTCTAACATTGAAATATTTTTTGATAATTTCATTATTCTTAATTGGTGTCTTATTAAAGCGGAGGCATTATTGCACTGTGATGAGTTGCACATCTAATGGTCTAATTGTTGCTTTTTTTCTTAGAATTCAAAAATGACTAACTACTTATGATGCAAATAAATGTTAGTAAAATTCAAGACATGTTACATTTTAAAGATGTTTGTGTATTTTTATTTTTAAAATTTGACATAATTATTTGCAGATTTTTTTTAATATAGCCTGTCATATAGTTTAAATTTTCAATATGTAATATTAAATATATCTTAATATTCACTAATGTTATGCAAATACTAACATTTGTTTGTTTATGTACATACATGTAATTTGCTTATATTTACACTTCATGTGTATTTACTTCTTAGCACCAAGCTATGTGTGGATTTGAATAAACACAATTTATTCATCTATCATTCATTTATTTATTTTACAAATTCATATATAAACAAATTCATATGTAATTTTTCATGTAAATTATGATTTTGTTCTATGATATAATTTAGTGTTCTCCTTTCCTCAACTAATTTAGGTGACTTTGTATGTTGTGGTGGATTTCAACATCACTCTTTGTCTACCAGGGTGAGCAAATGAAAATGATTCTAATTTAATTATTCTATGGAATGTCACTACACATACACAATATTATACAAAACAAGTGATCTTATATAGGAAGTTTTGTCATATAAATAGCAAATGTGAAATAAATTGATCATTTAAAATGCATCTGTAAATCAGACACTACCTACACTTTAACAACTTTAATATGATTATCTTAAGTGGTAAAATAATGGATGCTTTGGTCATATGACAGTTTTTCTACAAAATTCTTGTGTAAATTCTTAATACATAGTTTATTTACAATTTTCCCTCCCTTCTGATTTTCAATTGGTCTGTTGGTTAGTTACTCTCATTACTTATTTTATAGGTAATAGATTCAAACCTAGTACATTATATTTATTCACTACTGTAAAAAAATCATTGTCTAAATATGAATGTATCTGTTTGAATTGTCTTCAAATGCATCTTTATACTTTTTTTACTTTAAATATTACCAAAAAAACATTAATTCTTGAGGTTGGGATGTTGAATATATCCTGCTTTATGCACTTTTTTGATACAAAACATGACATTGTAAAAGTACAGTTTTCCTTTTATTCTGATAAGTTATCAATAGTATATAGACATGCATATTAATTGTTGACATCATCTTAGACAACGAAAATTTTATGGAGGACCATAAAAAATAATTTTACTCTAAATATTTAAAACTTAACTATGCCATCTAAGGCTAATTAGTGGAAATATTGGAATTTGATAATTTATTCTTACACTCTTAAGATAAAAACTTGTTTAAATCAAATATTTTCTCACGGTTCTCTCGCAATCTGTTATAAGTAATAATCGTAAGTAATAAGTAGTTAATAATAAATAATCGGATAAGTGAATATACTATTACAATAGATTTAAATATACATATATTTTAGCTTCATCCGTAGTCATAGTCCGGCACATAACAGGGTAGGCAGAGGGAACCTGTAAACCTAGTGTAAAGACACTCCGTTCTCATTGAGACGCTTCCGTTTCTCAGTTTCCGTCGAATTTGCGAGGCATTGCTTGATTAGTGGCGGAACTCAACGCCTCGCTTTACCGCGTTTCAAAAAAAAGCAAGGAAATGAAGATATTAAATATATACAATTTCTTTGAGTGGGAATCTAACCTACATGTCGCGCGTGATCTCTATATGCATAATAAAAGTCACAAGTAAATGGCTCTATCGCACTTTGTTTATTAGAACAAGTGATTCATATTATGATATCTCGGGAAAGTCCCGGACTGTAGACGTGGGTGTTGTACTTTGACATACTGATACATCACTACAATTTACAATATGGACATGTCATAAGCTTAAAAACTTGATTAAAGGATTATTTCTGTCACTAATTACTTGTTATATTTTTTGTTGTAAATGTGGTTTTTAATGTCATCGTATCGTGTTAGATTTTTTTTAAATGCACGCGAGGGTTGTACTTTTAATTGCAATCAGTATGTAATAGTTATTTTGAGTTAAAATATATTTTACATATTTATTTTACAATTCACATGCCTAAAATACCCTTGTGGGCATTAAAATTATAATATTTTATATATTGTTATTAGATATTTTATCAAGGTGACGTTAGCCAGCCAGCCACAGCTCATACACGCATTGCTCAAAAATGTATTCCCAAGTGAAAGTACAGACGCTCGTATTATGTTTATTATAATATTTTACATTAGTTTTTATTTTTTTGTACCATGCTATACGCTATAGGTAGATCGAAGTTAGGGTGCCCATTTTTTCCATTGCGTTTTGAGTCGAGAAACCCAACACCGCGTTTTGTCTCGTTACCAGAACAAAGAATTGTAAATAATGATTTCTCCGGAGAATCGAACCCATGATTGTCGTGTTTATTGTCATACACTGTACTGCTGCTCCAAGACAGTCGCTATCTTTTATATTAACACTGACATAACCGTGAAGCTAAAAAAAATTTAAAAAAAATAATTAAATGAAAATGAAAGTTGAACCATTTATTCTATTAGGACTAATATATATAGAATAGGATAGTTTTCGCCTAAGATCTAAGTCTTATTAAAGAATAAAATCGAACGTCATACTTTGCATAACTAGACTAGGTAAACTAAAATATTTTATATTACCTTTTACATACGGCCTCGCCATTATGGTTAAATTGAAATAACCAAGACTATGACTTATGACCACAACACATTCTAAATAAATAAATAATTTTATTAAATAAATTGTAAAACTATGAATGAGAACGGTATCTCTATATATCAGTGAGAGTGGTTTATAATTAGGGGCCTAAGTAGCCGAGGTGACCGAGCGCATGTTATATTTTAATATTTAAATAAGTAAAGATTTACATTATACATGCCTCTGGACTTCGTCACAATATATATTTCACTTCCAATCAGTAGTGCCAAAGATTAATACGTTCAAGCAAACAAACTGTTTAGAGAAACAGAGTGTCTTAACACTATATTCCATCTGTCTGTCCTGCTGTATAATATATGCAGTGTAAAGTGTGAAACTGATGTGATTTGGTTTTAGCCTAGAACCGTCGTGTAACTGATACATCTGCACCAAGACGACGTCACTTATGATGTATTAACTTACTTCTTAGTACGCATGTGTTACAAACTCTTACACTAAAATGTGAATCTCGGCTCTAACACAAAGAAAATAGGAGCAAAAATAGTATACCTTCCTCTAAGACATAAAAAATTGCATGTATGTCACAGTTAGTGCAGTTAAAGCGCGACCTTCGTACGGCTTACGTTGTTAGTCTCGAGTCACTCTTTTCTTTATATTTTTTTAAGTATATAAGTGATAAATAGTGATTTAGTCACTCTTACCTCCGTATTTTTTTATGCAAATAAATAAATGGTGATTTAAGTGAAAATTATACTTAATAATTTTTATATTGAATCAACAAGATCAAGTTCAAAAGTGTATGCGAGTTGAAAAATGGAAAATAAAGGTATAATAGTTTATTTTATTTCAAAGTTACATCTTTTATAACCTTCCTAAGTTATAAAGGAAAGTTAATTGTTTTCGTCACGTCGTATGCGTGTGCTAACAGTTACTTAATTAAAATTGTATTATTATATAAGTAAATACGTAGCTTGTAGGTCAATATTATAATGTTGTACATCTCTGAATCTAAAAGAAAGAAAAACAATCGACTTTATCTCTCTTATTTAAATGAAACTATTTTAGCCTTCTTTTGTAGAATTAATTGCATATATTTTGATGTTAGAAAATCGGATATTTTGGATACTTTTTTAGGTAGTCCATGGTCAGGTAGACTAAGAGACTGCGAATAACTTTTCAATACGAAATAGTCGTTTCTGAAATATAATGTGTAAAACCAAACAATTTTTTCAGCTTTATAATATTAGAGGACAGTCGTGGCACAGTTTGACTGTAAAACGTACTGGTTCTGGGTTCGATCCCCACTCGAGGAGATGAAATGAATGGACTCCGTAACTAGGACTAGGTTCCTTCTGTCTACCCTGCTGTGGGCGGGATACAGCGTGAAACTGATAAAAAAATATATTAGTATAGATTTTAATAACTTATATGTTTTAGTTTTCTGCTTTTGGTAAATTGTTATCATACTGGATATGCAGCTTTGTAGGAAATCGATAAAACCATTAAACTTTCAGTCGCCAGTCTGTCTGGCTGTAAAAGGCCACGGTCTCATTATTCAAATGGATGTTTGTTGTATTAAATCTTTTATTTAAATATGTTTCACCTTGGTATTAGTTCTTAGTAACCAAGTTGTTATTTTGAATTAAACTTGGAAAAGTTTTCAAGTCCAAAAACGAATACAAAAATATTGGCGAAGTGATTGGTGCTGAATTGGCACGCTCGGAGGACCATAGATAAAGAACAAACCAGTCGTAACGCAGGGCCACGTACGTGTGACTGTAAGCGCTGTGTATGTGACTGTAAAGGTTGTGGGTTCGATTCCCGCACGAGGAAATGTTTTATAAAATATTTAATATTTTATTTCTGTGTTCTGGTGTCGAGGGAAAGCGCGGTCTTTAGAATTCGGCGGAAAATGGGGAGTGGAGTGTCTTAACATGAGGCTCCCTCTTCCTACCCTGCTACATGCGGGATACAACGTGAAGCTAAAAAAATATTGTAAAGGGTCCCCCCCTCGGACGATGAATGTCGACGAAAAATAATATTTTACTAAGAGCTACAAAGTATTTTTTTCTTATACTTCAGAGAGTATATTTGAATTTATGTATGGTTAGGTACAACCCCAAAACATACGTAAGTTATACATAAGTGACTAGTCTTAATATATAATATTGGTACAAATTAATATAATAATATGGTAACATCAGAACTATACAGATACTCGTGAATATAGTATCGAGAATATGGAAGATATACAGGTATAACAAACTTTATATATAATTTTAAAGACAATGGATTGGTAATTAAATATAATGTACACACTATGTCACCAAACAATAAAATTACATGCTTATATTTCGTTTCCATTTACAAAACCTGGAAAGTAGATAACCCCCTTTCTTTATTATGTAAAAAGTTCAATAGTAAGGTAAACCTAGGCTACCACACCTAAGGTACCACATTAATAAGTCATGTATGCTTAAATATAATTTTAAATTTCAGATCAGCAAGGTGGATATCCTCAGGGAGGTTATCCCCAAGGAGGCTATCCTCCCCAAGGTGGTTACCCTCCCCAAGGTGGATACCCTCCCCAAGGTGGATACCCTCCCCAAGGTGGATACCCTCCCCAGGGTGGTTACCCTCCCCAAGGAGGTTATCCCCAAGGTGGCTATCCTCCCCAGCCTGGATTCCAGCCATCCGGGTATGATGGATATGGCGAGGTATCTATATGTTTATTATTAATTTTAAGATAGCCCATTATAAGCTTCCTACTAATTATAACAATGTTAAAGGAGGAGACTGAATAGATTTAGATGAAAATTATATGTCATGTGTTATGAATATGGCAGGTGCTGCCGTGTTAATATTGTTTATCTATACTTATTACTTACTATGACTTATTCTGTTTTTTTTTTTAATTAATATTATCTAGTATAACATCATCTGTCTATTTAATCTAGTGGGCTTTGCTGAGCCATATAAATTTTATGTTAGTGAGTAGGTGGAAGGAAAACATGTATTGGAATGGAATGGATGAGGAGGTTTACGGTTAGAGTTTATAATTTAGTGACATATTTATGTGAAAAAGTTCTGTTTTTGTTTTAAGAATATATTAGCCAAAAAAATTAAATCAATTGTAATATTGAATTTTTTTAGTATTACATGTTTTTTTTTTTCAAAATGTATTTAAATGTGAAGGTTTTAAATTAATTGCCTTCCATTAATGGAACACATTTTTTTCTCATTTGCAACCAGTTTCTGAGACTGGTGCATTCAATATAACAAACTCCTTAGCTTTTTAATATTGCTCGGTTTTTATAGACAATACACATATATAGATTTCTTAAAAAAAATACTTCTTATATGTCTATTGTATTACATTCCAAATTTTTAATATTTAAGTATAATTTATCATATTTACCTTTATGTATAATAATTATTATATAGTTTTTTTTTCAATTCCAGCCGGCTTTCGCGGGGCAGGGTGGCAGCTTGGGAGATGATTCCGACGTCAAGGGCTTCGATTTCAATGAACAGAGCATTCGGAAATCCTTCATCAGAAAGGTAATAATATTAGATGAAGTAATTACTAAATCACTACTAATGAGGCGGTTGTGACCCGGTGACACAAGCGGGGAATGAATTTAACACTTATGCGCTGGTGAAGACTGAAGTGTCCTAACTGAAATTATAAAATTAAATTTCTTTAAAATAAGTATTTTTGTAATAAGCAAACAACATTTTATTTCATACAATTTTATTCAATATCATACTAATAACGACCATCCATCTTATCAGAATATTCATAATTATAACATATGATTAAGTCACGATTCTTTGTAATTAATGCAATTTCTTGGTATTGTTTATATTATCCTCATACTTACTCATCATAACGGATTATAAATATAATTATGTAAAGAAACGTAAATACATATCTATACTAGGTTCCCCTGGTAATGTTGCTGTATACGGGATGCAGCCTAAATATAGATAATAATACAATATTTTAAATGTCATATACAGAATACAGCGGGCAGCAAAATATTTTTTTAGGAACATGATGTATCTCCAGCACACAGTTGGGGAAGCAGTGGGAACCTAGTGTTAAGATATTCCATTATCCATTGTCGTTGAGTTCTGGAAGCATTACGGGTTAATTGGCGGAAGTCAAAGCCCCGCTTTGCCTCGACACTGGAGCGGAGAGATGAATGAATTAAATATGTCATTTTCTCAAGTAGGAATCGAACTCACATCCTGTCGCGTTTAGTCAGTACACGCTTGTGTCCCTGCGCCGTGAGTAGCCTTGAAAATAGTAATATTTAACGTATTAATTTTTATTTCTTCCAGGTTTATGGTATTCTGATGTGTCAACTTCTCGTGACTATGGCTTTCATCACTCTCTTCGTGTATCACGCACCAACCAAAGCGTGGGTGCAGAAGAACACATTTATGTTGTGAGTTTTTACGTGTTTCTTGACTCCACTCTACACTAATTTTGAACTTTTTAGGAAAATATGATATTATGTTGATTGGCAAAATTTAGAATCAGAAAAACCCTTAGCAAAAATATCACCTCATTTAGGAAAATGGTTCTAGGTCTTAAACTACTTATCCGATGTTCATAGAACCGTCGCGACTGACGAGTCAGGCTTTCGATTTACCAACCGCAATCAAATGGGTTCATTAATTCGGGAGCTACAGTGCCACAGACAGACAGACACACGTACGTTAAATTTATGACACCTCGCCTTTTGCGCTGAGAATTAAAATAGGTACAATAATATTTACAAAATAGCGGCCCCCGCGAGGATTTGATTAATATTTAAGCGTATTTAAAGAAAATCGATTGCATATTTCAGTACATCTATACCGTTATGCACCTCGTAAACCACCCTTTAAATCTTTTTTGATTTCGCGATCCGCGTCTTTCAACAGGTCTTTAAACTGTCAAAATTGATTCAGGTGTTTCAGTTATTAGTCACATTTGAATTATTTTATTGAGCCCATTATGGTGCATCAGCACAAACGTTTAGGTTCCCTCTGCACATCCTTTTATATGGGGGTCACAGTGTGACTCTAATAATAATAAAAAAAATAATTAACAATTAATTTTAATATTTTCAGCTGGATAGCCTTCGCCCTGGTGTTTGTGTGTCTGATCGCGATGGCGTGTTGCTCCAGTGTGCGACGCACTGCGCCCATGAATTTCATATTTTTGGGCATTTTCACAGTCGCTGAGAGTTTTCTACTTGGAGTCACTAGCAGCATGTATCAGAGTGATGCGGTGAGTGCGGTTTTTTTTTAGCAAGTAAGGCTTAGTTACAGTGGTTGTGAGTTTGATTCCCGCGTGAAGTCTATCTATATTTAGCATCGCCACTTAATACGAAATGCCTCGAATTCGGGCGGCAAGTGGAGAACCCAGTGATAAGACACTCGTCTTATCACTAAGTTCTCTTTGTTTCGTCTGCTGCTAAGGGCGGGAAACTGCGAGGAGCTACGTTACGTAAATAACGTATAGCCAAACAAAATTTGTCAGAGGGACCTCGTCTTAAGACACTTGATTAGACAAACACCTACATTTGAGACATTGCATTTTAAATAATAATATATTATTTTTATTTCAGGTGATGATGGCGGTCGGTATAACTGCGGCAGTGTGCCTCGCGCTAACTATATTCGCAATGCAAACCAAATGGGACTTTACGGTAATGGGTGGAGCCTTGCTGGTTGCTACGATTGTTTTGCTATTATTTGGTAAGATATTTTTTTTACTTATTTTATTTATTTGAAATTATAATTATTATATATATTTATAATAGTTTCATTTCTTCACTCTGGTGTCAAGGCAAAGCGCGGCCGTAAGTTACGCCAGTCAATACGCAATGCCTCCAGAGAAAGTAGGTATTGGAGTGTGTTAACGCTAAGTTCACTCTGCTCACCCTGCTACTAATTTTAAACTTTTAGCATTAGTATCGCTGCGCAGCGCCACAAAATCTGACTGTAAACGCGAAGGTTGTGAGTTCGATCCCACTCTTCGGGGAAGTAAGAGAGAGATTGGAGTGAAAAACGTTACGGTCTGGACATACCTTTTTCGCTTCGTCCACTGTCATCAATCTCTTCATACATGCCCTCCTGCTTTTTATGTGAACTTTCTCCAGTATAAAACACAAATAATATATAGATTAAATAATATATATTTTTCTTAATTCCAGGAATCGTCGCCATCTTTGTCCCGGGAAAAACAATGACACTAGTGTACGCTTCTCTAGGCGCTCTAATATTCTCGCTTTATCTAATCTACGACACTCAACTGATGATGGGCGGTAAACACAAATGCACAATTTCTCCTGAGGAATACGTATTTGCCGCTTTGAACCTGTACCTAGACATTATTAATATATTTATTTATATTTTAACTATCATTGGCGCTGCAAGATCTGATTAAAGTGGTTTTTTTTTGTTGGAACCCTATACTTTTTTTACTTCTTTTTTGTGGTTAAATCCCGTACTATTTTCTAGAATCGTAAGATATGCATTTGGGTAGCTACTGATTGTATATACGATGGTTAAGGGTTCTGTCCTCGTTTAATGGATTGTTGACGCTTAAAATGATCTTGATTAAACAAAGTACGGCGTTGAGCTCCGCCACCCATCAGCTAATGTCTCTTAAATGCAAAGAAACTTTGTTTTTCTCATCTGTTGGTTCCAACATTATATCTCATAATTTAACTAGGTATTTTGAAGCCAGTACATTTTTGTTCTGCATTTGACGTGCGCTTTTCTTTTATTTTAATAAGCCGCGACAAAGATCTTAAGTCGTTAGTATTTATTGTGTATCTATGTAAAAAGCTTTAAATATATGGCTGTAGAATTTTTTCGTTGTCATTATAAATATTATTATAATCAAAATTAGAATTAACGAAAAAACATACTCTATTCTAAAGTATAAATATATTGTATTATACAATATTTAAAATCATTCCCTGATATAATTATTTTATGATATATTATATATTTATTTATAATTAAATTAATATATAAATATATATAAAATTTTAATATATTAAATTTAAAACGTCAAGTGTGGAGAAACCACATAAGAAGATATTAAGATTTATAATAACAGACAATAAAATTCAAAGTTACCGATCTTTGACTGATATTAGTTTTTTAAAACTCATAATAAAAGTTATTTGTTTTTTCACACATTTTGAAGTTGTGTTATGTCAATTTAAAATGGCAGGAAGTGATTAATTAACAATGTCGAATACTTAGGAATCTACTTACATTTAAAGGATTATAATATTCATCTTATTGCATAAAATTGTTTGTGTATTTTATTAATAATTTCTTCTTAAATTACATATACACATTACATATATATTTATTATTATAATTTAAGTAAATACTAAGGATATATCTATCTATATTGTAGTCGTCGGTGTTTAATAAAAGTCTTTAAGATATATTATTTGAATATTTTTTAAATATGTTCTTATTTCTCCTTCGAAAAAGTTAATTAATCGATTGTTATATTTCGTTTTCCAAATTTTTATAATAAATCTTATATCAATATTACAAATAATATTTATAGATTTATTAAACTTTGTTGATTTCTTATCAACACTTAAAGACAAAAAAAAATAGACATTTTCTAGTTGTGTTCTAAATACATTAATGATTCTAAAAGTGATAATAATATTTTATAAATATGTAGTTACTTCTTAACTTTGATAACCTTTCTATACTAAAAATTGTGTATATTTCTATACTAAATATTGACGTTAATTCACATAAAATAATAAAAATATAGCTTCATGAATATATAACAATGAACTATAATTAACTTTTAAATTTAAAAATGTCCTTTTCTGTTCTTAATTTGCAAATTTTAAAAAATATTTGAAGAAATTCACTTTTTTTACATAATAATATATATATACACACATAAGTTACTTGCAATTGTTATTGTATGATACTTAACGATAGTCAATTTAATCATATAAATATCTTTTTCAATGTTTAAAGATATTAATATTATTATATATTTTTATATAAGGTTATTTGTATATATTTTTTCTTGAATATATATTTATCTTGATCTACATTTGGTACAAAGGAATATTCAAATAATTCCGCCATTGCTGTAAGCCTATTTTTGTAATTGAAAAAGATAATTATTGTATATTATAGATTCGTGCGGGGATGAAGGTGATATGGCGTTTTAAAATTTGAAAAAATTGTTAGATTTTGTTATAATAGGAGAGCAATCAAATTATTATTATGTATATTTTTTTCTTTCAAGAAGTTTCATATTATATATTTTTACACAATTAAAGTTTAAATGACATTTATTTTGAATTCAGTTTTAACGGATTCATAATAATTTATTTATATTTAAAATTCATTTATATATTTTTGCTTCTATTAAAAAAATACATATCACCTTTGTCCAAGCATGTATTCATGTTTGAAAGCGTAAATCAGAGTGTCTTAACTCTAGGTTTTCTCCGACTATTCTGCTTATATGCTAAATACATATTAAATGTTTGTCTGTTCATACACGGGTAGTGTTTTAGTTCAAAATAAAAGCCTGTATATACACAGCACTGTTTTGTGAATAAGGTATTATTTAATTTAGATTTTGTGTTTTTTGATTTATTTTTTAATTAAACTTACTCAATTAATTGGTGTTTTATTTTACTTCTAAGGAAAATTCTTTTCTTTTCTATTCTATAGTAAATATATTGGGTTTGCTTTTGAATCTTATTGGAGCAATTTAAGGAAAAGACCTATTTTAATATATTTAATAATAGGATTGTCATACTGATTCATTTCATACTAAGAAAATAATTTATTGACATCGAATTGGGGCACATGTTCCAATTTTATAGTATGAAAAGACAAAGTTCGTGTCTCAACACGACTTAAAAATTGGGCGGAAAATAGGGAACGGAGAACGTGAACACTAGACGGTGAAAAAAATAAACCCCTTCACGCTATATCCCGCACACAGCAGGGTAGGCAGGAACCTAGTATTAAGACTTCTCCATTGTCCGCTGAATTCTGGAGGCATTGCGTGTTAGTGGCGGAACTCAATGCCGACACCGGAGCGGAGAAAATGGAAATATTAAATATTTCCTCCCACAACCTATCACGTTCAGTCTGACTTTATGATCCTGCGCCACGAGTTGCCATTAGAAGTTATTGATTTATTGTAATATCGTTATCGTTTACTGATAAATTGCTTTGCGACTCCTATCTACGAATATATTTGCTTACAAAAAATAGTATGACAGTGATGATTCATAATACAGCATCAATATAATAAGTATGTTTAAATCCCGCTACGTACAAACTAATCACCGAATTTTAGCATATTACATTTCATAATACTGGAAAGAGCCATTTTATTCATATTAAAGTATTATCGTCACACCTTATCCAGTCGACGGCTGTGCCCTATCTCTTATCAGTGATTGTGTTACACGATACGCGGACGGACGTCAATATGGCTCAGGTTAGTTATTTTTTTCCTTTTCTATACCAATATTACCATGAAATAAGAAAAACAAAATAGCTAATTCTTAAATAATTTCATACGATTCAAACGATTTAAATTTCTTTAATATTCTTTTTTTCGCAAGTCGGTAGTTAAATTACCGTTTCTTCCTTAAAATAAACTAAATTGTTTTTTATTCTAATGGACTTGAATAGTTCGAGATAACATAGTGTTATTTTTTTCACCTATCTTCGTTGCACTCATCACTAAACAATCTTTTCAACTCAATAATTTGGTAATCTAATTTAGATATTTTTACATTACATTATTTATTGTACTTTTAATATTTTTCTAATGTCTATGTATACTTTTCTGCCATTTAGTTATATCGTTCTATTATGCACATGTGCATGTAATCGTTGCTCATCTAACAGTGTGACTAATATTCATATACAAAATGTATTAAATGACAGGTTTTTAATGCAGTTTTTGAAATGACATACCATATTTAGGTTCGAAAAATAATGTCTTTGAGATGACGTTCTTCCATTAATTCTTTTTCCAGTAATTCCGTATTGAAAAACGTGCGCTTCCTTTGCACCACTCTGTATTTTGTAACACGAAACAAAATGTATGAGTCACAACTGTCTTTCAATGTACCATGTAAATAAATGTGATAAGAATTAAAGAAATAATATTTTTTTTATAGGTAGGTAGTAGGTACTATGTCTACAGGATGGAAACGTCGGCGCTCCTTTTACGGAAATAGCATATAGGGTGAAATATTTCATACCTTATGTAATTAATCTAGATACAAGTATCTCAACAGTTTCGATGTAGAATTTTTATTTATTTTTTTTACCTATTTTACCATAATAAACATTTACTACTACAAAAATACTACTAGAGGTTAAACAACTTTGAACCTTATCTCCAATATCTACGACACAATTTCGCAATGAGGTGTGTGCGGTGGTGTCCCTTTGATGGGTTTATGCTGCGTGCGTCGTTCTTGACAAATACAGTTTTATTTTACAACGATAATTTTATTATTTATTTTATTTGAAAAAAAAAACATTTTCATTTTTGGTAAAAAATATAACATTTTATTATGCTTTTATAGAGTAGTTGTAACTGTGGTTTCATTCAAAGTGTTCATGACAAAAACACTGTATATATTTTTATTATATCATACTATTACTTCATTTTTGTCCGTTTACTATTAAAAAGTCTTCGTGATTTATTGATGTCAATTATTTTTTGAACGCAATTCTGCTAGGGATTTCCCACACAATTTAAAACCGCAGTGATTGTACTTATATATGTGTCAGTTTTCGTTAGAAAAAGTGTGGTGCGGGATGCAGCGTGAACGTCATTCAGTATCCCACACGAGGAAGAGGTATTCGACGCCGCGCTTTGCCTCGTTACCAGAGCGGGAAATGATAATGTAAAATATTTTATTTCTCGAGTGGAAATCGAACCCTATCGCGCTTACAACCGTTGCCAATTACATTGAAGAAATTATATCATTGAAGAAATTATATTATTTTATAATTTACCTAATTTTTTAAATTTTCAGACCGGGTACTATGGTCCTCAAAGTTATGGTGAGGATGGGGAAGCCCATGCCGCCTTTGACTTTACCGAACAAAGTATACGAAAAGGATTCATTAGAAAGGTAAATATTTCCAATAATTAAATGAAGTTAATAATTGGTAAGTTATATGATTGTCGCTGGCTTTGACTGAAGGCGTAGGACCAGGAGCTCTCTAGGGAAGGCCTAGAGACGTCCAACAGTAGACCTGAACTAGCTTTAGAGAAAAATATTATTTCTTCTTCTATCTACAACAAAGTGATCAATTTAAAAATGGCACGTGTAATTGTTTATTTAGTAAAGGAGATAAATATTCAATATATTGAAGAAAATTAATAATAAATGTATGTGTTTTATTAATTTATTGTATAATAACGATAGAATTCGTGAATTAATTAAAAAAATAAACAATTAAATTTTAATTCTCTTTTTTTCTCTTTCTGAAGTTTTATGTAAAAAAAATTTGAAAAAAAAGTAAATTTTTTATTTTCCTCTTTCCTCCAGGTCTACGCAATACTGATGTCTCAGCTCCTGGTGACGATGGGATTTATTGCGTTGTTCCTCTTCCACGAACCAACTAAACAGTTTGTTCGACAGAATTCATATCTCTTGTAAGTACTAAAACTTGAAACTCGCGCACTCAGAGACGCCTATTATCATTTAAGTGACATTATGTTGAAAATAAAAGTGAATATAAAAAATGATGTCCTAGTAACACAAGCATTGAGAGTCCATTATATTTACGAATAATTAGGTCACTCAGAAAGTGTTGTGTTAGATTTTTTAGCATAATAATTAAAAAATACCAAATTTTTACATTAGCCACTAAGCGATCGAGTCATCGGGACGTAAAAAATAATTTAAAAAAAAACATAAAACCCGACTGCATAAAAGTAAAAAGAAAAAAAACTAGCCCAAGAGTAAACTTCGGGACATATTTTAACTTCAAATCGACTTGATAAAATTGAGGTGTAGAATAGAAATTTGCAATATTTTTTTTTCATTTATTTTAATAATTATATTTGTTTTTACACAGTTGGGTAGCATTTGTAATATTATTTGTGTGCCTCATCTCAATGGCGTGTTGTCCGGAGGTCCGTCGCACGGCGCCTATGAACTTCATATTCTTAGCAGTATTTACTATAGCCCAAAGTTTCCTTTTGGGTGTAGCTACCAGCGTATATAATGTTTCGGAGGTATGTAAACGTCTTACCACAATCAGTGGGAACATCTCCTTTTAAATGTATAGATTACCTAGTGTCAAGTAGTAAAATTCCAGGATAATAATAATATTATTCTTACCATATATATACAGGTAATGATGGCGGTCGGTATAACAGCAGCCGTATGTCTCGGCTTAACGATCTTCGCGTTCCAAACTAAATGGGACTTTACGATGATGGGCGGCGCTTTGGTAGCCGCTTCCATAGTCCTGCTTGTATTTGGTAGGCAAAACTTTTTTTGGTTACAGCTTCACGCAGCCAGCCCTCAAATAGCAGGGTAGATAGGGAATCTAGTTTTAAGTCACTCCGTTTCGTCACAATTTCTGACGTATTGCGTGTTGGGTGGTGGAGCTCAACGCCGAGTCTTTGCCTTGGTGCCAGAGCGAATAAATGAAAATTTTTAATTTGGTATAACTCATTCCCTCGGTTGGAGATCGAACCCACAACATTAAAATAGAGTACGTATTAGTAAGTATTATTGATTCTATAACGTTAAATAAAAGGTAATAGGTTCGAATCCGGTTTGATGAAAAAAATTCAAATTTTCTTAAGGAAAAAGATCAGTATTAGTGGGTGCTAGGTATCTATAAACCTATATAATTTGTTTTATGTTTGACCTTTTTTGTATATATTTTGGAATATGTGGTAGGTGCACATATAATAAAAAATTGACTGCAATACTGTGCCTTTTGTAAAAGAACACTACGTTAGAGTTACGAATTCAAACTACAAAAAAAATCTTGCCCAAAAAAGGAAAATATTAATGACAAACACATTTTTCCAGGTATCCTAGCAATTATAATACGTAATAACATACTGACTCTGGTATACGCTGCGGCCGGTGCACTCATATTCTCGCTATACCTCGTCTACGACACCCAGCTGATGATGGGGGGCAAACACAAGTACAGCATATCGCCTGAAGAATATATTTTTGCAGCTTTAAACCTATATTTAGATATAATCAATATATTCTTATTCATTCTTACTATTATAGGTGCATCGAAATAGTTATATAATTTACTTTATATGTAATTTTTTTCTATTTCAACGTTTTGTTAAGAAAAAATGTGGCGTAGAGTTTCGCTAATCAAACAAAACGCCTATACATTTTGTAGTTGAGTTACTCCCTTCTCTTATCTTTTTGTGTGGAGAATAGAGTGATTCAGCAATACGTTCCCTCCTCAAGCTCTGTTGAGGCTACATACATATATACATGTAGCCTCTCCTAGTAGTAGCTGAGAATATATATTCATATATACATGTTATTTTTTATTTTACTTGAGAACACAAATATAAAATTGATAATTTACTAAGTAATAGTTAATATTAATTTAATAACCATATATACGTAAAATAAATAAAACACTAGATAGTAAAAAAGCGTGTAAATGAAAGTGTGTGTATTTATAATAAAGTATTCTGTAACACTGACATCTATTATTATAATAAAATACACCTACATATTATATATAAACAGTGAAAAAGAATACTTCAATCAATGTTTACAAAGCATTCAAAAATTCTAAATCACAGTACGGCTGACGTGACGTGGCCACTTTGACGTTAGTTGCAGAGGCTGCGCAGATTTGATTTTAACATTTTTCTTATTTTTAACTACTTTTATCCTCGAGTGTACATTGTACAAAAGTTCAGTAAGCCTAATTCCAGCTGCCACTACTAGTCGACCGTACTCTTTTTCCCCCTACCCTCCTAATGTGCAAAGCAATATTGCAGGATAATTCGACAATTATTTCCATTCTATATTTAAATCAAATTTAATAATTACATATTTATCTTTACAGAGATAACGAAAAATTTCTTATCATATTATTAAATTATCGAAATAATTATTTATTAATAAATTTTGTAATCTCATTATAAATATAAATTAAGTGGCTCAATTACTAGGTTGAGTTAAATGCTGATACGCTCAAATATTTTTAAGTGTAATTAAATATATAAAAAAATTAAAATTTACAGATATTTTACTTATCAAAATCTACATTATTGTTATTAAAGAGGAAATATTTTTTACTGGACCGATTTTAACCATTTTGACACTAAATATCCAAAATTATTAAAAAAAAGAGAGTTCTACATCCGAGTAAGCCCCATTTGGTTAAGGACACGCCCTTTTCAACATTCGCTGTGCTCTGAGCAACGCTTGGAGCGTGACGTCACACGGGTTAACCTACCCTATGACACCAGCTCGGCCTTCACCCCAACGGTGAGACGCTCTCCGCCCTGTCTCCGGGGACTTTCCACAGGGTGATCGAACCATATAGGCTCTGTAAGTAGCCCCGATAGCTGAACTGGATTGAACTCCCATAGACTAATGTTTTCGATTTGTATTTAAGCGTACCGTTGAAAATATTTCAATAGCGTGATTTAGAATTTTGTAAAGATTTTACTAATTTGTATTATAAATTGACAGAAAATGTTTTAAAATTCGTAATATTCGATTACTAATGTACTTGTGTATTTTTATATAAATAATATTTATTTTTTTATGTATATAACAGTAGATTGGACATATAATCGTAATAATTTGTGTAGCAGCGCCATCTCTTGGGGATAGGTTAAAATTTATAGAATGGAGAGAGAAACCCACAAAGAAATACCTACTAAAGCTTATTACATTTTAGAACATTTATAGCCAGTTTTTATGTTTAGTCAAATATTAATATACTTATGTTTGTAGTCTTAATAAAAAGTCTTGCAAAAAAGGTTCTTGCAAATTTAAACAGTTAAATCTACCTACAAATTTAGAGTAGAAACATATCATGAGCTTAAAAGTAGATGTAAATATATAAATAAATAAATGAAATACAAGAACTTTGAGTATAAACGTGACATGTTGTATTTTTTATAAAATCTTAGATAGATGCTGTCATGCGGCAGTAATACTCAACTTTGCTGTTAAGATACAAGAGTCTTGAATACATTTGTTTGTAACGTCCATGATTCGTAATGAGAGTGGAGACGAAATTTAGTAATTTGAGCCTTATATTCAAGTAATACGATTTATATATGATTGAAAGCATTAAGATGCGCAGGCGCAGGTGTGCGGCCGCCTGGTCGTCGCCGCGGCTACTACTCTCGGATATGGTATTTCATTTATTAATTTGCTTGCGCT
Source organism: Heliconius aoede (assembly GCA_037355905.1). NCBI lineage: Eukaryota > Metazoa > Arthropoda > Insecta > Lepidoptera > Nymphalidae > Heliconius > Heliconius aoede. Next base: position 752,302 of record JBAIZZ010000099.1, on the reverse strand, counting down.
GACCAACTTGCCAATACATAAAATATTGATTAAGAAGATAACGTGAGCATATTACACGAATTCTTCATTAGACATTATGTATATTTAGTTTTTGCTGTGAATTTACAACATTCTGATTTAAGTATGTTTACATATTATTATTAATGATTGTAGAAATACATTTAAGTGTATTGTTTCTGAAAATTTTAAACATGTACAAGAAAAAAAACTGGGCAAGCGCGAGTCGGCCGCGCCCACCGAAGATTCCTTACAAAGATTGGAGATATTGAGCTCTTTCATCTGATATCTCACTTGAAATAGCGGCTTTAATATCAAATTTTGCTTTCTTTTATGTCTTAACTTTTTCTAAATATTTAAAACTGGACTCCCTTAAGATATGCATAATAAGTCTGTGACTCTTATAATTAAATAAAGTACATCGCTTTTTAAAAAAAATAAAATAAGTAACTGAGCTGACAACAAAAGAGCATCGTAGTGTCCATAGTGACCCTATACACTATCTAATCCCACCGGCATGTACCTATACCAAATTTCACATTTCTAAATTTAAAAGTTTCGACTGTCCGTTGCTCTACATCTACTACATATATAGTAACTCAATACTACATTAAAATCTACTGAACATTTCAAATCTACAAAAATTTAAGTTTCATACGACAACTGACACGACTGACCACAAAATGAAATAATTTCGCTTTATCACACATCTGCGTCACCTATCAGCTATCAGCTTTATAAACAATAAACACTGTTCATTTAGTTCTCGTGTCTCAACAAAATGACATGTCTCACTGTCGCCGCCGTTATACTTATTATATTATTAATAGTTTTCCTTAGAAGAAAAGATCCAGAGCCGATTTTTGGTGTGTACACATTGCCTGGGAAATGGTACTATTTGAAATATGCTGTGTTCTCCTGCCTCTATTATTATAGAAAGGTAAGCTTCATATTGTAATTTAAATTAATTTTATATGTCTTTTAATTTATGGAGAAAAGAGTGTCTTAATATTGGGATCTCTCCACCTACTGTATATTTGAGATACAATTTGAAATTATAAAAAAATATAATTTATGTATTCTTTATAATTCATAACAATTTCTATATCAAAAACTAATAAAATATTCCTGTGAGATTGGATATATCGAATGTTATCGTTGTATGCCCTTTGCACACACGTACAAGGTATTTAATGTTCAACATAGCAACTGCAAACACACAAATGCAAATGCTATTATTTATTTTAAACTCAAACGATTTTTTAAAGAATCGTACGGCATTCGCTGCAGCGCTTTCCAAAAATGGAATCCCACTGCGCTCAATTTTTTATTTTTTTTATCAGTTTCACTCTGTATAACACACACGACAAGGTAGACGTTAAGACACTCCGTTCCCCACTTTCTGCCGAATTCTGGTGGCACTGCAAGTTTAATGGCGGAACTCAACGTCGCGCTCTGTTTTGACACCAGAGCTAAGAAACGGAAATATAAATAAAATAAAATACACTTCACTTTCTCAAATGGGAATCGAATCCACAACCAGTCGCTCTTAAAGTCACATTGAGCCCTTGCGCCACGACTGGGCTTTATCAATTTTTTATACGTTTCCAAATTTATTCTTGAGGCCACTCGTGGCGCAGTCTTACCACTATGTTCCCTCTGCCTACCCTATAAGGTGCAGGATAAAGCGTGAAGCTAAAAAATACTTTATGGAGACGTAGAGAACCCAATCATCGATGACGAAACACGCACGACTTGATTTTTGGAGACGTTGCGTGTTGGCTGTACCACGACGTACTTTTATGTATTACTAAATTATTATTTTTTGTTTTTACACATCCAAGGCATATATATGTGGGCATATTATTTCATATACTAATCTGACTCACGTTAAGTGAGTACTTTGACCGTTTTTCGTTTTATCTTCATTAGATAATGTGTTTTTCAATTATTTGATTAACACCTGTTGAGTTCCGATTACTTATCAACTTCCAAGTTTCAACCAAAATTATAATTTTTAAATTTATCAAAGAAAGTTAATAAAGATATTGTGGCTCAGTGGGACATCGTTTGTCTGTAAACATGATGTTTGTGGGTTAGACCCAACTTTGGGATTGAATTATTTTCGTTTCCTCACACTGGATCGCAGCGTTGAGATCCGCTACTCAACAGTTAACAAACAATATCTCAAATTTTATTAGAAGGCGGAGAACAGGGTGTTTTGACACAGTTTATCTGTTTGACACAGATTATGTTTTGTGTTGCTGGTATCTTGATATAATATAATCATGGCGAATTGTAGAATCAGTCATTTATGTCCTCAAAAGTCGATATATTATAATTAATATATAGATATAATGTATAAAATGAAGGCCATTGTAGCGCAATAGCACAAGCGTGTGACAATAACGCGTCGGTTGTGGGTTAGATTCATTCGGAAATGAAATATTTAATATATTCATTTCCTCGCTCTAATACCAAGGCGAAAACTGAGGCGTTGAGTTGGGGAACGGTCTGACTGCGCACTAGGCCTGCCTATCCTACTATATGCGGGATACAGCGTGAAGATGAAAAACAAATTCAAGTACGTAGTATTTAAAAAAAAACTATAAAAGAACTGTTACTTTACAGTATTTTAATAAGAACAAGGCGGTCGGCAACGATGGTAGAGCTGGACAAGGTGTGAAGGCTTACGCGGACCCCTCTGATATGGACAGGGCACAACCGCTCAGCGAACATGCTAAGGTATGTATTAAACATATTCTTGAAGTCAATTTAAAATCAGTTTCACGCTGAATCCCGCACACAGCTGTATAGGCACCAACATCAGAATGAAGAAATGCAAAATATAAATTTAAATAAATATTTTTTTTCCTCGAGTGGGAATCAGGGACACACTTTGTGACCTTACGCTACTACTGGCCTTTCCGAAGTTAATTTAATCAGATTTTTCTTATTATACGAGTAAGTACCTAGATTACCTACAAATAAAATACACGATATTTAATATATGTATTAATATAATATAAGTATTAAATCATATTCAACTATATACATAGAAAAATGAATAATGATAATCCTTTACCAAATTTTCAGTAGTCCGTCACGTGTAAAAAATCGCGAAAATATTTTATTATCCTTTAATTTGTCATAATATTCTTTATTTATTGTTGTAGAGAATCTTAGAATTATTTTTTTGTAGCTGCCGCTATGGTAACAATACAAGACGCGGTTTTAAATTCCGCAACACCACACATTACGATATGTTTAAATATATTGTTTCATAAATATAACATTTTAATTGAAATTTACCTAGGCATTCGATGCAGTATTCTTCATATCAGCGCAAAAAGATGAAGGCGATAAGGGCGTGTACGTGATATCAGGTTGCGAGCGACGACCCATGGGCATGTGTAATGGACTATTCTATATCGGCGTAAGTGTCTATTCAATTGTCCTATAAGTAATCCCATCTACTAACAAAAAAAAATCATATTATTCTTATCTGTTGACTTATATTCTTTATAAGAAAACGTATAAAAATTTGAACGTAACAGGATTGGAACCAGCGCCTCTTGGAATCTGTCCAATATAAATTTGGATCATAAAGAAAAAAAAAAGAATAAAAGTCTAAGCCATTGGTTTTATTGAAAAAAGTATTTTGAAGTTCTTATACGAATGGTTGTAATGGGATTTGGCAGTCACGCCACACGTAGGGACACAAAATGGAAAAAATTATAAAACAATTATAGTTCAAATAAGTCTAAGACATGTATATTTGATAATAATGTAATTCAGATATATTCACGTGACTGAGGAAATATAGATAGATATAGAGATCGATAGATAGATAGATAAGGGTTCCATTTTTTAGTTACGAAACTCAAAAATCCCCTATTTTTTCATTATAAAAGTCTAATATATTATATTATTTGTTATAGTTACCAGGAAAAGGTCTTCTTTGCAGTAAGAAGATACCAGATACAGTGCTATTTGGAGCACCTATCGGCGAGTTTGCAGCTGAAGGCATTAAAATGAAGCCAGTAGTGCCGATGAAGAAGTGGGCCATATCTTACAATGGACCGATGTGGTTTGTTCCTAAACTATAGTTTTAATTTAAACATTTCTTTTGAGAATTGTCTTCAATTTCTAGTTTTGCGCTGTATCCCGTATACAACAGGACAGACAGAACAATCCATTTTGTAGTATTAAGACATTTTGTTCCTCACTTTCCACCACATTCTGGAGGCGTTGCGTGTTGAGTGGCGGAATTCATCGCGGTGTTTTGTCTCGACACCACAGCGATGAAATGGGTGGGAAGTATGGAAATGAAACAAATGGTAAAATATTAATTAAAGAACATCAGTAAACAAATTCAATCAAATCTATGATTTATTTGATAAGTATAAACTACATGTTCCATTTTTATTAGGCCTCCGATTATTGTTTAAAAATATTTTTCAAATCTCATAACATCATCGAAGAAACAATTTATCATAGCGGAAAAATAACAATTGAAATATCAACATATAAAGTTAAAATTCTTAGTAGTATTAACCAGCTGTCTGATATGAAAAATACCTATTAGCTAATATTTTTTTTTTTATCAGCACAAGACTTTGATTGTTTTAAAATCCAGGTACCAAAATGATCCAAGCAAAACGGTGGAAGTAGACTTCAAAGGCGAATGGACAGCGACGGGCAAACATTTCGACTACGATAGCGATCTGCACCCGCCAGCCGTCATTAGGTCTATTGCCAAAGAGAAATGGAGCCGCAGCTATTTTGAAGGATTGAAAACGTGAGTGCTTATTTTTTTCCGGCTTCACGAATTATCCCGCATATAACATTTCCTCGAATCGCAATAGAACCCACAACTAGAGCTACATTCAAAATTGGCCAAATTATAGTATTATTATTATTTTCCTCGGCCTTGGAGAAAGCGCGGCGTTTGATTCTGCTATGTAACATTTTTCAACAATTTTCTTAGATAGGCGGAGGTGTACAAATTGGTTGACATATTCTTTTATTTCAGAGCCCACCAGTCGCATTATGAACAGTTCGGCTCTCTCAAATGTAAATTCAAGATAGAAAATGACTCTTATGAATACACTCTACCTTCGTTCAGGGATCATAGTTTTGGTAAGAAATATAAGTAAATAAAAAGAATGTAATAATTTTTTTTTTTTGCTTCACACTGTATTACTTACATAGCGGGGCCAGTAGCAGCCAGTTTTGGGCGGAGGGACTAAAAATATTAAATAATTCTCAAATAAAATATATTAATTAATTTTGTCTAATGGTAATCGAACCCACAACTTGTGGCCCTACGCCATTACTGGCTTGAATATGGTGTAAGTATATAACATACCTAATTTGAATCCTGTTAGGATATGTTTATTACACAAATGTTTCTTAGATTTAATGTTTCTTAGATTGTGCCTCAGCGGGGAAAAGAAAACAATTCGTACCCCCGAGCGGAAATCGAAGCCACAGTCATCTCGTTTACTCGTGAGAACCCTGTACATTATAAAAAAGTTAAATTAAAAGTTACGTTTATTTAACAGGTCAAACTCGTGATTGGACATTGATGCACCGTTACGTTTTTCATCATATTTTCTTACAAGATGGCACCAGCATAAGTGTGGGTGTCATATGCCAGCCCTGCACCACAACTAGGTATTGAAATTAACTTTTTTTTAGCTTTACAGTGTATCGTGGGATACCTGTGCATAATAGGGTATACAAAGGGCAGCCCGGAACTGGGAAAGACTTTCATTCCCCACTTTCAGTGGAATTCTGGAGAAATTGCATAACAAAAGCGAGAAAATGAAAATATTATATATTTCATTTCTCCGAGTGGGAATCAAACCTGTTGCGCTTACAGTCGCACGTTTATGCCCCTGCACGACAACGGGCCTCATATCGCTAATAATATTAATTAATTATACATCTAGCATGGAAGCGGGCGTGGTGGGATTACCAAACGGTGATGTTTTACCCATCAAGTGGGTGGACCTGAAGCTGTACCAGCACGGTGAAGGCGGCACAGCTCCTCGCGACTACGCTTTTAGAATGCAGGCAGAGGACGAAGTTTATACTGTTCAGGTATATTTCTTTATTAAATTTTATATAACTAAGACTATTTAGGCAGGATGATTCAAATTTTTTAAAATCCATTTATTTTTCCGGAGAAATCATACGTATCGCATACGCAACAAAGGCTCTTTTAAAACAAATAAAATAATAAAAAAAAAACATTTTCTGTTAAATTTTAGGTTTTAGTAGAATACGAGTCTATTCATTACGTGTCTCAAGATTGGGACGCAAGGATGGTGGAGCGGTTCTGCAAGTTCATCGTGAACGGCGTGCCGGGGCGGGGAGTGTCCGAGTTCCACTACCGACACAAAGATGGCCGACCGGAGACCGTCGCTAAGAACGATCCCGAATGGTATAGGAAAATGTGCCATAAGATTTAGTTAACTCTAGAAATATCTATTAATAATAAATAACATATTATATTTTTGCCTTATATATTTTTTGTTGGTCTAGTATTAATAAAAGCTACTTTAATATAATTTTAGCTTATTGTATTTATTATTTCAATTAAATAAGATTTAACGAAATATATTAAAACTATAGCTATTTTTATATTGTGTTTTATTTCTATGTGCGTATGTGCGTTCAAATATATTTCCTGACGAATGTTTTACCTGATAATTTTTTAAGGTCCACGCTTATAGCAAACAAAGTAGGCAGTGTGGACCTAGTGTTAAGAATTAAAATAATCACGTTCTTCGCTCGCCGCCCAAATTTGAGACACTGCGTGTACAATAGCGACGCTCAACACCGCACTTTGTTCTACCAGAATAAGTAGTCAGTAAATTAAATACAACTAACTCACCCAAACGCTGTACGATCCCATAATCATCGCGCTTTATATTAAACGCTGTCTTATTGCGGTTTTATGGCCAGACATTTATGTCAATATTTTCCTTCATTTTTATAAATGTATATATAATATATACAGGCACATATGAAATAGATATTAAGGTGGGAAATGGAAGTGTCTCAATCGGAGCATTATCAATAGGTTCCCAAGTTCCTTCAGCTTTCCCTGCAATGTGGCGAATGCAGCATGCAAAAAATCCTATTACATTTTTATTTGAAATTTTATATGAGATACAAAGATATAAGACCCATATGCACTGTATATTCAGCTTGTTGTTTCTAAAACGACCGTGACAAAGCCTTGGTAAATCCCTTTAAATATTAGAAGCTATCCTAATTGCAGATTTACGCAGGATCCATTGCCAGTTTCTATAAAAGAACTGTTCTCATTCCAACAATAATTCTTCAATGGACTTTGCCCTTTGTTTCATCAACTCCGACCTTGATTGGTCAGACTGGCCTTTCGCTGCTCCAATTATACAGTAATCGAATTGACTGACTGTGCTCTACGAATGAGATAATTGCACACGCGCATCCCATAATGTATATTGGGTGATGTCAATACAAAAAGCATATTATTTTACTTTAAAAGAAATGAAAAATATTAATCTGCGTTAGGTAATTGATTTGACTCTGTCGTAGGAAAATATCTGACTCAAGTAGGAGAGTCTCCAGGCATGGAATATCTTTGTCTTGGCTAATCATGGCTTGTCTGTGAACGCGACAGGTTATGCCACAACCTGTCCTGTCTGGTGTCAAGCTTCTCCACTCAACATGCAATGCATCCAGTATTCAGCGGAAAGTGGGCAGGGCAGAATATCTTAACACTAGGCTCACACAGCATGTCAAAACTTACTGAATATCAACTCACCTATCAACTGAACTATCAACTCACAGCTGACATTACATACATGAAATCGAAATTTATTAGTTCCTTGTGGAGTGTGAGCATTGAGAGAATACCTACTTAAAACAACTATAATAGACAAACTTATTTGTTGACGGCCAGTTCAGCTGTTTAAGTATAAACTTATAAAGTATGTTATATTTATAAACCTATATATAATTAAGCATAAATTCTATAAATGTAAGCTTTAATGATAAAATTGTATACAATAAAGTCATTGTTAATTGCATAATTTAACTAAGAATGAAACTTTTATATAAGACTTTGTTAGATTATTTGTTCTTGAAAACTGGTTCATTTTCATCAAAAAATTGTCTACTTGGATAGTTCTGAAGAGGTATGGGTTAAACTATAATATTTTTTTTCTATTATATTAAGATTTCTAAATATTGAATAAATATTTTTAATGAATATTTTAACTAAATTAAAATTGTCCACTCCTACTTGGATGCCTTAAGCAAATTAACTTTTACAAAAACAACAAACATTCAAACAATAGATTGAAATTAAACTGACTAGACTAAACAAATAACTACATTATTTTCACTAAGTAAGTAAAAGATTTACCGGTTACTTTTTATGTAAGTAATGAAGCATCCTCAAGATGTAAAATAGCCATCTATTTATAAGCACACGTTTTAAATTATATAATTGATATGTCTTATTAAAATTTACTTATTATTATTATAATAGTTTTGAATCCCACTGTACATAACCGGTAGCATATAGGGTCCCTGTATAGCAGTACCTGCTCCTCGTGCCGGTGTCAGTCGCCCGGCCCATGCTCGGCAACGAGGACCGCTGGGACCCTAAAAATTAACTTCCATTACTTAGTCTAATAGGTGAGTCAATTTGATCGGCCTCTTAACGTTCATCGTACGAGGCAGTTATTTTTTAATTTATAACTCGTATATACAGTATGATTTACTTTCGCTATGTTTAATTTTAAAATCGATTTTTCTTAGTAATTTTTAAAAAATTTCAAGATATTATATAATAATCTCTAAATATATTTGAGCAATGCATACTTTGAAGATTTTTTTTTCCAAAATCTATAGATTCAATATAATATATTTATTGATAAATAATTATTTTATATAATTACAAACATTTATCCAAAATATTACATAACAGGTATAGCATAAATCATGGATTTTGACGCTATACTCGAGGATGTTGGTACTTTTGGACGGTATCAGAAATTGGTAATTTACTTCATCTTGCTTCCCGCGGTGATACCTTGCGGATTTCATGCATACGCACAACTATTCATGGCAGCAGATGTCAAACACTGGTGCAAAGTGCCAGAATTGGAACCTCTGACTGACATAGAGCTCATAAAGAACATAAGGTATGAATATACGTATACTTGATATTATTAGAATGACATTGTCTCTAGCCAAGAGATTTTTAAAAATATATTTAAGTATTTTTTTTAAAACTAAAGTAATATTTTAGTATACCGTTGGAACTAAAAAATGGCGAACTCGAGTATTCCCAATGTAACATGTATAAATTGAACTACAGTGAGGTAATGAAAAGTTATCCAGAATCGATTATAGACAGAGATCTGACAGAAGTCACTCCATGCACGGACGGATGGATGTACGAAATGGACACATACAAAAATACAGTAGTTACTGAGGTATAAGTATAATTTTTTAAAAGTTTTTTTATATTTCCAAAATTGTGGATAATAATTAAAACATCGAATACTGCAGCCGTTGTGGCGCATTTCTGAGAAATGAATTATATATATTAGAATGGAGCTAAATGCGGCGTTGAGTTACGCCACTCAACACACAATGTCTTAAGAATTCGGCGGAAAGCGAGAAACGAAAGGATCAAAGGGAGCGTCTTAATACTACGTTCCCAAGTTCCCACTGACTACCCTACTGTGTGTGGGACCAGCGTGAAGCTGAAACAAAAAGATAAAGTTAATAATGATTTTTTCATTTCAGTGGAATCTTGTGTGCAATAAAGATTTCTACCCCACACTCGGTCTGGTGCTGCTGGCTGTTGGCGGTATTATAGGAAACTATATATTTGGCTACCTCCAAGATACTTTCGGAAGGAAGCCATCTTTCTTTATTTATTTGGCTATCGAGTGTGTGTTCGGAGTGGCGACGGCTTTTGCGCAGAATTATTATGTTTGGCTCGTCTACAGATTCGGCGTCGGCTTCACTGTACCTGCTATAATGGCAACTCCCTATGTCTTGGGTTTGTATACAATCAAATTTTCATTCATTTCGAACATCGATGAAAGGAACTCCGCCGAATATAAATGAAACTGAGTGTTCTAAACTTAATTGTTAGAAGTTTATATTTAAAAAAACTTTTTTAGCTTCATGCTGCACATAGAAGGGTAGACAGAAGGAACCAACCCAGTATTAAGAGACTCGATTTCTCTTTAAGACACGTCGTACCCCATTTCTTTCTGCTGAATCTTGAATGATGGAACTCGATACCACGGTTTGCCTTATCGTTATATTGTTATCAAAGTGAGGTAATGAAAATATTAAATATTTCTTTCCTCCGAGCAGGAATCGAATCCACAACCGTCGCATTTACAGTCACATGCTTGTGTCATTACGCCACGCCAGCTTCAAGCAAAAAACGTTATATTGAAAAAATATTTACCTACTTAATCTATGATATTGTAATCCTAGATCTGTCGTAGGATTTACCACTAAGCACATAATATTTCCGCTTGGATGAAAATCAAGAACCAAGTAACTGTCAATTATGTTATTTTCAACGTTTTTTTTATTAACCCATACCTAATAGATCGAATTATTTTATAAAAATAAATACATATTATATAAAATGACTACTTTGATTGCAGCAATAGAACTTGTTGGACCTAAATGTAGGACTCTTTGCACTATTCTATCAAATATTGCATATTCCATGGGACTTATTTTGCTCGCTGGTGTTGTCTACTTGGTGCGAGATTGGCGTCATTTGGCATTAGCTAGCACTTTGCCCTTCGTTTGTTTCTTTATATATCTGTGGCCAATGCCGGAGAGTCCCAGGTGGTTATTAGCAAGAGGACAGTTCGAAAAGGCAGAGATCATTTTAAAAAATATGGCAAGGTCAGTATAACATTTTCTTTAAAAATTTTTTTCTAAAATTAACATTTTCTGAATTTAGTTTTAATTTACAATATAGCTGTAAAAATATATACTTTACGTTTTACTCAGAATTAACGGGAAATCCTTACCAGCCAACTATATGGTGCATTTACGCAGAAAATATGAGTCGGACAGACTAAAGCAAGATTTGGAAAAAGAGAAATCTCGAAAGTATGGCATTATGGACTTGTTTAGAACTCCGAATTTGAGGAAGAAAACCATTATAATTACATTTATTTGGTTTACAAATACAAGCGTATATGTAGGTCTCTCATATTATGCACCTGTTCTTGGTGGAGACGAGTTTTTGAACTTTTTCTTGGCTGGCGTAGTTGAACTACCCACATATATGTTCTTATGGCCCTCTATGGAAAGACTGGGGAGGCGATGGACGCTGTGTATGAGTATGGTCGTGGGAGGAGTAGCATGCTTGACAACATTTTTGGTACAACATGGTAAATATTATTAACATATGTACATTAACATATGTACATACAAATATATTCTAAATTTAAATATAAAAAGAAAAGGAATTGTGCCAATTTTATTAACCTTTATTTGCAGAAACAAATGTAACACTTGCACTTTATTGTGTGGGGAAAATGGGAATATCATCAGCGTTTGTTGTTCTGCCGTTAATGGCTTCGGAATTATATCCGACCGTAGTAAGAGGTCTCGGTATGAGCCTAAGTTCAGTGCTCGGAATGCTTGGCCCTATATTCATACCACTGGTTAATTATCTTGTAAGTATAATAATAATTTCTTTGTAATTAATAATTATTAATAGTATTTTTTTCATATTTAATCCATAATCGCAGGGTTCTGATATTATGGTTTTGCCGCTTATCATAATGGGCGCTTTATTGGTCGCTGGTGGCATTGCTAGTTTACTTTTACCTGAAACTCTGAATCAGCATCTACCACAAACTTTGGAGGACGGTGAAAAAATGGGGTTAGATACAGAATTTTGTTGCAGTCCACCTGTAAAAGAGACAAAACAGATCACAGAACAAGAGGACCATGGAAAAATTCAAATTAATTGTAAAAACTGTAACGCATTATGTTCTTGCCAAATGGTAAATGTATCTTTAACTGAAGATGTAGCTACAATTATAGATAAAAATAATGAAAAAGTAGAGTATGTTGTAATAAAATAAATATATACTCAATTTGTGTTTATTTACCATATCTTTTACAATTAAAATTAAATAAAATTCTTTTTAATTTTTTTTTATGGGAGAGGACAAGGCAAACGAGCGTTCGGGTCACCTTATGGTATGTGATCACCGCCTCCCACGACCCCATGCAACACCAAAGCTACAGGTGCGTTGCCGGCCTTTGAGGTGGAGGATGTTGGGCGCCGGGCCCGGCATTACCTAATGCGAAACGCAGTGGCAAGAGCCACTTCTTCACACCCGTTTTAAGTGCCGGGGGCGGTATTAATCCGGTCGAGTCCGCCCATGCGTGTTGCCATTACTGGTGACGTGACTCTACCACACGTACTTAAGTCACCTCTTACGACACCGACAGTACCAGGGTGATCCTATTCTAAGCCGGGACCACACGACTACAATAATATAAATAAAAAAATAGAAATATAATATAATACGTGTATTAAACTCCAACTAAACAGTAAACTCCAACGCCAAACGTGTAGACACTTTGCAAACGACACTAGTCCGCTCTCGCAAGCCATCACTGATAATAAACAACTACAAACGAACTTGACAAACGTATAAGCGGGGCATTACGTTTCAAATGATAATTAAAAGAATACTGAACAGATTATATATAGTAAATAATTACCTAAAGGGGTCATAAGTATTGTTTTTTATTGTTATTCCACAGTTTTTCTTTTTCGTAAATAATTTTTTTAACTTCAAGAATAATACAAAAAATATCCGTATCATAATGCAATTTATTTACGTTTCTATGATTAAATTAAAAGGTAAACTATTAATTACAGTTTTCTATAATATATATAATGAATATTTCAATATTTTAAATTTTGGAATCGATGGTTAATAATCCTTACTTATAGATTATCACAAAAATGTTACATATTTAATCTGTTTATCTGTGTATTAAAAATTCTACTGTCAACATCATATGTTCTTCATTTTAATCGGTATATTTTCCAATATTATGAAATATATATATTTAAAAGGATAACTTTCAGCATGGCTTCTATTTTTCTACGAAGTAACGTGATTACAAGAAACTTGAAGCGGCCGTACTATCAAAACAAACGTAATTCAGGATACGTCGTCCTGTAAGTTGTTTCCTATTTTTAATTTTAAAATTCCGTCATACGATTTAGTAAATGTAAAAAACATTACTATAAAGATAAATATTTTATCATTTTTGTACTATTTATTAGTTATCGTCAATTTTGGTAGCACTTTTTCCTTACAAACCTCGAAGCTTTATATAAATATGTACTTATATAAATACGTACTACACCAAAATTTTATCTTAAATAAATAGAACAGATAATTTAACAACATTATTAATCTATTCTCTTTCTATCTATTTTCTTTCTGTCTATTTTCTTTCAATTTCTAAAAGTTTTAATTTTTCAGAATTCCAGAAATTGGTGAAGATGGAGATAAAAATTCTCTTCTACTAGACAATGGCTTACCAGAATTTAACGACATTACTATAGAAAAATGTATTGCTACTATCAGCAAGCAGAGCATGGAATATGAAAATGGAGTGAGACAGGTTGAAGAGTCAAGTTTAAATTGCAAAAATGCATTTACAGAGCTATTTCAACCACTAGAAAAGTTAGACAGTCAGCTGGAACTGACTTGGGGAATGGCAAAAACTTTATATTTAGGAAATAGCTCGCTAATGCCTACAAAGTCATATATTCAAATTCATGAAAGAGCACATAAAGCACGATCATCAAAATTTAATAGTATACCTATATTTCATGCCGCTGTAAATGAAAAAAATCGACTAAAAAAGCTAAGTGATGAAGAACAAAGACTTTTAGATAAATATATATTAGAAGGTAAACTCAATGGATTGGATATTAAAGGATCAAAACGAGAAAGACTTAATAATGTGTTAAGCGAAATACAAAAAGAAAAAACTATTATAAGAGACAAAGTAAATTTTGCCACAAAAAGTTTTAGCAGTATCATTAGCAATGAACAGTTAGTCAATGAATTTCCAGAGAGTTTATCAAAATTTATGTCAGTAAACAATGACGCTAGCAAGGGTCCATGGAAAATTACACTACAACCACACATATTTGAGCCATTTCTTCAATACTGCCCTGACAGGAGTTTACGCTGGAATACGTGGCAGGCTCATGTTCAGCGGTGCTCAGGTTACGGTAATAAAGACTTAGGTACAAGTATCAACATTGAAGCTTTGAGAAGTTTGAGAATGGAACAGGCAAAAATTTTAGGATACGATACATTTGCAGATATGAGCATGGAAACTAAAATGGCTGGCTCTATAGAAAACATTTATAATACATTTGATGGTCTCCTTGAAATTGCAAGACCTGCACAAAATATAGAAATTGAATCCTTACAAAACTTTGCAGCAGAAAGAGGATTCAACACAAAATTAGAATTATGGGATATTCCATATTGGCAGAGAAAACAAAAGTGGTCCTTGTACAACTTTGACGAGAACAAAATAAGAGAATACTTCCCGCTACCGAAAGTGATCAACAGTCTTTTTAACTTGTGTGGTACCCTTTTTAAAATACAAATTGTGGAAAGATCAGATGTTCACACTTGGCACAAAGATGTTAAATTTTACGATATTTACGACGATTCTAGTAATAGGCCTATCGCAAGTTTCTATTTGGACCCTTACGCCAGGCAGGACGAAAAGATCCGTGTATACGACGATGCAGGGTGGCACGTGGCTATTCGAAATAAAAACTCTACAGCGAGCACGCAGCCGCTATCCGCTTTGATATTTAACTTCCAAGCGCCACTAGACGACCAACAATCTTTACTTTCATTTAAAGAAGTGAATATTCTGTTTAAACGATTTGGACACTCACTCCGGCATTTATTGACTAAGGCGAACTACTCCGAAGTAGCCGGGCTCTCTAATGTAGAATGGGATGCCGCTGATGTTTGTGGCCAAGTAATGACCCACTGGCTTTACGAACCCGACACTATTCGAGGTATCAGCGGACACTACAAAACAGACGAACCATTGCCGGATGATATTATTCAAAATCTCCAAAAAGTTAGGAGGCATATGACCGGTTACGACTTATGTAGAGAACTGTACCTATCGCGCCTGGACTTAGAATTGTATTCGACGAAGACCTTCTGGCGAGATCTCGTTAAAGAGTTGTGGCCAAAATACAGCGCTTTACCATTCGACAAATACGATTCACATCCGCTGTCGTTTACAAAGATATACTCTGAGGAGTGGGGGGCTGCGTATTATTGCCATATATGGTCAAAAATGATAGCAGCGGATATTTACAGTGCGTTTGACGAGGCCAGAAAGTCTGACCAGGATGTAATGGTCATCGGAAAGAGGTATAAGGACACTTTCTTAGCATCGGGTGGTAGTTGTCACCCCGGAGAAGTGTTCCGCAGGTTCCGCGGCAGGGACCCTTCCCCTCAAGCGCTATTAAACAATCTTGGCCTCACCAAAAAAATTAAGGAGGAATAGTTTAGAAAATAAACAGCTGTAGTTGTATGTTTATTATAATGTTCAGAATACTTGTATTATTTCATTCACTTCCAGTCACACACTAAAATATTTAAGCGGTCCTATTTAAAAGAGCATTATTATAGAATGTAATATAATATGATAGTTATATTTTAATGAATATTTAATATAAGACGTTTTTACATAAATTAAATGTTTCAATCAGAATCAGGATTTTGTTCCCAAGCCCTCTCCATGTCGTATATATCTTGTTTTATGTTTTCGTCATCTGGTAGTAGCTTAGATGCGGCTCTCATTTCTTCGATAGCCTTGTTCAAGTATCCCAAGCGGGCCAGTGAAGCGGCCCTCCGCGCTATACATTTTCCGCGGCTTTGTCGATTCCCTTCGCACGCAGGTACCATCAGATCTATGGCAGTGGAACAGTCGTTCGCCTGTAAATTATAAATAGTTTTAGTAAGACTTCAAAAAGTGTAAACGTGCGATAAACAGTAATTTTTGACTATATTGTTCTTAATAAATTTTTGTTTGCAATTTTCTTATTAGATTTGCTGCTAATGCTTTATGCTGTTTTGATTTGTAAATAATTATTTTATGATAAATTGTTATTAAAATGATATTTACAAATCATATAAATGAGACAATCTCATCTTTTATGGTAACACTGGATAATATTTTGCAGATTAAGATAAATTTTCTAGGCAGAAGGAACCTGATGTTAATATCAAGTTTAGTGGCGGAACTTATAATTTACATCATCAAATCGTTCACGCTTTATATCACTAGCAGGGTAAACAGACAGAGACCAGTGTGAATGTCTGCCAAGCCAAAAATATTGTATTTTTATAAAAAAAAGTAAATATTTTACACATTTATTAAAGTTTCCCAAGGCGAAATGTGCAGCAGCTCTGTTGGAGAACAAACTCGGCAGTTTGTCAGAGAGGGATATCCCGTGGGTGTAAGCACTAATTGCACCCAAAAAATTTCCACTACGAAAGAACTGGTCGCCTTTCTCTTTGCACCATTGGGGGTCCTGTTCCTCAGGCCGTAAGTCCTCTGATACGAAGCCTATTTAAAAAGGTATAATTAATATCGTGTAAATCATATATCTTATAAATTTCATATAGGTATTCATTTAAGTACTAATTGAATTAAATAGAAAATAATTCATTTCCCCTAGTTGGAATTGAACCCATCACCGTCGCGTTTACAATCAGACGCTCGTTGAATATAAAAACATATTACCACATGCTCGTCTCGCTAGCGTTATATTTTTGAGCCACGCCTGTTCTTCGTCAGCAGTGGATTCCCTACTCGGTGTCGGAAAAGACCGAGGCGTGTGCGTTATTTCCAATTGTCCCATTTGCCTTAATCGTGGCAAAACTCTCTTAGCGCATTCGTCTTTTTTTTTATCAACATAATCGGATTTTTGTACTCTTTTTATTTTCTTCACTATATTCGGTTGGGTTTTACACTCACGGTGCTCTTCATCGTCGGACGATTTTAATTCTGTTATCGTAACACCAGATTTATGAACTGAATTAATATTTTCTTTTGTATTTTCACGCCATAACTCTAAATTCTGCATTGCTTTTTCACATTCTTCATATTTTCTAGAATCCATTAAAACGTGTTGCTTACTGTCTATATCCATTGCCTGTTGGACAGTGAATCTATTCAGCTCATTAGTTCTTGCTGCCTTTTCTTCGGCTTCTTTAGATGCTCTTTTTTGTGATTCTTCTAAAACCCTCTCCCTGATAGCTTTTTTTTCATCCTTAGATAAAGACTTCTGTAACTCACTCCATTCGTTATCATATCTCTTTACCAAATCTATTTGAATCGTATCATTGTTAATAATACACTTACTTTTTTTGATATCTACATCATGCAATAAGAACAATTCCAACAAAAACGGCTTAAAACTAGCCTTAATATAAGAATCGCTAGTAAATAAATCTACTTTTTCCCTGTAAACAGGTTCAATGGGAACTCTCACGTGAATAGCCGTAGAACTCTGTATCCATGTATAATCTTTTACTATAATAGGCATTTTGATCAGTATCAATATCTTTTTATTTGTTTAATTTTAAGTTAAATTATATAATAAATTAATATTAAATTACATATACACACCAATTACAAGTTAATATTGACACTAAAACAAGTAATACTATATGTTTGTTAGTGGTCATGGCGACGAAGTTGTCATTTTGGTTTTTAATCCATTCCCAATTAATTATAGAGCTGTGAGAAGTTAGTGAATTCGTAAATAAAATATTCGTAGACATAAATAGTATATTTTGTGTTACGAAATATTTTTTGTTAGATACACAGCCTCTACGTTGTTATCTACTAAAACGATATTTAAACATATACATAAAGTTGCCAAAATGTATTATGTAAATAAATGATCGCAACTTGAAAAAGGCGCCAAATTTCAATCGGTTCTTGATATGGCGTTAACTAAAGATAGTGTACTTATACGTTCTAGAATACCAATTTTTTTCTTATAATGATGTTTATTTTATATACCTTGTTTATTTCATTCTCTTAATAAAATACATTCAACGCAATAAATTAGTCTAGAGTCTTATCTCAATAATTTATAAACAAAATACAGATAAAACTTAATAAATATTACGTAAACTGCTATGCTGCCGCTGCGTAACATGAAACTATTTGTATGATAATTCTGGATAAGTTAGGTTATATTTTTTACACAAAATAGATAAACATAAATCGGTCAGTACAATATAATCGGTCTTACAGTGGTTCGTGTGACATATTGAATAAAGAGATTCGAAGAAAACGTATATCAAATAAATACAATTATATTATGGCTCCTATAATTCAAACAGGTAAAAAGAAACATTTTATTAGCTGCCTGTATCCCAATGCAATATATTGCTGGTTTCTCTCATTAAGTAGGGTAGATATGAACCTAGAATAGCTTTTTAATAGACTAAGAACATATACACATATAAATGTTAAAAAAATAGACAAGTTCAATATTAAGAAAATTAAAAAAATTAAGGTTATATGTTATTGGGCGGACGACGACAAGATTCGAGTTAGCAATCTTTCTACATACAAGTTGTCTTATAAGATCTTTTTTATTTTACTAAAAATTAAAGTGGTTAGAAAAAAATTGTAAGTGAAAAATGCATTTATTTTAAATGTCTAATATCAATAACTGCGTCTTAATTAATGCATGAACCAACATCTCCAATTTTTTTTCATATAAGTACATATAATCGCTTAATGATCCTTATTTTGACTTGTATTAAATTACAGTATTAGGTGATGTACATCCAAGTTCACTCGGCATAACACTCACTCATGAGCATTTGTGTATGGATTTCGAGCATTTCTATCGAAGACCAGCAAAATCTGTAGCACAATTTGTCGATTCTGAAATTTCTCTGTCAAATGTAGGTTTTGTCCGACAGTATCCATACGGTAACCGATTCAATCTGAAATTTAATGATTCACAATGTCAGGCTGCAGTTTTAAAGGATTTACATAGATTTAAAGATTGTGGTGGAGGTAAGATCATTTATCATCTTTTTATGTGGCGTTGAGTTCTGCCACTCAACACGCATTGCTTCGGAATTCGGAAAGTGGGGAACGGAGTGTGTAAACACTAGTTTCAGCGGATTCACTGGATATAGCGTGAAGCTGATTTCATTAAGATCCTTTATAAAAACTTATAAGAAAATCGTAATGTATCTGTCTGTAAATGAGAGATATTTAAGAAAAATGGTTATTGGCGGTATTTAGTAAAGTAATAAAAACAATAGTAATAATCTTGAAAATATTTGTCTGTCCATTTTATCTCGTAATCTCAGGAACGGCTGAACCGATTTAATAATAGTTTTCTCCATTGTGTTAACGTCTTCTGCTAAATCAACTGCTTAGATAAATTTTTATACATGTAAATGTAGATAGAAATATTCATGTGACCGTGTGATTGAGTCAAATAAAAATATCTTATATAAATTGTTTTCAATTATTATTTTTAATAATTATTAAAAATAATAAACGTACGTTACGTACTTGGTACGTTATGAATTATTTTTATAGAGAACTTTTTCCAAATTGGTGCAGACCTCTTTAATACTTCTAAACAATCATATCCTAATATAACAAACTTTAACAAATTTATTATATTTAATTATAATGCCAAAAAAGATAGAATCACCACTATTCCGTAAAAGTTGAACATTATTTTAAGGAACGATTGTCGAAAATACTACAGAAGGTTTGGAAAGGAACGTACAATTTTATTATAACCTTGCATTTAGTTCCGACGTGAACATAGTAGTCGGCACAGGGTTTTACATTGAGGATGTACAAGCTGCTGACGTGATGGCCTATACGCAAGAAGATATGTACAATCACATGTCAGAGGAGCTTACGAGTACAGTGGGTTGCAGAAACATTAAAGCAGGTTTCATCGGTGAAGTAGCAAGTGTTTGGCCAATACGAGGTATTAAATTTATAAACTTTTTTTACACATCTACTGCATCATGCTCAATGAAGTGAAAACTAATAATACTTCACAAATTTAGATGGCGGAATACAATATCTAACTGTCTGGGTAGGAATTAAAAAAGATTATGTTTACACCCAAATGTGAATTAAACTACAACGGTCACAGTGTACAATGTGATAATACAGTTGTTTTGAATGTTCATAGATTTTGAACGCAAAGCGATAAGGGCCGCCGGACAATTACAAGAGACGATTGGTTGTGGTGTTAGCTTCCACCCGCATCGTAATCCTGAAGCGCCCTTTGAAATTATACGCCTCTATTTGGAAGCTGGAGGCAAGGCCGATAAAGCTGTAATGTCTCACTTAGATAGTAAGTATACAAAATATATTATATATGAAACTGCACAACATAATTACCAATGCCTTTAAAGAACACCTACTACATAAAAAATATGAATTTGAAAACTTATGTAAAAGTAAGCCAAAATACTAAACAATTATACATATGTGAATAACTATCTGCAGAATTTGGTACCTATTGATAACTCAAATATATTTGCTACGCATATTCTCAATATTGAACTTGGCTTCGATTTTAATATTTATTTATTGATAAGGTATCATTTCTTCTTTTAACATAGATAAGAAAATGTATTCTTTAGAAACGTGTGCACGGATTACTATGTAAGTGA
Organism: Heliconius aoede; assembly: GCA_037355905.1. NCBI lineage: Eukaryota > Metazoa > Arthropoda > Insecta > Lepidoptera > Nymphalidae > Heliconius > Heliconius aoede. The sequence continues at coordinate 731,471 of JBAIZZ010000099.1, read as the reverse complement.
ATATTTTATTATTTACTTTTCATGATAATATGTTACATGTCATTTACATGCTTGCCAAGTCTCGGCAAGCGTCCGTCAATACAAGCGACTGAACGGAGTGTTTGGGTTATGACAGCTTGGGAGAATTTGTTGCATATTTAGATCATCGTCACCGAAGTGGTCCACTCGATGGCACTGCACGGTGCCCTCGTATGGGCGGACGCGTTGAACTGGCAGAATTTAGCTCTGCTGCGACGGGCCGCAGTGGGCAATGGCCGTCAGGGTGATATGGGACAGTCCCATCTCTGGGGAAGTGACGTGTAGGTTGTCAGGAGTCCGTGAGACCTGGTGCGATTGCTCTGGCGTTTAGCGCCGTTGCTTTGCTTCGTGGGTCGGACGAACGGTGCATATCGTCCAGTTTTACGCTAGTGGTAAGCTAAGCATCATGGTATCGTAACCTTCCACATCACACGGGTATTATCGGAGCATGGCCGCTATGGGAGATACCTGAGTTGGGTCGCTGGGAGGAAGCCCACTAGGAAGCACTGCGAGAGCTTCGAAGAGATTACCCAGCACACCCTGAAGGCATGCTCAGCCTGAGTTTCCCTACGTCCCGCTCTGTGCGACGTCATAAGAGATGACATTTCCCTTGTAGGATGATCACCTCAATCTTTCTATGAAGTATCGATGGTTGAAAAAGAGGTGGCAGGACATGCGACGGAAGGCTTTTTCCGAACTCACCGTCCACAGGGAGCCGGAGGACGGCTCATGATTACTTCCTTCCGAGTGCTGAGTGCTAATCGCCTACTCACCTGGCTAGAGAAGGCGCGTGCAAGTTGCTCCCGTATCCCTGGACTGCGACGATCGAGGACGAGCAGTCAGGTTTTAGTAGATAATGAGGACCGGCACTCGAATCGATTTAGGGTGGAGTACCCGCAAAAGGATTCTCTCATGTCAAGAAATAAAAAAAAATATCCAGATTAGTACCGATTTTTAAAACTTAATAAAAGGGATTTTGCGGCAAGCGCTTACGAAATGCTCGCACGTTGGTGCATTTCGCATTAAGTCTCACTCAGAAGTTCATGCAGAACGGATATGTTTGCTGCGTAATATTGTAATAATTTACAAAAAACCTGTAGCAGAGAATTGAAATAATTACTGGTTACAAGTACTAAAAAATATACATTTATAAGAGTGGTAAATTAGCTTCATTTCAAAATAAATAATTTATAATTATAATTTTAATTACAGGAACCTTGCTCGAAACGGAAAAACTTTTAGAATTTTCCGAACTAGGTACTTACTGCCAATTCGATTTATTTGGAGTCGAAGTCTCTTATTACCAGTTAAATCCATTAACCGACATGCCGTCAGATGTCCAAAGGATTGAAATGATTGATCAACTCGTGAAGAATGGCAAACAAGACAGGGTTCTTATGTCACACGACATACATACTAAACATAGATTGGTAAGTTAGATATGGCAGGTTTTTGTTGTATATTGAAAAATTGCATTAAATCTTTTTTTTTTTCAACTTCACGCTGTATCCCGCACACAGCAGGGTAGGCAGAGGGAACCTCAGTGTTAAGACACTCCGTTCCCCACTTTCTGCCGAATTCTGGACGCATTGCGTGTTGAGTGGCAGAACTCAACGCCGCGTTTTGCCTCGACACCAGAGCAAAGAAAAATGGAAATATACACTTAAAGAAATATTACACTTCCTCGAGTGGGAATCGAACCCACAACCGTCGCACGACACCCTTGTCCCACTGCGCCACGATGGCCTCTAAATCTTGTACTATTTTTTTTTATTCAAAATTGGTCTCAAAATTAAGATAAGTAGGGTAATAAACAGGAGAGATAGAGTAATACATATACTAATAAAAAGTAATAAAAACGAAAATTTGTCTAGACTTGATGGAAACAAACATAAATATTATAATATATTAACATATTTTATTCAGTTGTTTAGAAATTCGCTTTAGCAAGACGACGTTGCCATATCTCGAAATGTGTCTGAAAATGAGGAACGGAATATCTAAAAAGCATAAAAATAATATAACTTTTCAGACTGAGTTTGGTGGACACGGCTACGACCATATTATAACAAACGTGTTACCGAAAATGAAAATGAAAGGATTTTCACAGAGCCTCATAAATCAAATAACTATTGAAAATCCAGCAAGATGGTTAACTATTCAGGAATAAATTTCAATCAACTCTTTTATAAATTGTCATAATACTATGGTTAATCATTAATCTTTAAAGAATTGTTTTAAATTTACGATTGTACACAAATGTTTAATTAATAAAAAATATGAAGTACGGTTTCTTTTATTTTTAAAACCAAAATGGTATTTATTATAAGTTTTAGATCCCTTACAAGATAGATTGGTCATTATTCGGAAGGTTTTGTATTAAAAATAATTTAGCAAAACTCATCACTCAACAACTCTAGAAATAACGCTAACTAAAAAAAAAATTCGAAGTTATATTGTCTAGCGTATCAAATAAATGGTATAGGGCTCTCAAATTATTATCGTAAGTCACTTCTGTTCAAAAAAAGACAGGATTTAAGATATTCCAAACATCTCCGAAGCGTTAGAGGCTATAAAAAAGTGTTTTTTACTAGAAATAAAATTTTAACTATTTTTGGGCCGTCGATACTCAACCATGAAAACCATTCCGCGCAATATTATAACACAGGCGTTTGTGATACATAATTTTATTTTATAATTTGGAATTAACTCACTTTATTACTCGTAGACTACAATAATTCAGGCATAACTCTCCTAGTGATGCCTGACAATTACTTGGTTTCAGCCGTTTATTGACGAAACCGAATCAGCCGTCGTCTCGGGAACAAGACAGCGGGGAGCCGAGTTCCGCCAGCCAGCAACCAGTATTTCGAACATTTTACGGTGCTTAAAAAAAGGGATTATCTTAAAACTAGATTCCCTCTATGCCTACCTTGATATATTGTTAAAATTTGTGTGTATTTTGGAAAATAGCGAATCATTATATTTAAACTTTCATTTTATTTTATTTTATTGATGCATATAAATTAAATTAATCTTCCAGGTCTAGATTTTGTAATTCCTCGTCCAGGTCCTCATCGAGGAACAGGTTCTCGTTTATAGGTACTGCGTTTTCTTGGTTTTCCTTGGTGTCCTCCGTCTCACCGTTCTCCAAGCCTTTGCCGAGCTGTTCCAGTCGGTCTTCAGTTGCTTTCGTACCAGAGCCATCAACCTGATAGAATACATGTAAAAATTATAGTATCAGTATGGTCCGCTGTATCATCAGAGGGAGAGGGGAATCTGGGTACTTCCTTGTCCCACTTTCCGCCGAATTCTCGGGGCAATACTCAATCGCTTTCGCCACACTGACTTCCGAGGATCTGTCAAGTCATGAACCTCTATTTGAGCTCCTGCGTAATTATACTAAATAGCCCAGTAAAATTCCCAGTCAGTCAGCCCAGTAGTTATTTGTATAATCTCTAGTATAGTCCGCAAAAAGAATATACACTAAATAGTTAAATTAGTCCTAAAGACTTACCTCTGAAGCCTCCATTCCAATGAGGTCCAGCTGTATGTCTCGGTACTCCACACTCTGTTCCTCCTCCTCCTCCGTGGGCCGAAGGTCGTGGAGGTCGAAGGTCTCATCGTCGTCATCATCGGCGGCCGCCAGCGCAGGGTCGAAGGAGAACATCTCCCTACCAGATAGACCGATGGATCTGCCTGCTTTGAAGTCCGTGCGTTTCTGCTCTTCCGCTTTGGATAGTGCATCCTGATAAATTTGATTTAAATTAGAATTTAATGATAAAATTATGAATGAATCCCACCTATAGAAGCGTAGGCATAGGGAACATAGTTAAGACATTCAGTTAACCACAGTAAATTCAAATTTCGAGATACTTCGTGCTAAGTCTGAAGCCACGCTTTGTCTTTTTACTAAAAACAAAAAAATGAAAATGTAAAATCATTAATTTTCCTGAGTGAATATATAATACTTGTAAGTATTACATACTTGTTTCTCCTTAATCTTCTTTTTCTTCCAAGCGAGGAAGGTCTCCAAAGTGATCTTAGTTTGATTGGCACCTAAGGCTGCCCTTTCCCTTTCAATCAAATCGACAAGTGATATTTCATTCTTTTTCTCCTCCATTCTCTTCTTATCACGTTTGAGAACGAAACCGGGAGGTAAAGCATGTCTGTATATACATTTCGTGCCCGATGGGCATTCCCAGAACCAACCATATTTGGATTTTTCCACAGCTTCTAAGAAGTGCTTGCAGATCTGAAAGTAATTGTTATTTTAAATCATTTTTTTAACTTCATAGTATATACTGCTGACAAAATAGGGTAAGTAGAGCAAACCTACTATTAAGGCATCTCATTTCCCAAATACGACACAATTTTTAAGATATTAGGTTTTGATTGCATTGAGAATCGAATCCTCAACTATATAGGAATAACATATATATAGGTAAATTAAAGACAATAGTGTTAAAAGACTATCTTTACTTACAATATCAGTAGAGGGGCGCTGTTTATTCCCTTCTCCGTGTTTCTTTTCAACCACTTCTTTAAGTTTGTCCTCATCCCAGTTGTCCATGTTGTCTTCATCATCATCTCTCATATCAAAATATAATGATCTTTTTTCTGCCTGTAAATATAAAACATTAACATTATTTATTGGGACTCAATACCCTTTCAATCTATCCGTCACCACAATGACAAAAACAATTTAAATGAATTCTCATATAATATAATAAAACAAAATGACTAAAAATTAAAAATAAACCAATGAAAAATTTATTTATAACAAAATTTAAAAAACACAAAAGCTCAAGTGTTCAAGTTGTGCCGCTAAGAAAGTTCTCTGGAAAAACCCTCAAATGCAAGGAAAAATCCTCATATCACAGTGAATCCAAGAAACGCTAAGTGACATATTGAAAAAGAGTGTCTGAACAAACCTTCCTCTCTATGGTTAGATCGTGAGAAAATTTGCATTTATCACCCTTAGTACATTGTCCTTGTTTGAAGAAAGCGCACACTACAGATTTTGGATCAATGCCTGTAAATTTTAAACTTCAGTTATAATAAAAAATGTGTAATATGCCTAAAAAGAAAATAACCAAGTGTATGTCGAAATTATACAATTTCCTAATATACTTAATGCAAAGAGTTCTCTAGGCAGTTCAAAGGCTTAGTCACGTCAGGCCTAGGGGGCACCAGAGTTTCATTGTACATGGGTGCTACACAAGCTAGAGCCGAGCATGATGCAGTCATAGTCAAGGTTGGAATATAATTTCTCATAAAATTTACTTGTGATTATAATGAATAAAACTACGACAAATATAATTGTCCTACTATATTCTGTAAGTAATCATAGTATACATCTTGCAGTATTCAGACAAATTACATGAAAATAATCCCAAAAACATTTAAATTCTCTTTGAATTGACCAATTAAGGATATTTAAAAAAAAATAATCAGCTTCACACTGTATTCTGCACAAAGCAGGCCAACCAGTACTCAAAGGTAAAATTACATAGAATTATTGTTTGGCAAGAGTGAATATTATTTTTTATTAACAAGTTTAAGACTATATAGCCATGGTCAATATACATGCTGACCATGGTTGTCATTATCACCGCCTCTAATTGTAATATCTGATCAAATAATGGAGGAACCAGAGTTGAAATGTATGTGAAGTTTTGTATCAATCGGTATGTATCAGAACTGGAATCAACAGACATCACTATTATCAATATGTACTGTTAAAAGACAGATTAAAGTTACTATTAAAATAATATGTACAATATATAGTAGTAATAAAGACCAACAGGTCTTTATTAGTTATTATTACTAGTAGTAATAATAAACAACAGGACATTAAACAATATATATATATAGTAACTATAAGATTTGTAATAAAATTATTACAAATTTTAACACTCACTACAACTATGGGTTTTATAATACATTATTTCTATTAAAGATATATTTATTGTTAATGACATTCATTCAGACTAATGATTGTATTTACCTTTTTCCACTTTTTGTGTCTGGACTGGTTTAAAAAGCAAAGCTAATTCCTTTTGCTCTTTCATTTTTTGTTCCTTGTCCTTCTTTTTATCGTCCATGGGTTTTGCTGGATGAATTCCCCCACTTTTCACTTGCTTTTCTACTTGTTGAATAAATTTCTGTTGTTTTGCACCTTTTTTGTTTTTTAATCCAAAAGTTTTATCCTGAAAATAAACATTTTCTTAATATTAAAGAAAATTATTTACAAAATATCCTCAACAATCATGTTTCTTACCAATCACAATTATGGAACATAGCAATATATATACATTTTGGGTATGGTAGATCTCCCATATTACTTTAAAAACAGTGTCTTATTAGAATAATTTCATGAATAAAACTTACTTCTATTACTTTCTCCTTCTTCTTCTGTTCTGTCTTCTTGCTGGCTGCATTGCCAGCTTTTTTCGGCGGCATGGTTAGGTTCTTACTGTAGTTACCAAGATAAAATTTATGACACAAAATATTAATTTATTTTCATAAAAGAAAATGTAATATCGCAGGATATCTGCGATTAAAAAAACTTAAACCATGCGAGGATCCTGGAATAACTAAAACCTGCGACGAGAATCGCCGCCTGTCGTGGAAAACGATATTTTGACAGTGACAAATCATAATTCGTATCAAGGAACATATACTACATTGATTCGTATTAAGATTTATTAATGTGTGATCATCAAATTGAAATGTACATAATATCGATAAATTGTAGATTTTTCTTTACTTTTTACAAAAATATGAATTCTTTTTAAAAATATAATTTTATATTAAAACAGCTCTCCTATCAATTATTTTTTTATTTTATTTCTTTATTCCAAAAATGTAAAGGAAAAAAAGATTGATGTGTATTATTAAAATATATTTATAACCATATTTCAAAATGCAAGGGGCAACCACGTATATTTTTTTAAATAAAATAAAACAATTAAATTCATTCAGCACTCGTTATTACATTTTAGAATTGGAATGGAATTTTCAATATTAGAATTATATATTCGTGTCTTATATCCTTGTCAAAGTATAATAATAATATTAATAAAGCCAATAATAGTATTAATAATAAATTAATAATGGCTTAGCAACTGGCAATACAGCATGGCATGTCACAATCGTTACGGTAGTCACAAGCGCTCAATCTTGATTTTTATCCCGTGTCGAAATAAACAGTAGCGGAAAGTAGGCCATGGCGAATGATAGTCTATTCTATTCGCATATATTCGGTGCACCGTCAAATAACTCGAGCTTACCTTGTCAGTAAAATAAAAATATGGAAATAGTGGACGTTGAAGACGGTCAAGCCGATCCGACGGCGGTAACGAGGAAGAAAAGTTTATGGGCTAAAATAAACAACAGGACGACATACAGTTATTTATTTAATATTGCTATTTCAATATTATTACTAACGTGTTTAGTGTTAGTGTTATATTTCTTTAAAGAATACCTAAAGACTATATTATTCTGGGTCGACGCACAAGATCCGAAAATAATATTTTTATTATTTATGGGATTATTTTTAATCGTGAGTTTCCCAGTGACTATTGGGTACCTAGTGTTAATAATAACGAGTGGTTATTTGTTCGGCATCTTAAAAGGTTTGGGGACTGTAGTCGTGAGTGCAAATTTTGGCGTGGCAGTAGCGCACTTTACTTTGAAAATGCTGAGAGGATACTTGCCTCTTGACCGGCTTCTTAAAAATGATACAGCGAGAGCCCTCCTTAAAGTGATCTCTGGACCTCAGGCGTTTAAAATCGTGTTTTTTGCAAGATTAACGCCGATTCCATTTGGGCTTCAAAACACAATATTTGCAGTAAGTTGAATAATGCAAATTATGTCTTAATACAAAACTTAACTAAAAGATATCTTTGTAGATCATTAAGAAACTTACCAGCCATGAATGATGATTCTTTACATATTAAAGCTATATTAATTCACAAAATATCTAAAAGCATAATATATCCTACATTACCACAATAATCCAGTAATCTGTAAAGAAATAAATTTTGAAATGACTTGCCAAATGCCACAAAATTGTAATAAATTGGGCTTTTTACTTGAACTTGGGCTTTTTACCATTCAATCCTATAACCACTTATATAAAGTTAATACTGGAATCCTAATTTAAAGAGCCACTAAATGGAATTCATTGGATATTTGAATAATAGTAAACGGTTCTTCAATTCTCTCAATTTAATACTTGCTAGTTTTACATCACTGAGATTTAAAGGAGATGTGTACTTGTCAAGGCACAAGCAAAGAAGAAGCCACACTGCTAAATTCTTGCCTTTTATACTTTTTAAAATTAGTCAAATCAGTAACTATCATTCATTTGATTTCTAAACTATTACTTAAATCAAATCAAGAACTTTATTAGAATTATTATGCCATAATTCTAATAAAGCTTACCATAAAATAACTTAACACTATATTAATAAAATCACAAAGCTAACATATAAGTCATGAAATTAATGTTGTTAATTAAAAAATAAAATGAATTATTAAATTTTTTGAATGAATATCTGAAAATACATATGAATGATAGAGAAGAGACTAAATTGTGACAATGTTATAAAAAATGTTTTGCTTCTTTTTGATGCTATATGCTTCCTATACGATACCTTATTCTATCTTGAAGTCATGCAGAGTAATAATTTAAGCAGTAACATATAAAAAACTCACAGTGATATTATAATTAAAGACCTAAATTTGTATGCAGTTAAAAATGAAGTTTATTTTATAGCAAAATTATTAGCAGGATAGATACTGAGAACATAGTGTCAAGCAACTGCTCCCCATTTCTTGCCTGATTTTCAAGATGATTTGAGTAGCAAAACTCAATACTGAGTTGCTTAAACTGTTACTGGGATATGTACTACTAATTCATTTCACAACTGAGAATTGAACCCACAATCATTACATATACATCCCACTTCACCATAATGGCCTTATACCTGAACATATTGAGATATATTTATGTATATATAAATTTATATGAACATAGTTCTAGCTAAATTTGCATATATATATAATAAATGCTTCAAATACTTTTTGTAACCACTTGGCTTTCCAAGTATATTACAAGAATAGTAAATTGGTCATAAAAAGCCTGTACCTCATTACTTATTCCATGATACCCTTCACTCACTAAAAGGTCACTGAAAACACCATGTTAAGCTTTCTTAATAATTTACACACATTTCAAGGTGAATTTATGGTTAGACGTAATACTACTTAATTATTCAGGATAAGACCAAGGAGAATATTAGAAGTAAAAACATAAATTAAGTTAATCTCTATTTGTATTTATGTATTAGGGCCCCTGTACCTCGAATAAAAAATGGGACCTTTATAGCATCATTTTGTATGTCCATCCTTCCATCTGTCAAGGCCCTTTTTTCGGGAACTATTGTCTCTTGAAGATGTAAAAAAAAAAATCAAACTTCTAAAGAAATAAAAAAATACATACGTTTATGGCGCGAATTTTCGAAACTCGCAAGAGAATCAAAACCTACAGAGTACTTCCCGTGGCCACTTGAAATTTGGCTAGAAGTGACAACTTGCAGTACAAATATAAGAAAAATTCAAAAAACTGAAAATTAATAGATTTTTCGTAGAAAATATAATTACAAATTTATAATTATAGTTTTATAAATTTATAAATGAAAACTAAATTTGTCAACTTCGAATTGTACATCCCGTTGACAATCCAGAAATTGGTACGGAACCCCCGGTATGCTAATCGGTCACATTTTTTTTTATTCTTATACTTATATATATTATTTCTTTTAAAAAAGAAACACTGTTCCCTTCACAAGCGTCCATCGAAGCTCGTACTTTTTCTTCAGCATTCGAAAAATAAATAGTAACCGTAACATATATAGTTAGTTCTTTGAAATTACTGAAAAGTATAGGATAAATAGGCAATATTAAAAACAAGATAAAAAAAACATGTCGTTTGCCTATATATTTACAATACAATAAGGAACGTTGTCTACAAGCAACTGTGGTCCTCGATTGATACAATTCCATTCCTTATAAAAACAAGTGTTTTTCACATATATTCTCTTTTACACGACCTTTCTAGCAGTATATATTATATTTAATATCTGTACTGTAAATACTGTCAATTGTTTTTATTGGTTCAACTAAGTGCGGCGTTAATTTCCGCCGTTTACACGCAATCAAGAAAAAGTGGGAAACCAAAGTCTTAAACCAAAAGTCTTAACCAAAGTCTTAAAACCTTAGTCAAAAAAAAATAGTTATAAATAAACAATTATATCGCATGCTCGAACCCCTATACTTTTTGTCACGAAAGCGCCTTTTTGACGCCACCAATTAAAATTATTAAGCGCTACGATAAGCATTTAATTTTTATTTCCATTATTAATTTTATTTGAAATACAAAAACATGAGGTCATCGTGGCCGACCTGGCTGTTCAAAATTTGGATTAGATCCCATTCGGGGGAACGAGCTATTTAATATTTTCATTTTGTAGCTTTCATAACGAGGCAAAGTGCAGCGTTGAGTTACGCCTCAAGAATTTCGCGGAAATTGGAGAACGAAAGTGTTTTATTCGGGCAATAAGTGTCTTGTCACTATGTTCCCTCTCCCTCTCCTGCTATGTGCATGTGATACAGCGTGAAGCTAAAAAAACATTGTTGAAAATGTTTTAATATAATATAAAATTTCAGTTAACTAGTACGTGTAAAGTATTTTTTTTTTACTGAAAAAGATTAACTTGGCAAGAACTCAACGTGAAGAGTCAACTACTTTTTAAATGCAACGATGTCTGAATCCACAGGAAGTATTGTGCCGATTAAAACGGCGGTATGATTTCAAACAAAGTTTACTGAAAACTTTATAATGGCAAAATATTTTATGGACAATTTAAAAATAAATATTCAAATTGAAAAAATTCATCATCTCATCGTCTGTCTATAAACACAACGGTTGTGGGTTAGATTCCCACTTGATGGATATAATTATTTCCAATTTCTCGCTCTAGTAACAAGTTAACCGCGGCCTTGATTATATATAATGCGAGAGAGAATCACTCTGATCTCCATCTTTATCAACTTACATAAAATCGTATATGTATACTAAGACACGATGATAAGACGTGAGGAGCGCTATGTGACGTTATAACGCATTATTGTTTTATAGCCACTTACGAGATAATGCTTGTGTTTAATTAGATGAGGTCAAATGTATATTTAAGGGTCGCTAGCCAAGGACGCTATCATGGCGCATTGGTTTTGCAGACTGGATGGTGGTCGTAGGTACGATTTCCACTCAAGGAAATATTTAACATATTAAAATAATTTTAATTTTCTCATAGGTATATAATAAAACAAAGTGATATCTTCTCATAGATATATAATAAAACAAAGGTATATAATAAAACAAAGTGTTTTTTTATTATATTGGTGATTCTTACGTTCGTGAAATAATACGTTCGTAAAATCTTGAAATTCACAAAATAAAGAGATGTAGAAAGATAGGTAACACTAACGAAAAAGCTATTCGTTTAAATTTCAAATATTACTTCGAGGCAAAGAGAGTAGAGAATGTGGCGGAAAATGGGGAAAATAGTACACCACGCATAATACACACAGAAGATATTGACCCAATCATATTCGTAATTTATAAATATCCTCTAATTATAATCCATCCAGAAAGAGGCCGTCCTCGTCGTGGCGCAGTGGCACAAGTTCTGTCTGCAAAAGTGACAAACAGACGGACAACAGAGTGATCTTATTAGGATTCCTTTTTTTCCTTAAAAAGTACGGAACCCTAAGAAACAAAAAAATAATACATATATAATATTTTTGATGATATTTCATATTGTACGCTGTATATTAAGCAACTATAAATATAGATCACACTTTCAAAGTTATTGGACGCTTCACTATACCCAGTTTCGTATATATTACATTCCGATAACTATGTTGTTTACACATGTTTTTTTATATTATTACTTCAGTGGCTGACGTCATGTATGTTTACATTTTATTTTTACAATTCTACTAGTGACCTACCAAGGCTTCACCTGCTAAATGCGATTTTCATAGGTTTCCCGACCTTCTGGCTGTTTAGATGAAATATATAACAGGCCGCCGCTCCATTTTTAATGATATAAAGAAAGTTGCAATTAATTTATAAATAAAATCAGTTTCACGCTGTATCTCGCACAATGCAGGATAGAGATACGGAATCTAGGGACAAATCATTGCCCGAATAATGACACTTTCGTACCCCACATACCGCCAGATTCTTGAGGCGGATCTCAACGCTGCGCTTTGCCTCTTTACGAGTGCGAAAAAATGAAAATATGAAATAGCTCGTTCCCCCGAACGGGATCGAATCCTTATACTAAGAAAGAAAACAAAATTGGGGAACCTAAATGTGTAGTATTTTTTTATAGGAAATTACATTTGCCACTAAACGAATCTAGGACGGATAAGTTTTTAAATAAAACACTGGTAATACTAGTTTATACTTGGATCAACAATTGCAAATCCTTTGTACTGAGAGTACGTATACTACCACGTATGATGTTGTGACAGGTGAAAATCGGATCTAAGCTGGATCTCACCAGACTAGCCCTTCGAGTTACATCACAACTTGGCTGCTTATAACAGGTATATAATTGTATTCTATTATATACTTTGTCAACATTATATTAAGGCCATTGTGGTGTACAACGATACATCGCCAGTATGTAATCGCAATGTTTGTGGCTTCGATCCTCTACCAGGGGAAGCAATTATTTTTGCTCTAGCAAGACACAACGCGGCGTTGAGTTCCGCCACTAAGCAACATGGTAGGGTAGAATGCATTTTTAGTTTAAACTGGTGAAAACTGTTATTAAACAAGATTTTTAATTCATTAAAAATCTACACAAATGTCATACATACGTTTCCACTAGGTGCATCATAAATGCATACGTCTATCAATCATTAAGAACCCACTGACTTATTTTATATTAATAGGAAAAGTAAAATTAATTAGGAAGATAAAAATTTTTTGTAAGCTTAAAGAAACAACTACTCTTTGAAATCGGTCTATCCTGCTGCGTGCGGGATACATCATGAAAATAAAAAATAAACTAGTTTCTCATAACCCACCGTAGAAAATGTTAGGAATGTGTAAGGTTAAAATATATAACTACGATAATGTAGGTACATTACATATTATGTAAAATATATGTAACACATACATATTATAAATTAAAATATATATAATAACTATTGTTTTTATTAGTTATTCGTATAACACGTTATTCATATTCGTTGTTTTTGTTATTGATAATAATCTATTTTAGTTGACGTTATATTTTTAGCATCTTATAAGCGTGCAATAAAAGATGAGTCTAACTAATCTATTTGTAGATTATCGATTGTCCCGAGTGGGGTCTGCCCGAGTAACTCTAGCAGAGCCACTTCTAGTTATTTTAAGTTCAATAAATAGAAATTGTAATAATAAATAGAAATTAAGTTTAATAAGTAGAAATAGTAATAATTTTCAATGGTATGGCTGTTGCGTTAAATAATTAAAATTGTTAACTAAAAAAACCAACTTCCACCGGATCCCATAATCAGAACATAAGCATTCCCTCACAATACTACCCTCGAAGTGTGTGCTTTCCCATAAAAAAAATCATCGAAATCGGTGTGCGTGATATTGAGTTATTTGTCCTTTTGTCGTTACTTAATGCAAATTTAAGACTTATGTGATTTTTTTACAGATAATATTGTCAGATATGGATCAAATTGAAATGGAACCGCACGGGAAGCACTAGCTTTCACCTTTTCCTTACGGAAGTCGGTTAAAAACAAATTAACCTATCTATCTATTAACCTATATATATATATTAGATGTAGGATAGCCCGAGGGAGGAACTTAGTGTTGAGACACCCCTTTTCTCACTTTCTGCCGCGTTCTGGAGACATTGTTAGTGGCGAAACTCAACGCGCTTTGCGTCGGCACCATAGCGATGATATTAAAATAGTAAATATTTCATTTCCTCGAGTGAATATCGAATGCACGACATGTCTTGTCTACAGTCACACGCTTGTGCCCCTACGCCACGACTGGCCTCTAATCGAGATATCAAATAAGTATTATGTTTTATTTTTCGATTATTAATTTTGTGGTAACGCATCTTAGTACTTTTTATTAAATTGGTAAATTTTATTTGGATAAGCATAGGAAAGTGGCGCCAGACGTTCTGTCTCCTTATTACTCAACCTTCTACGTTTTGTATTCGCTTGAAGTGAGCGTGTTGAAAACTTCTCGTAAACTATATTATATTGAATAAAATAATATAGCAAACCTGGAGGCCATTATGGCGCAGTGGAACCGTATCCAATTGAAAAGGCGATATATACTTATTTTCAACAAAGAATGTAAAACAGAGTGTCTTTACATTTGTTTATCTATTTGCGAGTAAAGACGTGAAGGTGAAAAAAAAATCATTGCACATGACGCTATATAATTGAAATGATCATGATAGATATATTTAAAGCAATCGGTTATCTATTTCTCCGTTATTTTATTTTTCTCTGTTGTAGAATTTAGACTTCTTCAGTTACAGGGACAGTTCTTACTTATATATATTTTGCTACATTGTAGAAGAGCGCGGCGTTAATTTATAACGTGACATTTAAAGAATTAATTTCCACCTACTCTGCTCAAAGACATTCGAATCCCTAGTTGCGTTCATATCATCATTTCTTCGCCCTTGTAATAAAACCAAACGTGGCGTTGAAATCCTCCACTCAATATGCAATGAAATATAAACGGAAGGTGAGGGAACTTAATATAAGGTTCCCTCACCCTACTTATATAGAAAAAAAAGTGTTAAATGAGTACCTTACGCAATTCAACGCATTGCTCCATATTAGTGATAGCCAAGAACAATCGCATCGTACTGCGCAGAGATAATCAGCTTACTTGGCAAGTGCACACGACATTAACCTCCTTCACTACATCGATTGTTACATCTCACTAGCCTACGGCTGCAGCTTCTTGTTCAATATTAGGAATTTTATATCGAAATTGTACAGTATTTGTATTAAAATGAACAATATTACTAAATATATTTTTTTTATGTATTTATTACTACGTATCTATTTTACATATATATATTATAGTATTCAGATAGTTATGTAGAAAAAGATAATCATTTTTTTTTTAATTCTCTTAGGAAGTACGTACAGATAATTATGTCTATTGTTACTTAACTTACCTACCTACCTACTATAAGAAGACGTCGTCTAAAAAGTATGGATCACGAGTGTCTGCAGTGTTAAGTTAAAGTAAAAAAAAGCTATATTTTTTTAATTTCACGTATCTCCCACATTGTTACAAGAGGGAAGAGTGGGAATCAAACCCACAAATTGTCGCGTGCAACTGTGATTTGCGCATTTTTGCCTCGACTAGACTTAAAAACAATTTTTTTAAGTACGTACGGTACTTAAAAAAATTGTTTACATACAGTCCATTACTCAATAATTTTACACTTATATAATAAATTATTGTTTTAATTGAATCTCTTGGTTTATCTTTTAGATATTGACAGCTTTCAAACGTTAATATTTATGTTTTTTAAATATCGCAATCTTTTCAACTCCTTAAATAATATAATAAAACGCACAGACAGACAGAAGACATTACAGAATATAAAAGAATTCCAGTTTTTGCCATTCCGCTACTGAACACTAAAAATATATATACACAAACATGTCTACGAGCAGATTTAAAATTAAATTCTTCAAAGATGACTGTACTGTAATATTTTTAAAGTAAACACAGTCCGTTCGGTATTAGAAAATATTTTCAGCGTCATCTATCTCAGTTTACTAACGATATATGTGCGAGATTGAAATTTTTTAACTTTTTACATGATCTTATTAACATATATAGATGTCAAATTGCCAAAAGTGCTTCACGCTGTATCCCGCATATAGTGGGTATGAATGGTATTAAAAAATTGATTTGATGCTATGGTAAAGCCGACAAAGCGCGGTGATTAAATTCCACCACTCACCACCAAATCGAATCATAATTACAAATTTTGTGTTTCAGTTATTACAAAAAGCATAAATTATCTCTCAGTCTAAAAGATTCAAAGATGTGACTATACTATCTATATCTTTAGGTATGTTGTTACTTTATTGAATTTTAACACTGTAAAATGTTTATATTTATAATAGTTCAATACAAATTATTCAATAACTATTGCCATATAATGTATAATAATCACAAAAAATATTTAGAAACATGTAAGAATTCGAACGCAGGAGTCCCCGCTACTATACTTATCGCTTTTATTGAACAAATTAATTATAATACTAACAAAATAAATAACAAATTTTGATTATAGAACAGTTTTATCTTCCTTAACCAGATCAGGGTCGAACCGTCTCTCTTGAATCTCACGCATCAATTCACGTTGCGACTTCCGGTTAATTTGACAACATTTTGTCAAACGTACCTTTTTTTCGTATACATTATCTACATATATATATCTTCGATATATGGATTGGGACACTCGTGGCGCAGTGGCACACTAAACGCGACGATTGTAGGTTCGATTCTTTTTCATTTCTTAGAATTAATAGGTAATAAGATTAAGCGCGGCGTTTAGTTTCGCCATTTAAAACAAAATATCTTGATTTAATGGAAAGTGGGGAACGAAGTGTCTTAACACCTATATTGCTATCTGCGGGATTTCCCCTTATTTTTAATGCTCCATCCCATATCTCTCGAGGCGCCTCTCAGATTCGGCACGAGTCTTGGCACGCATAGGGTGTACGAATGTCATACGAATGTCCAATCAGTTATCCACTATAGAGAACCGTCCTCCTCTCTCTCTCGTTCTCTCGTTCCACTGTATAGCTTTGTGGACAATGTAGATCGGCCTTTGTTCGGGCAGTTTACAACGGCGGAACTCAACGCCGTATTTTGTTAAACTTACAATCATAGCGTGTACTAACCGTCACTTACCATTTCGTTTTATAAATATGTAATAGATATGTTGTTACAAGTATAAATTATTCTCTAATAATAACCATTAGTTCGTTCCATCGATTCCTTAACTAAACGTCTAATTATCAGAATAACTCATTTGTTGACTGTAATTACATTCGTTTGTAAGCTGTTGCGGTGAATTAATTACACAATAAAAACAAGAGTTAAAGAATGAAGAGGTGTAAGAAAAATTACATTTTTTTTTTAGTATAGTGTTAAATTTTAATAGAAAATTGAATTTTTAAAATAAATAGGGTATCAAAAATTTAAAAATTTTCATTTTTAATTTACAGTTGAAGTTGAATATACCGTACAAGGTTGTTACTTTGTGGTGGTTTATGCCATGCCAAGCGGAAATCAAATTGGATATCGCCGACACGTTTTTCATTAGTTCCTTAAACTAACGATGAGATTGACGTTTTCACAAGTTAATTGTCTTACTTAGGTAGGTAGGAGTGGCGTGACGTGGCATACAATATAGGTAGAAGGTAATGTTAATATGAGGTCGTCGTGGTCCGATAGTACAAGGTTGTGACGCGTTTACAGACGCGACAGTTGGGGGGTTCATTTTCCACTCGGTGGTATGAATTATAATTTATTATTTATTGTCTTCGCCAACCAACCAAGACAAAGCGTAGCGCTTAGTTCCGCCACTAAAGACGCAATTCTTCTGAATTGGGTCTTTAGTGGCGGTGGTAGATACAGCGTTAACCTGAAAATAAAAAAATTAAAGAAATATATATGCAAGCAATCGCCACCACTTTCCTGTGTTAGGTTATTTTAGTAATATTTATGAGTTTTCCGTGTTCAAACACTGTTTTCAACGTTTATACTGCTTGTGTTGGGTATGTATGTATTTAAAATGCAAATTCTTCGCGTGATGTTTTATTGTGACGATTATTTTAATTATTAGCCAGGTAATGGAAGTTATGTGGAGCGTAATAACTGTAGGTTGTTTTATTTTTATAACTAGTTTTTCATAATTTAAAAAACTAAAGGAACGCGAAACGAATGAGAATTATATTTTTATTTCAAAAATTAAATTACCAATAATGTATGAAAATTGGGTGGAAACTGGCGAAAATGGTGTGTTGCTGGTGTGTGGTTTGTTCTGCTTACCGTGTTATGCAGGAAAAAGAGTGAATCTTGTAAGTTTTAACAGTATGTACCTTATATATTAATTGAAAATTAAATAAATAAATTATAATAATATACATGGCAATACTTATAAATAACATCGTTAATTATTACGAACTCGCAGTTATAGTGGAGAGGAAGATAGGACGAGCTCTTGGCTTTCCTTCGAAGAAGAGATAAAATAATAAATAAAAAAATTAACTTAGCGGAATTCGATCCCGATTTTCGAAACCGGTCAACAATTAAGCCATACGTTCTCATAAAAATTTGAACGTACCGGTTCTTTCCTTAGTGTGGAATAACACTTTAAAAATTAACATTTTTCATTATGGATAAAACACAACAGACGAACTAAAGTTATGCTTGCCTTTGTAGGAATCTTACTTTGTAGATTTATAGTGAATTCGCCTCTGTTTTAAAATATAAATGTTTATGAGTCGTGTATGACCTGTCATAAGTGCCCGAGTGCCCCTGAGGGTAATGTATAGTACTATGAATTGTGAAGATGATTAATTTCCAATTTTATCATCAGGTAAGCGATGTGCGAGGATGCGGCTACCACCTGGCGACGCTGCTGGGTTTGTTGCCCGCTCAAGTGATCAACGTGTACCTCGGCTCCACGCTGCGGTCGATGCACGACGTCCTGCACGAGCCCCACTTGACCGGTTACGTTGTGTTCGCTTTTCAGGTATTGTTTTCTTTCAGTTATATATTGCGCTTTTTTTTTATTACAGATTATTAATATTTAAAATTTGTAAAAACAAGATACAAGTTTTATAGAAATATTTTATTTTTATAGGAAAATTCTTTAGTCTAGTAACAGAACAAAGCGCGGCGTTCAGTTCCACCACCAAGAGAGTGGCTTAAATTAGGTTCCCTATATATACCTTGATATTTTCGGGATACAGCCTAAAAAAAAATTTAATGAAAAAAACAATGTTAAATCATTTTTATTATATACATTTTATAGGATCTATTTATCCCACGCAACAGTATATCCGAGGTTAGAGACAGGTCAACAGACACTAATTAAATGAAACACATATGACACCTGATTAAATGTGCTATTCTGTCGAATGTGAACAATTAGTATTAATTGTCTAATTCTATTAGTTAATTAAATACGTGATAAGTCATTCTAATAAACAAATTAATATTAATTTTAGCACTTTTCTCCGAATTCCCGAGGAATTGCGATTATTGAGTGGCGGAACTGAACGCCTTGCCTTGGCTTTTTACTATAACAACACCAAGGAAAATGAAAATATTAAATAATTCAATCTCCCGAGTACAAATCAAGCCCACAAGCGTCGCGTTGACAAATCACACGCTTGTGCCACTGGGCCACGACAGCCTCCATTTTATTTTAGCAATAACTCTTCAAGCTCGGAAGATCAGAAAGTTTGAAGACATTGAACATTGAAAATGTCAAATATAAATAGTAGTATTTGTTTAGAGTTTGTAAACAGCCCGGTTTTTTTTTTATTGGCGCTCCAACTGCGCCATTATAGCTACGTACATACATACATACTATCTATTTTTACACGAATACACTCCGTTTACACTCCGTTTCCCTCTTTCCGGATTAAGGGATACTCCGTGTTAAATGGCGGATCTCAACGCTGCGAGGAAATGAAAACAATTTATTACCCCAAATGGGGATCGAACCCACAATCATCGCTGTGCGCTGATGACGAGGGCCTTTCTTCTCTATTTATTTTAATACAATTTTGTGACAAGAATGAATATGAATCACTAAAGAGTTTTTTTTTATCATAACACTTGTATTGAATGTTTTTGTACGGAACAAATTCGTTGACCCCGAGGTCTTTATACTGTGAACTGTGAAGATTCCTCGTGAGTATATAAGATTTGTACTCATAAATGTAATAAGAAATATTAAACTTAAATGACACCATCTAGGTTCTGTTTGTATGTTGAGCGGCGCGATTTTCTACGAGAGCGGACAAATATGATCTCTACCACATATAAGCATCGAACCTACTACCATCGCCCTAACAAGCAAAGTATTACATATACACAAATGTTCATATCATAATTTATAGCGCTCAGCTTAAAGTGAAAAGGTATTTCATTAAAACGCGATTATATGATTCTATTTATAGCGTGCCACCTTTTATCCGGAGATCTTAAGAAAACGTCAGGCTTGGTCACGTTTCTATACACCGCGGTGAGAGCCTCGCCTCCATTCAAAGTGAAGAGGGAAAACTTCTAGACGTGTTTCTTAAATATTTTTCTAAAGTTTTGTATTTTCTTTCGTGTATTTTTCAGTATTATTTTTTTGTTGTTCTTTTGTGTGCAATATACATTCATGCATGCTTGTGAGGTGTAATTGTCTTAGTGTTCTTTTTTTATAACAACTGGTGGATTGTAGGTCAGAGGTCGTATGTTCAATTCCCTTTCATATACTTTAGATGTTTAAAAAAGGAGATGTAATCAATATCAGTAATCACTTTTTTTTTATTTGTTCCGTATACTCGTATAGCTGCGTAGTAATCAAGACATTGCGTTGTAAGTGAGAAGTGGTGGGACTCAACGCCGATCTTTGTCAACCAGCGCAAAGTAATAAAATAATGAATATCCCGGAGTGGGAATTGAACCCACAACCATAGCATTTGTATTTAGACACTGTCCCATCATACCACGCTTGCTTGGAAGTGCACCACCCATGATATTAAAATAATCTAAACCTCGTTTACTGAGTGAATGTAAGACAAGTCACAACCGGAACTGCGCGGCGTAGAACCTAAAAATTTAGGACATGAATTCCTTGAATTCAAATGAAACCCATAATCCTGATCCTCTTAAGTGAAGATTTTTACGGGAACAGTCCATGAAGCTACGTTTCGTGCAATATAAATAATCAATCCTGCATCCAGTAATTAAAGAGTTCGTTATATTTTAACTTTTGCTCTAAGCTATTATATTATCGCGTTTATTGCCTCGAGGAAAAATTAAATAAAACAAACGGCATATGGTAAGAGCTGCATACATAATATAATTCCAAGGATCAAGATGACGTCCGTGGTCGTCTGACGGTCAATAATTGTTTTTACAGACAGTAAAGGCACAAGTTCGATACCTACTCGGTGAAGTTTTTGTCTTTGAAACAGTTAATTATTTAAACGACGACAAATTTGGCTCAAATTACAAAACTTTGAAGAAAGGTAACGACAATATAATTATGTGATGTCAATAATAAAGAAATCTGATAAGACTGTTAAAATGCTTGTCTACTTACTATTTTATCATTGGCACTTAAAAGATGATATAGTAATCTTTAAGAGTCTACTACGAGAATGAGCCCAATGAGAGTAACGACATGTATATTTTTTGTATACAGACTGGGTAAGAATAGTGTCATGACACTCCGTTCTCTACTTTCCACATTCGAATGGTGTGGCGAAGCCGCGCCGGTACTCATCGCCGCGCTTTGTCTATTACCAGAGCAAGAAGGTGAAAATTATTTATTCCCTCTGCCTACGCTGCAATATGCGGGATACGGCGTAAAGCTGAAAAAAAAAATTCTTAATAGGATATTATTCAGTCAACCGTTCTCATATTCACTTGACGGCGTCGTCAATTTACAAATTGATATGCCAATTGACGTCCTGCCTGCCTGCCTGGTACAAACGGAGCTCTTCTCCGACACACTACTACTTCAGTACATACTGCGTGTAAGTGTTAAAATATCACACATAAGCTAACTATATCTGGGACCGATTAAGATGTCAAAAATACTTTCTTGTATATATTACATTACTTTACTCCAGATACAGTGAGTTACGTAATTCCGATGTGACTTTTTGTATTTTCGATCGTTATGAACTACAGTTAGTAGTTTATAAAAAAAGTTATATATCCTCTAAAGTATATATATATATTATACCTAAAAAACTTTACTGGAGGGAGTGCGAATTAAAAGTCAAAGTTTGGATATAATAACAAGGAAAACAAACTATAGGAAATATGTCCTATATTCAGGGCCTGAAACTGGTTTTTTTAAATGTTTTTCAAACAGAATATGAAACCAAAGCACTAATTAGTAAAGCTCAAAAATTTTTCAAGTGCACTCCACCCACTTAAAAAATAAAATTAACTTTTCTGCACAATACAAACGTACTCGATGCCTGTATCAGAAATAAACTGAAATGCTTATTTTATATACAATATGTTCAACAATTTCAAGTTAATAACCAAATTTCTTCATTTATACAATTTTATTGTCATTATAATTATAGTTTAAAAACGAGTGCTACATAGGTATATAGAGTACTCATATGATTGTGAACAACTAAATAAATAGATGGTGATTTTTATCTACAAAAAATAAAGATACATACATATTATACTTATATATTATAATAACTGCTATTGCTGAATATTATTTTATTAATTTTTCTACCCGATTAGACTTGAATCTACATTTAGACTTGAATCTACTATTTGGATAAAGAACGTGTCACGTCTAACCAACTAACCTCATGTAGTGGTGACCGCTGGACTTTCAGTAGACGTCCTAATTGAAAGGATATGTGTTTATATACTTTCTCACTACCTTCTAGGGATACATTTCTTTCTTTTTGTATCTAACAAACTTTCATATTCCTACCATACGTATTGGTAAGGATTCTTTTTTGATATACTTTTACTTACGGAGGACGTCGTAGCGCTGCAGCGAAGCTCCTAACTCTAAACGCGACGGTTTTGGGTCGATTCATTCTCTCGAGGGAGTGATTATTTTCTTTTGCTCGCTTCGGAAACAGAAAATAGCCGAGATACAATTTTAAATATATTTTTAAAACTGTTTCTATAACATTTTATAAATATTTTATGATATTATGTATAGTATATATTACAATATTCTATCAACGCTCGTTAGCTCGCTGAAGTGTCACCTCGTATCGAGAGCTCGAGACATTGACACCGATTTCGTTTTATTGTTCTATGTGCTCTTTTGTCTAGTACCATTTTTAAAGGTGAATATGTTGTCAAATAAATAACTCTTATTGTATTTTAAAAATTAATATTTTTAAATACAACTCGTCAAAGTTGACAGGTTTGTGTAAATGAACTACAATTATAAGTATGTAATAGTTTTTATCTGTATAAATATAAATTTACATATTTTGGATTTGTTCTTATATATGTCTTACAAGTTTTGATCACGCGGCAAATAAAGTTGACGATCTTAAGCTTTGCGGGCGTATGAATTGTACAAAATATAACAAATATAATAAAATGTTTAACCTTACTAAATGTAATACGTATACAATTAATTGTAGAACTGGACGTTCCCGGGTTAATTTTGTAATTTATTATAAAACCAAACTAGTGAATCACTTTGCTATTAACTTTTTAATAATTTTGATATTTTAGTATTGGAGTAAGAGATAAGAGGTATGTGCGGGTTATAAAAAAAAAATTATTTCTGTTTTTACTGTAAGGGCTCAGGGCTTCTGGCAATACAAGGGTCAATTATCACTACTGGTGGTTTTTTTTTATTTTATAACCGGACCCTATATTCGCAACTACCTGAAGGCCCCTTAATGTCCTAAAACGGCATTGAATATATTGTCCTTTTGCCAACGGAGAATCAAACGTACAACCTTGGCCTGTACTTTGTTCAACCAGTCATACAACGACGGTACAACGCGGGCGCGGCTTCGCTTGTGAGTAGTATGTATTACTACTCATAAGTTAACATTATCGAATCATATCGAGTCATTAACGAATACGTTTCTTCGGAAGTGTGCCAGACCCCGCGAGTCGACTCGTCGATGCGTCGGAACTAAAAAAAAAAAAGGTTTAGCCCCCCATTTGAATCGATTGCGCTGGGTTGCGCTTGCTCGAGTAAATGATATATTGAATATTTTCCTTTCCTCGCTCTGGTGTCGAAACGCAGCGTTGAATTCGGCCACTCAACACGCAGATCCTTCAGAATTCGTCGTAAAATGGGCAACGGAGAGCCTTTTGCAATAAAAAGTGCCTACGTTTTTAGGTGATGTAGCCATTAATTATTTCTTCTATACGTAGTAAGTACTATATAATGTAAGCTATTGTACACTAGTAAGGTAATTAAGTAAAAGGAGAATGAACATAAAACCGTTCGTCTGATAAGAGTTATTGTTTAAATAACTAAGACCTGTACCTATGTATGTGTAACGAATGGCAAACTAGTCTTTCTGGTTTTACTTCTTTGCCTTTATATTATTATTAAACGAGATATATTTTAAATTTAATGAGACTTCGTATCTAGATTTTTGCTATTAAATGGAAATATTTTGTAGCTTTCGTTAGTTTTTTTTTTTTGTAATAATTAGAAAGGAAGAATCTTATCAAATTTTAAGAAACACTAAGATTTTTTTGCTGTACGCTGTATCACTCTGCCTACTTGCTAGGTAGCAGGAAGAACTTAGTGCTAAAAGACTCCATATTTACCTACTTTTCGCCAAATTTTCGAGTATTCCCCCTATTGGGGAACTAAAAACTGATAAAAAAATATAACCAGGTAAAAATCATATTTTGTTGGCATAAAGAAGAATAAATTCTTTACTACGAGTTTCCTCGAGAGTTCCTTCAGACTTTTGTATTTTATCAATAATACAATTCGCTGTTCTGATAACCATTGTTCTCTCATTGGAAGGCCGTTGAAACTACTTAACCGATGAAAGATTAAACGTCAAGATAACGCGTCTAATATGACATTTTTACACACGATTTTGTAATTTTTGCAATACAGATATTTGGTACAGTTATTTTCATGGTCACCTTTGTTATCTTAATACTTGTAAGTAACAAGCGATTTATTTAGCGGAACACATGTGTTTACTTTTTTTTTGAAAAAAGTAGCATTTATGCAGACAGACACGGGAATACTTCAAATTTTGAAAGCTTAGTTCGTCAGCCACTTTATATTATTTTTTTATAAAGATTTGATTACTATATAGAGAGTGCAAAAACACTCCGTTCCTCATTTTCCTCTGAATTCTGGAGGCATTGCGTGTTATGTGGCAGAACTCAACGCCGCGCTTTGCCTTGACATTAAAGCTTAGAAATGAATATATAAATTTAAATAACCAGTCACGTTTACAGTTAGCTATACACATTGTGCCCCTGCGTCACGAGTGGCCTCATACTTACTATAAAGCATTTATAAATTGAATTCATATTGTAAGTGCATTGTATAATAATTTCCTACAACTAAATGCACCTGCATGTACCTGGATATAGCATTTTAGTATTAGCTAATTAGGTATGAGACCATTGTGGCACAGTGGGACTGTAAACGAGACAGATGTGGTCATCACTACAAGGAATTATTATAATATTCTTGTTCTTGCAAACTGCGATGTTTAGTTCGGCCACTCTGTAAGCAATATCTCCGATTTAAATGGATGCGTAGATTTACTCTGCCCAGTCATCCTATTTGCTGGATATAACGTTAGCCTGAAGTATAATTGTATATATCACCATAAAATTAATAATTCCGCAGAATAATAAATTATAATCGAAGTCTAAGTGTACATTCGTTTAGTAATTTTATGCCTCTAGCCTCCGTATTTTCCACACGCGAAAAAATCGTAAACGTCGTAATATACGAAGAAACCCTTAATAACTGTTTCAATATTTTATCTTACAATCGAGTAATAACCGATAAGAAATAATAATCATGGCGCTTGTGTCAAGGTACGTCTTCTTTTTATTACCTACTGTCTGTATTGATGACGTATTGTTTTTTTTTTAAATTATCAGTGCAAAGATTAGCCGATGACTGACGAAGATTTGTTCCAATGATTTTAAAAATATTTTTTTTTTGAGATTCATCGTTATAGTTGTTTTATCGATAATTTTATAATTTTATTGGCGCTGAGTTCCGAGAGTCAACACGAAATGCCTTCTGAATTTGGCGGGAAGTGGGGAGCGTAGTAGGTATGCGGCTAATCTGCTGACAAATAACGTTGAGAGACTGATACAATTCCTGTTTTATATGTCATATGATTTTCCACAGCATTGTTATCAGTTGTTTAAATACAGTATGTATTTATAGTATAATACATAATAAATATTTACTTTACATATTGCATTATCAATACTCGTAGAAGAGTTATTACCGGATTTATATTTATAACGTTTTTGATAACCTAATCTAGGGCGGTACTATACTGGGTTCCTATACAAAACCTTATATTATTTATACTTTTTTTTTTAAGAAAACGTGTAAGACTGTTAGCGGAATTAAAAGCCGCGCCGTTCCGAAACCGTCGTATAAACTATACCGATTGAAGTTTTTTAGTGAAGTAGAATTAAAAAAAAATAATATGAAATACAGAATTGTGCTTTACATTTTACAATTATATTTATATGGCATCATTTGATGAATCAATCTATTATGCCAGATGGTTATCCAAAAATCAGCGCGGGCATGTTTTTCACTTTAGTATTTTCTAGATTATAAAAACATATTTTCTTTTCCTGCTCGACTTTTTGCGGTATAAACACTTTTTACTTTATGTCTCAAACATTATTTTTTTATGTGTCAACTACTTAATTGTGTAATTAATTATTTTAAAATATATTTCATTCGTCACACGCTAACAATTTTCAATTATAATTTTCAGATACTCATCGGCATCACGCTAATGGTGTGGGTAGTGCAGAAAGCACGCAAGGAGTTAACTATCGCGATAATGGCGGCGGAGTTAGGCCGCGACACACTATCGACCAGCAGCTCGTCGAGCTAGCCCACGGCCCGCACGTCAGAGGCCGACAGTGGTAGCGACAGCTAGGGAATGGCCTCCGGGTGCTGCACTCGACAATGTGAGACTTACGTATAAGGATTGCTTGTACCATAATCTCCTAACTTTGTGTAAACTAGCAACCCTTTAAGCATCACGGTGTCCGAAAAGATGTGCACACTCGGTGTCGTAAGTGCTCGTAGTCGACTGATGTGGTAAAAGTGCAAAGACCTAACGTTTACGGTAAGATGAGGTTCACAATTGTACAGTTTATTTGACGCATCTATATGAAGTTGCAAATATAAGCCACTAGTGTTGTCATTTTAAGACATATTAGTTAAATGTAAATAAACAATCCTTATTATCCAATGAAAATAACAATGGAGATCCTGACCTCTGGCAACACTAATGGCATAGCACCAAGGTGCTGGCCAATGTGAGACCTTACTGTAAAAAAGAAAAAAGGTCCACAATCCTGTGATATTAACGTTACGTTCGTAGAAGTTATAGTCGAATGGATTAGAAATGGAAATTTTTACCTTATAAGTATAAAAATACGAGAAATCTGTCAGAATGACGAGTGGTAACATATGTTATGACGTTTTTACGTTAATTAGTAATTTACCGCTAGAAATTTGATTATAAATCGTTATTTTCGTAATATAATATTTAAACTCGTGCGAAGACAAACAATAATAAATATATTTTTTAATATTTTGTAGTTTAATGTGGGTGTCTAGTAAAAGTGTAGTAAAAGTCTTCATATTTTTAGTAATATGTTGTTTCAATACAAATTCACTTACCATTCTGACAGATTTTGTCGGTATGCTGTATTACAAACGATTTATTTTCGCTGATAACGTGTTGAAAGGAAATCATAATTGAATGATGTAAATTAATTATAACAATAACTAAATAAATAATATAAAACTGAAGTTTCATTAAACTCATACTCGTTTTTATATTATAATGACAAGACAAACATATAACGTAACGTGACACACTAGTGTGTGTGACATATGTGACATAAATGCAATTTTGCAATCGGTGCATTTCGTATAAAGTGCTCTTTGCTTTTTTTTTAATATATCCGCTGATGACATTGATCTTAAATTATTCTGATAATCTTCTGAAGATCTTATAAATTATAATGCATTATGCACTAAAATTTTTCAGAGCTTAAGTAGACTCTTAGTAACATAATTTTACATTTAAATTTTAAAACTACACTAACGTAGTGAATTCATATAATTAAAAGACCGACGGTGAACATTAGAGGTAGTTGGTTCTATTCCCATACAACGAAATATTTAATATTTTAATGTTTTTCACTCTGGTATCAACATGCAATGCCTCCAGAATAGGGCAGAAAAGAACTGCCCTATTCTGGAGAAAGGAGTGTCTTAACTCTAAGTTTCCTCTACCTACTCTGCTGTGTCCGAGATACAGCGTGAAGCTGAAAAAAGAATACCTAATCTGTAGTTTCATTTTCATTGCACAGTGTTCTGTGCTGTCACAGTATCACAGTGCGTGGTGTTTATATCACAGTGGGTTATGTAAAATTCAATAGCATCTGATCACGCGATTACTCGTATAGCGCTATCGCAAACAGAATATTTTGTGTGACATAAATTTTGAGTTTTGTTCAAAGCGACCTTAAAATATCTTTATTCTTGACGTCGACGCTCAAACAAGCTGAAATGTACCTATTGCGCATACAATGTGTATAGGTACTTGATTGTAATAAATTCGGTTCTGTGTCCTGATTCTAAGTGTAATAAGAGTATTATAAAATGTCTCGTTCCCCACTTTATACCTCCTATCGGTAGAAAGTGGGGAACAGAGTGTCTTAATACTAGGTTCCCTCTGCCTACCCTGCTATGTATGAGATACAGCATGGAGCTAAAAAAGGTATCATATTACTAGTTTTTCTTTACATATTACCTTTATGTATCGCTGTCGCGCTGTGTGCGTTGAAGGTGATTGTACCTAGATTCGAATTTTACTCGGTAAATGTATTTTTTTTATTATATTCACCGTTATATTAAGCTATTCACGATCATGAACCTACTACTCCTCTACTACTATCTACCCCTACGGTTTCATCGCCAAATATTCATATATAAAGTTCATGACTAGGTCCTGTGACATAAAACTTTCGACTAAACAAACACGCGT
Source organism: Heliconius aoede (assembly GCA_037355905.1). Lineage (NCBI taxonomy): Eukaryota > Metazoa > Arthropoda > Insecta > Lepidoptera > Nymphalidae > Heliconius > Heliconius aoede. Next base: position 702,299 of record JBAIZZ010000099.1, on the reverse strand, counting down.
CGTAACTTTCGAGGTGAATATTCTGTTTGACTTTATTCATTGGACACGATCCAAAATAGTTCTTTGTTGTTCATTTAATGGAAATCAACTTAAAATGCGTCTTTATAGCCTAATAAAATAGTAAGATAAATATATGACATTTGGACGTCTGCTACTGTCAGTGGTGTATGCTGACAAACATTTTTCTTATTCCAAACATTTTTTTTATGGTCGTTATTGATAAGTCGATATATGTTGGAATTTTTGTGTCTCTAGTATAGCTTTATTATAATTTTCTAAAAAAAATATTATAATGCAGCTTAAATAAATTTAAAATTTTTCTTGGGTTTCCTATTAGAATTTATTATGTCGTAGTTGATGTATCACAATTACTTGCTAGATTCATTATCTATTTATATTAAGACTAGATTAAGAGCAAATTGAGTAGCTACAATATTACGAAATCATATTTTTAAAATATGATTTTGTGATATTATTAGCATATATGGTCTACGCTCAGTTATATTTCAGTTTCTCGTAGTAAGAGAAACTAAAGACCAATATCTGACCGGACATGAATCTTGTCTTACCGTTACTACACTGTAATGTGTTTTGTATATACAATTTTTTTACACTATAAATGTGATATTTTTTTTCGGATCGAAAGTCTCAATTCTGTGTAAATTGACTAATTTCTGAACGAGTTATTGCAGAAAAAAAAATTACATTTTCTTTAAAAATCTATTAGTTACAATGCGTACGTTAAATATACACATACAGATAGGATATATCTGATACAATAAGGATCAATCATAAATTAACCGTAATCTGTATTTGGTTGTATCTAACTTGTATTACGGTTTTTTACTTATCACACGTTATCAGCGATCAGAGATAGCTTAGTCGCTAGATGTACAATAATATAGTACGAAGGCCGCTCATAATTTGAGTATGCTATACAAACAAATATATAATGCCAATACTGTGTCTTGACAGCTGACGCAAGTACTTGCGAGGTTAATACTGTTCATATTTGTAACTTTTTCATTAAAAATTCTCATTCATTAATCGTTTGATTCATTAGTTAAGAGTTTTTACTCAAGAATAATTGAACTTTCTCATAGATTGTACATTTTTTGAGAACTATTTGTTATTGTTTTCTGTACTATTTATTTACTTAAATTAAAAAGCTGTTTCTTTACAAAGTAAAGCATTTTAAATTTTGTGTTGAAAATATAACAACAAAAGAAAGTTAAAAGGCCTTAAGTGAAAAACTAATTTCTTGATATTATTACAAATCAAGTAAATCCATTGTGATATCATAAATCATAGACATGCAACAGTTGCATTACAAATATGTGAAACAGATAATATGTAAAATACTAAGAATAAACAATATAAATTCTCTTTCATTGTAAAAGAAAATCTTTTGCTGTTATATTTTTATTTATTATTATTCAGTTACTTTTCAATGGGTTAATATTAACTAATAAAATTCATTATTTTATGTGTTAAGAATAAATTGTAATATGTGATTTTTGACAATTACTTTGAAAGTCATTATTATACAATATTTCACTCATATGTAGTTAATTTTAGATATTAATATATGTACTGGTTCATAATCATGTAAATACTTAAAAGTACTTTGTAAATTGATGTGCTAATAAGAAATAAAGCAAATATTTTTCAAAAATTTATATTTCCACAAATATATTACTTTTCGGAGAATGTATGTAGTTACAGATAGTATTAAAAGTGCTGCCAAAATATGCTGTTGTCATTGGTCAAGAGAGCTGCATGTGATATTTCAATGATTCAAAAATCTAAATTTATTATGTTATAAAAATATTAAAGAAATCAGTTAAAGATATTACTATAAAATATGATAACAACAGATGAAACTCGAGTTACCAAAATGCCTCCAGAATTAAATGGAAAGTGGGGAACTGAGAGTATGAACTACTTGCACTCACACACATACACTCATACAAAATGTGCGCGCTCACACACGTACACCCACATACACACGTACCCACTCACGCGCATACATTTACTCAATTAAATATTTTCTCTCAAATAAAAAAAATCGTTTATATACTACAAAGATTCTGTATTAAACTGTTGTAGTTTTAATTAATATTTAGTGATATTTATTTCAACAAATGTATGAAATGTTGTGGAATGGTAATTTATTTTTGCAATCTGTACAAATGGGACCATAGATTTGTTTTACATATTTAAATTTGTATCGTATTCTTAATGGACAGGCTAAAAATCAATATATACGATATGATTATGATGATATATGATTTTTTCCTTGCTTATACATATATCACATATGAAAACTCTTTTGACCTTGACATTTTTTGGTAGAAATTAAATTTATAGCAGACTTAATTTAAATATTTCATTCAACTTAGTAGATTATGCTAACTTCATGTTGTTATGATATTTTTGTATATACTTTTTATTCTCACAATAAATTTAATTATTGGCAATTTTTTATATGCCCAGAATATAAATACATCAGCTATTGTAATATAATAAATTTTATTTAACTAAGCTTAAATCTAAATCTTTCAAATGTGAAATATTGAAGGGAAAATGTTTGAATAATGACACACACAGAATATTGTGTTTATGTTTTTTTTAAGTATTTATCGCTATTAAAAAATAATAAAAAAACATATTTTACTTTTTATTATTGAATATCAGTGGTAGAACATATTTTGCTATTTGAACACTAGAGTTGTTTATATCTTATGAGATATTAAATTTTGTAATGCCCGTTATCTTTCTTTTGTATCGTTAATTCTTATTATTTGTTCTTCCTTTAGACATCTTGAAGACTGATTTTATATAAAATTTAAAAATTAAAAATCTATTGGGTTATTTTTTATTTATCAGTCTATTTTTTGAAGTAGACAAAATTATTATTGTATTCAAAGTGAAGTAATAGTGCAATGTCAGAAACTTCTGTATCTTTGTATATTTCAAAATATTACTATTGAAATATGTCCAAATAGTTTTTAAGTGTGTAATATTTTTTATGTACTTGTCTAATATAATTGTGTTAAGTCTAAGTCATGTCCTTTCCACAATGCATTATCATTATCGAATCAGTGCCAAATTAATTTTTTATTCTCCAATTTCATACTTGTTAGTACAATTTAGTTCTATGTTGCCATCTTTAATAATATTAAGAGAATATTTAATAAACTCGATCATTTTAAAAATATATTCTTATATATTTTAGCACTCCCTGCATACTAATTCAGTCTAAATTATTATTTTCGAAGTATTTTATACTTTTTATTATTATTTGTATCACAATAAAAACTAAATATTACGGCTCTATAAATACCACAATCTCCAAAATATTAAGTTGTTACTTCAATTTTTTTTTATATACATAAAATTTTGCTGTGAAAATATATTTGAGACAAAACATTGTTCATTTGCTGTATAAATATAAAAGTAACAGTAATTATGTATAAAACAATAACTAAAAGTGTATTATAACAATAATTTTATTATTAATAATTGTGTGATGCTTAAAAAGCTAAAATTATGCTCAGACTCCTAATGTACCTATGTTACTATTTTTATAATAAGATTCTTAACCTAGTGTCTAATATAATTGTGCATTTATTGGAAACGAATTTATTTTGTGTTGTTTTAAATACGTGTATCCTATTGTTATATTTATGTCTTCACATTATCTCGGATATGAAAAAATAAACAAGCCTTATGAAATGTTTACTTTTTGTTTTAATTTCTTCTTTTTGTAAATAAAACGAAATAAAAAAAACTATGTTTTTCTTTCATTTATTCCCAAAATAATCCAATAATTGTACAGGAATACATAAGCTAATATCAGCTGTTAATTAAATAAATACAATTTTAGAATTAATAATAGATTAAATGGTTTAATGACTTGAGAATAAAGTTTTTGTGAAGGATGCTATCGCGTTGGGTGATGAACATCGTTTAATAGTGTGGCGTTCTGCTATGAGCTATGTCTAAAATTGGCAGAAAATAGTTGAGCTTTATCTGGCTATAAAATAAGCGAAAGATTATTATACGTTTTCGTGTAAGACAATTTAGAAACTATAAGCAATATGCTAATTAAATTAAAAATACGTAAATTATTTAATTAGATTTTAATTAAAAAAATAACTAGTGCTGCCATAATTTACATTTGATTGCCAATATTTTGAAGCTCGATTGTTGAACGCAGTTACTAACTGTCATTTTCATTATCATGGCGGAAGACGAAGACGGTGTTTCGGATAAAAAATCACCACAAAATTTAAATAATGCAGGAAATTCACAAGAAAACCAACAAAGTGCTATTAAACCTGACTTAGGAATTGAAGAAGCTAAATATGACGTTAAGGAAAATGGGGAAGCCGAGCCCGTGGAGCCAATAAGCTCATCGTCCAGTGAGTGTTGTGCGAAGTTGTTTTTTGTTCCCTAAATTAGAAACATTCTTTTATGTTTTGTTTTTAATTTTTACAGAATCGACTGGGGCAATGCGCAAGGATGAAAACCCATTTTCATTTCGGCATTTTTTAAAACGAGACTTATCTCTACCAGGCAATTCGACATACGAAAACACCGGAGCTAGACCAAAAGTTTACGCAAATACAGTGCAGCATTCTCCTACCAAAATAGATATACACCCCGATTCGAGACGGGATAAGAATCGACCTAGTGATAATCAAGCCAAAGAGAAACAAAATGACGGCGTAAGCCTCCGTAACAGTGATGAGACGTCTTCAAGTAGTTCAGTAGAGGTACCTTTTAGCGTAGCGGACAATTCTAAAACGAAGCATAACTTGTATGCCAGTAGTTCTGAAGGTCCCTTCTTCCACAGACCAAATTTAGCATCAGAACCTTTAGGAATGCCATCTCTACCCGATTTTGTTCAGGATCACATACTAGTGGAACAAGCATATTTGAATTCAAATGGTCCCCTATCTGTTGATCTAGACAACCTGCCTGACTTTACATTTAATACAAATTATAACGCTGGTTCATCTTCTTTGGGAAGAAGAAATAAAAGTGGCTATGGTAATAATAGAGGATATGACTATGAGTCCTATATGGGAGCAGCTTCAAATTCAGGCCAATCAAGCCGAAGTGTACCTCTAGACTTGCCGGGTGGTGCTGAAGCAGCTGGACCAGTTCCTTTAGATCTTCCAGTACACCTCAGCTTAGATTTGACAGAATCAGTAAATACTGCAGATCGCAGAAATGTTTCTCCTAGAAATAATTTTCCTTTAGATCTTCCACCAAATGTAGGTGAGTATTATATTTATAATTTCTGTTTATTTTTTATCATCTTGGCATAGTAGGCTGGGAGACAAACCCAGTGTTAAGATACTTCATTACTTTTTATTAATTATTTTTATTTCTCCATTCTGTCAGAACAATCTCATTGTTCCTTGATGACTCATCTCACAATATTTGAAATTTAAGCAGTAAAGAGGAGAGTGGTGTGTCTTGACACTAGTTTGTTGCTTATTTTCTACGAGCGAAAACAGTGTGAAGCTGAAAAAAAGAAAAAATATTATTAATGCATGTCATATAAGTTTAGCTTTGATTGTTTCACCAAATTAGTTGGATTACTTTTGAGTCACCATCATGGCATGCATTAATGTTTCATAGTTTTATTGTTTGCAATATCAAGACACTTTGTTAGTATATCAGGATATCTTAGATCTTCACATCCAATACAATCTGAAACTATTATTAGCTTCTTTATTGTTATATTTTTTGTTATTACTGATGTATTCCTCTATAGAAAACCTATTGTTAAGACTTAACACATACTATATCCTCTTATCTAAGTAATTTTCATATACAAAATGATGAAACTCACCACCATGCTTTATGTGGCTACAGCGGTATAGTAAAACTAATTACAGTTATCTTTCTTTGAGTTTAGATTAAACACATTGTGCTGAGCTATACTTATTTTAGTGCTCCCTTATAGTATTTGTTGTTATATATTTATATTTCTCAATTTGTTTGCTATGGAAACATACTTTGAAATAATAACTTCATATTGAGTTCAAGCATTCAAATAATGTGTATTCTTGTGTTTCTAATATTTTTTTTATGTTAATTGCATTGTATATACTGTGAATATTAATTTGTTTTCCAATTATCTACATTCTTTGCAAAGAAAGTAAACAACAGCCACAACATTATTTATACATATTTGGCCAGGAATTTAACGTTGTTTAAGTTAATTTAAAGGAGTATAGTTTAGATACTTTTATTTACTATTATTATTATTATATATTTAATTAGGTTTTACTGTTACTATTTTTATATATGAATTATATATATATTGCAAATTTATATATTTATTATTGTATACTAATTGTAAAAAAAATATATTATTAAGCTAAGAAACTAATTCTCAGCATTTAGAAACAGCTGGACTTCAATCAATTACTTTTTGATTCAGATCTGTGTGTTGGGATGTTCAAATAAGCTATGTCCCTTATAAACTCGCACATTGTTTTTACATGCCTTATATTATTTATTATAACATTAAAAATACACATACAAAGATATAACAGTATTAATTTCCAATGTTTATTGTATTTAAGGTGCAGAATCAATGCGGTTACCAGATTTTCTTCCGGTCCATCCTGGCAGGACGTCTCCGGAACCTGAACACCAAGATGAACAACTACAACAAATTATATCAGAATTAGAAAGAACTAGGTGATTTTTTATTATTACCTTTATTTGGTCTGGTCTTTGTATCTATCAAAATAAAAAAATGGAATTAGCAGTTTTACACTCTTAAGCCCCATGATGTGGCATGATAGTTTTTGTAAGCATTGTTGTTGTACATTCAGTTTATTTACGTGACCTAAGGTAACAATTTGCATGTATTTCAATTCAACCTAATATATTAATAATTGTAGTATATTTATGGGGAACATGACTAGAAAATTTTAATTTTTAAAATTTGTGTTACAAATTGCATTGTCTATTTTACATATGAGTGTGATACTTAAATATGCAAAACCAGTATAAAATTAATCGATGTAATGACCAGGCACTTAGCTTGTTTACTTTGTTAAATTTTTTAATACAGTTTTGGACGTTTACCATTTTTTTATATTACAAACAGATATCTGTTTTCTTTTTAAATACATGTAATCATTTGGAATGTAAATAAAACACTTAACGATAAGTGTCGACAAGAATGTTGGGAGAGGGAACCTAGGAACCTAGTGTAAAGGCACTCTATTTTCATTAAGACACTTCCGATCCCCACATTTCGCCAAATTCTGTAAGGATCGCGTTTTGATTGGGTTTAACGCCGCTCTTTGCCTACTTGCCAGAGCGAGGAAATGAAATTGTGCTTTTTTGATATTTATTATTTTCTTATCTATATATATATCTTTTCACATATTTTTGTATTCTGGTTTAGAATCTATAATAATTTTAAAATACTTATGAATCGTTTATATTTATAAATAATAGAGCGGAGCTTTTCACGGAGCGCAATAGACGTTCTCGCGCAGAGCAAGAAGCAGCAGCGTTAAGAACCGAACTAAGTGCGGTACATGCAAGGCTACATGACCTCGCGCCGCCTTTGCACCCCTTCCGAGACTTGAACGACCCCATACAAGACCTGGAGGATCCCATTGATTGTATGAATGATGAGGTAATGTATTGATTTGTATGTAAATATATGTAGTTAATATTATTACGGAGGCCAGTCGTGACGCAGGGACGCAGTGTTGCTGTAAAATCGGCTGGTAGTGGATTCAATCCCCACTAGAGGAAAGATAATATTTATTTACATTTTTATTTTCATTCCTTCACTCTGGTGTCCAGGCAAAGCGCGGCTTTGAGGTCCGCCACGCAACAGGCAATGCCTCCAGAAATCAACGGAAAGTGGAAAACGGAGTGTCTTAACACTAGGTTCCCGCTGCCTACCCTGCTGTGTGCGGGATATAGTGTGTTGCAAATTTTTTTAAAACTATTATTATTACGGTTGTATCAAACCATCTTGTCTACCCTGAAGTTAGCTTTAGATGGCATTTTAGATTAGATTAGCTTTACATTTGACGTCTTTAAGTATTATCTTCACACTTCTTGCGCGAGGTTCATATGACCCTTAAGAGGATAAACTTACAGGATAGATTGTATGAAAGACGAGGTTTGTTATAAAAGATAGATTTTGCATGTGAAATGTTAGTAAATAAAAAGTTTGATAAAGAATATATGATCTTATTATATGAAACAATATCAAAAATTATTTCCAGGCGCGGGCACCAGACCATGAATCAATCATTTCAAAATTAAAAAATGAAATCAAAAGGCTAAAGGTGAGTTTATTTATGTTTATATAATATTGTTATATGTGAAAGTTCAAGCCGTGACGTTTGTGGATGCGATTACCACTCGGGAAACGAAATATTTTTGTTACTTTATTATTATTTCTATTTCCCCGTCTTGGTATCGAGGCAAACCGCGGCGTCCGTTAAATAATTTAATTACAAGTTATTTATCATGTTGTAAATTGTGATTGGTTTTAAAAACTAAAAAACCCAATGTACAATACATTAATTAACTACTATACATTTTTTCTCAGCCTTATTTGATAGGTTTGTTTCTGTAATAAAAAAATATATTTAAGAAAAATAAAGCCCGACTGCATAAAACTAAAAAGAAAAAAAACAAGCCCAATAGTTTATTAGGATTAATAGTGGATTAAAGAGGTCCCCTCTGTAAATTATGGGGGTTCCCGGTAAAGATTTTATTGATTAAAGAATTACTTATAGGTCCAGATTGTTACTTATAGGTCTGAATGAACTAGTGGGCTTGTTTTTTTTTTCTTTATAATTTTATGCAGTCGGGGGTTTTTGTTTGTTTAAATATTTTTTATTTTTCATT